>JAQPZY010001257.1:0-492500 GCA_029931535.1 Margaritifera margaritifera | reverse complement strand
TGATATTTCCATCATACATAGACCTAGCTAAGTGTTTCATTTCCATCATACATAGACCTAGCTAAGTGTTTCATTTCCATCATACATAGACCTAGCTAAGTGTTTAATTTCCATCATACATAGACCTAGCTAAGTGTTTCATTTCCATCATACATAGACCTAGCTAAGTGTGATATTTCATTTCCATCATACATAGACCTAGCTAAGTGTGATATTTCCATCATACATAGACATAGCTAAGTGTTTCATTTCCATCATACATAGACCTAGCTAAGTGTTTCATTTCCATCATACATAGACCTAGCTAAGTGTTTCATTTCCATCATACATAGACCTAGCTAAGTGTTTCATTTCCATCATACATAGACCTAGCTAAGTGTGATATTTCATTTCCATCATACATAGACCTAGCTAAGTGTTTCATTTCCATCATACATAGACCTAGCTAAGTGTGATATTTCATTTCCATCATATATAGACCTAGCTAAGTGTGATATTTCATTTCCATCATACATAGACCTAGCTAAGTATGATATTTCATTTCCATCATACATAGACCTAGCTAAGTGTGATATTTCATTTCCATCATACATAGACCTAGCTAAGTGTGATATTTCATTTCCATCATACATAGACCTAGCTAAGTGTGATATTTCATTTCCATCATACATAGACCTAGCTAAGTGTGATATTTCATTTCCATCATACATTGACCTAGTTAAGTGTGATATTTCATTTCCATCATTAGTATGAAAATGGTCTATTTACACAAATTGTACGCTAAGATTAAATATTTTAAGAAATCTCGATAAGAAAAGAATGTGAACATTTCTGGTCGTCAAATCCAGTAACAGAATTATTGGTAGATAGATTGATCTAAAACTGATTAACCATCTCGCACCAGTGGTGGCGCGAGGGTTCGACGCGTCCGGAATATGTTCTTTAGTGGCACCCCTAGCCTGCCACAGAGAACAGTTTTCATGTCAGATGCTAACCTCCCCACCCCCCTCCCCAATCGAAATAGAAGTTGTGTGAAGAATTGACCCTGTTACACTAAAGTGAGGTGAAATACTATGAACATTTCAGCTGCAAAAAAAAACTCCCTACGGGGCCCCCCTTCGCTTGGCGCCTGAGGCAATTGCTCCCACCCACCACACGGCTCCCTCCCCCCCCCCCCCTCACGCCGCCACTGACTCGCACTTGAAAAAAAATAGGAGAAAGAAAACACGTGTTATATTTACTGGCAATCAACTAGAACTTCTATTTATTTTTTTTACGTAAAAAGCTGATTAATATCTAGGGAGAAAAAAGGTTACCCCCCCCAAAAAAAAAACAAAACAAAAAAAACCCCAAAACAAACAAAGGTACCAATTCTGCCAAGTAGTTTGGTTGACTCTATTTCGCAGTGTGCGCACGTGCCGCCAACTGTTAGGCTTCAGGTAAGGGAGTCAACTCTTGAAACCATAGCTTGCTCGTGGCATGCAACAAAAACCTGAAACCAGGGGTATCAAACATACGGCCCGCAAGACTAATTATTTATTATTATTATTTATTTGTATTTATTATTATTTATATCAAATCTGGCCCGCCATATCTAAGGAGTTTGACACCCCTGCCTTAAACGCTATTCTCTTGGTCAATATGAGATATTTTTCATCAAGACATTTAATTTAAATATGGACCAGTGCATGGTATGGTATACTGCGGTATATTAGTGACTAGGACTATGATTCCTGTGTTCAGGCCAACTTGTAAAACAACATAACAAAGACCTGATAAATAATATTCAGATGGTTCAGAGGAAGGCTGCTAGATACAGCACAAATATAGAACTACTAGCAGCGTCAGTGCCAGGCTGGATCAGTGGTGTACTGGCCATTGGGCATACCGGGACAAATCCCGGTGGGCCGCCGCAAAAAAATCCGTTTTTACCGGTGCTTTACTGGTGTAAGCAAAACCCCGGGCCTGTCCCGGCAGATAAGTCCAGGGCCGAGTTGCTTACTCAGTACACTCCTGGGCTGGATCATCTCCAGTGGGAATCGCTTGAGCCCAGGCGAGCCATTGCCCAGCTGACCATGTGATTCAAGATGTTTGTGTGGATCCAAACATCATAAATATCGGGGTGGACGTCTTATATTGTAGGACTATCATCTAGCCGAACCAGGGTAAATCACACCAAGAAGTTCATACAGAAGTCAGCAGTGACAAGTTCAGCTTCTTTTCGTGCGCCATACAGACGTGGAACAAATTACTGGCAACAGTTGCAAAAGCTCCTGACCTTTAGCGTACAAACGGGGGGGGGGGGGGGGGGGGGGGTGGTTGCCCCAGGCGACATAGGTCTTGGGGCTCCAAAATAGGTGATAAAAATTAGGGCCTCGTATTCTGGTATCTCCCAAGCAGGAGCTTTCCACCATCACCTTCTAATACAGTTGTCAGCTACAAGTAAGACCTAGTAATTTGTCAGTGCTGTGCCTGCTGAGGTTCGTTTATCTCTTTGCTGCCGCGGTAACCGGATTGGTCTGGGTATGAAGGGACGAAAACGTAGATTGACGCTCTCTCGCTTATTTCTACCTTTCCTATTATTACTCTTCTGTCGGTCCTACCAACACGTTATTTCCTGTATTCTTGACCAAGTACCACCCATTGTTTAATAGTCGACTGTGACTGCATCAAAGTAGATATAGATAGACAATTGGAGCAACCGTATTTGCGAACATGAATAGGCTCTTTAGCAAAGCTATCAGGCCAGTTCGAATTTCTGTTCAGTTCATTGACATAATTAACATAGTTCTTCGTTTCCTTTTTTAAAAAAAAGTGTGCACGAACAAAATCTCTTACGCTTGTTGAGGATATTTTATTCATATAAATAATTATTCCACCTAGAATATTTTGCCCCAATGCTAGACCGGGTGAGACTGTGGCACAGAACAGAAATTAAAATAATTCACCATGACCAAGGCCTCACACGTTGGTTACTGATGCAGTAGGATAAAAATGAAGAAGTAAGGATACTAAACCGTTTTGGGTATGTTTTCTATGTAGTAGCGTGGTAATAAGACGTACCAGTCTATTATTTTTGATCACCTGCAACTAGCTGCTGAAGAAGTAAATATTAAATGTATTTATTTTTATTTACAATGAAAATCATTTTATACAATTCTGTCCTAAATAAGATGGACATTTGATTGAACTTTCATGTCATAATAATGTTAAATAGGTACCAATATGCACAGTGGTGTACAGGCCATTGGGCATACCGGGACAAATCCCGGTGGGTCGCCGCATAAAAATCCGTTTTTACCGGTGTTTTGCTGGTGTGAGCAAAACCACAGGCCTGTCCCGGCAGATCAGTCCAGGGCCGAGTTGCTTACCCAGTCCACTCCTGAATATGCATGAAAACGAAATTCATATACACACTAGTCTACTATAACCATGTGTACAGCAATGCTGAACTTACAAGTCGAGTGGTGTGAGAGTAAATTCAACCGACACATATTTTGTTATTCATTGTTTCTGACGGTATCTTTATTTTAAAAATTATCTTTATACTTTATTTTCTTGTTTTACTGTCATCTAATATTATTTTTAATTGTATTGTTTTCAATTGTTTTACATTATTGTCATCCAATATTATTTTTAATTGTGTTGTTTTCAATTGTTTTACATTATTGTCATCCAATATTATTTTTCATTGTATTATTTTCAATTGTTTTACATTATTGTCATCCAATATTATTTTTCATTGTATTATTTTCAATTGTTTTACAATATTGTAATCCAATATTATTTTTAATTGTATTGTTTTCAATTGTTTTACATTATTGTCATCCAATATTATTTGTAATTGTATTATTTTCAATTGTTTTACATTATTGTCATCCAATATTATTTGTAATTGTATTATTTTCAATTGTTTTACATTATTGTCATCCAATATTATTTTTCATTGTATTATTTTCAATTGTTTTACATTATTGTCATCCAATATTATTTTTCATTGTATTATTTTCAATTGTTTTACAATATTGTAATCCAATATTATTTTTCATTGTTTTTCTTTCAAGTGCTAATATTAAAATGGATATTGTATTAAAAAAATTTAGTGGGACATTTTTAAATATTCAATGAAAAGTGTTTTCTAACCCTGAAACCACCAAGTGTTGCCCATGATTGTAGACCATAGGGCAGAGAACCCATATTTTAGGTAAGCATAAATGAAAGGCAAAATTTTAATCTAAATCATGTAGTACTATGGTTGAGCATACAGCAAAAGAAAAAAATAAAATGCCAATTTTACAATAATTTATGGATGAAGCTAAATTTCATATCAGGGAAAATGTTTTTCATTTCAGTTCACAGCAACATGCAGCTCCAGATCAGCTTTCTTTGGATTAATGCCTAAATATTTTGTTTGAATGATCCGCAGTGATTGACCAGTGCAGTATTCTTTACATCAGCAGTTCGATCTCCATAGTTTACCTTAGACTCTCGTGTGCTCTAAAAGATCTGCGTTCACTCCTGACAACCCAAAACCATAAGCAATTTTGTCTGGTTGCATCAGTTATGGCACAGTTGCCAGTTTTATATATAACATTTAGTAACTGGTTCCTAGGGGTTAAGTCAGGAAAGGCCTATTGAATTGGTTAGGGAACACACAAATCTGATGATGTCTTTAAAATGGGCCTAGTATTCAAAATTACCCAAATATATGCCCCAATTTGATAAAAGCCCAAAAATCCTTAAAAAAAACCCCAACAAAAACAAAAAATGGGGTTTGGGGCATTGTTTCAAAGCATTTATGAAGGTAAGGTCCATTGCAAAGATAAATTCCTGTGCAATAAACAACTACCCAGAACTTATGATTTTCTGATTTCTGATTTAAAATTCCATTAATTATTTTATAAACTTTCAATTAGAAGACACAAACCTTTCTGTGTCTCCACTATAGTTGGTCAGATCGCAGAACAAAGTGAAGTTAAGTACTCTTGTGCCAAAATTGATTTGATGTTTCATGCCTAAGAAATAAACTCAGGTGATTAAGGATTTTCATAATCCTTCATATTCAGATGATTAAGATTTTCATAATTCTTTGTATTCAGATGATTAAGGATTTTCATAATCCTTCATATTCAGATGATTAAGGATTTTCATAATCCTTCATATTCAGATGATTAAGGATTTTCATAATCCTTCACATTCAGATGATCAAGGATTTTCATATTCAGATGATTAAGGATTTTCATAATCCTTCGTATTCAGATGATCAAGGATTTTCATAATCCTTCATATTCAGATGATCAAGGATTTTCATAATCCTTCATATTCAGATGATCAAGGATTTTCATAATCCTTCATATTCAGATGATTAAGAATTTTCATAATCCTTCATATTCAGAGTAAGATGTAATTCAGACATTCAGACAGCTGATTTTTCAACGTCCCAGTCTGAGCGTTCTTTTTTCTCAGAATAACTTTATAGCCTATATATTCCATCTAAACTTGGTGGATGGCTTTCTACCCGGGTAACGAAGAAATGTTCAATGGAAAAGGTCAAATGGCAAAGTCACAGTCAATCAAAGAAGAAAAGTGGTTTCCGTACTATAACTATAGTTGTAGTAAAAAAATTGTATTTCTCTTCATGAATAGCTTGCTCTTGGGTCAGTAAAATAACCTGTTTACATGGTCAAAAGATCAAAATCACCATGACTCAGAGATGGGAATTAGTTTGAATTACAAACCATGTTCTTGCACCAAATTTTGTGAGTGTCTTTGATGTTAGCAAGATGCAGTTCAGGGTAACAGTTATGCAGAAACAATTTTTGTTTGTCATCTTCTTTGAACAAACTTCCTGAATGGTTGGCTTTTGGGGTTAATAGGTCAGAGTCTTTGTGATCCAAAATGTTATTTCTATGCAGTTAGTTAAGCTTGACTCGTACCCTCAGTAACCTTCCAAAATGGCTTGTACTTGGAGAATGGAAGTAAGCTGTTGACATAGAGATCAAAGGTCAAGGTCACACAGTCATGAAGGACAATCATGTATGTACAGTTAAACACAGATTAGACATGTAATGTATGATAATCTAGTTATTCAAGGTCTTTTTTTGCCTTGTATTGCCATTTTGGCATTTCCATCATGTAAAATTTTTTAACAATAGTGAATACACATGTGAGATGCACAGAGAATTCCAATCATATTCAAGGCACAGCCTGTGTATTTTAAAAACAGTAGTCCCCAGTATCTTCAGTAGTCCCAGTATCTTCTCATTACCTTCAAAATAATATGCATTGCAAATTTTGTTTCCTTGAGGAGAAAAGGTCCAAATTTTATATGAGAAATTATTTTAAAATAAATAAATGAGAAAATATAAAAAATACAATATTTGGGGTCATATGCTGATTCAAGTTGCCCTATCACTTGTGTGATGTTGTACTCTCACAGATTCATATCTTTTCTTCATTTTTACATTATCTTTTTATAAATTATTGATATCCATTATTTAAGTTAAAAATGATTGGTTCTAAAATTTATTTTGTGATATCAACCATTAATTGGCATAATCTTCTAACATTTGTATCGAAATTAGTATTTTTATTATTATAATTATTATTGTTGTTGTTGTTACTATTATTATTAATGTTATAAACAAAACAGCCAGAGCCTGCATGTTGAGCCTATGATCAAATCATTGCTGTAAAATTTGTGACATTGACCCCAAGGTAAGAGGGGTGAGTGCGCATGTCGCAGAATGAATTGCCTTAGCTTCATAATGAATCATCCCAAGAATGAAAAAAAAATCCATAAGGGGTTTAGGAAGTATATGCAAATAAAAACAAAATTACCTTCAACCTTTATGCAAATTTTTGTATGAGGAGCAAGCATGTGCATCACAGAATGAATCATCTTAGCTTCATAATGATTCATCCAAAATATGAAGAAAATCAATCAAAGGGCTTAGGAAATATAAACAAATAAAAAAACTTGAACTGAAACCTTAATGCAAATATTCTGTCACTGTGACCTTGACCCCAACATCAAAGGTTTGAGTGAGTGCACTACAGAATAAATTGCCTTAGCTTTATATTGATTCATCCCAAGTATGAAGGAAATACATCCCAAGTATGAAGGAAATACATCCCAAGTATGAAGGAAATACATCCCAAGTATGAAGGAAATACATCCCAAGTATGAAGGAAATACATCCCAAGTATGAAAGAAATACATCCCAAGTATGAAGGAAATACATCCCAAGTATGAAGGAAATACATCCCAAGTATGAAGGAAATACATCCCAAGTATGAAAGAAATACATCCCAAGTATGAAGGAAATACATCCCAAGTATGAAGGAAATACATCCCAAGTATGAAGGAAATACATCCCAAGTATGAAGGAAATACATCCCAAGTATGAAGGAAATACATCCCAAGTATGAAGGAAATACATCCCAAGTATGAAGGAAATACATCCCAAGTATGAAGGAAATACATCCCAAGTATGAAGGAAATACTATAATAGGTTTAGAAAATATAAGCAAATGAAAAAAACTTTTAGCAAAACCTTGACATAAATATTTTATGACTTTGACTTTGATGCCAAGGTCAAAGTGCAGACAAGCAGTTTGTGCAATGATATGTCTTAGCTTCATACTGATTCATGCTAAGTATGATGAGAATCTAATGAGGGGCATAGGAAATATATGCAAGTGAAAAACCTTAAACAAAACCTCAACAATTATTTGGCAGTAAAAAGGTGACTTATGTTTGTCTTTCACTAACATGGTTTCAACAATAATATAATAGTTCTACAAATACAATCAGTGTTAAGCCTTGGCAGTGAAAAAATCCATAGGAAAACACTTTTAACATAATTTGGAAAACAAAATATGTTAGTTTCAATATAAATACCAGTTAATTAATGGTTTTAAAACATAACTTTTTATCACTGTAATAAAAAAAACGCCCAATACACCTAAACCAAATGCCATTTCATTTTCATAACTCTTGTTTAATTTGGTGAAATGATTTGAAATTAGAATTTAGATTAGTAAATTTAAGCAGAATCAAGTAACAACAACAGCAACAATGATCAGCAGCAGAAACACCTCCAACACCCTCATCATGATCATTTGAATTCATGCCTATAAAAATAATTATTAGAGTTAACAAAAAAAAAGTTCATACCTACCACAGAGTTTACTGAATGAGGAAAATATTGAACTATGTATTGCAAGTAGCATAAGAATGCAAAATATGTGTCCAGCAAGCCACTATTAAGTTGTTTGTAAGACTTTGTACTGAATTTTGAAACAGAAAAGATGTATTCTTTGATTCAATATAATTTTCGTTGTAAGGAAAACATAATGGAAACAAATATGAGATGTACTAAAAAGCAAGATGAGAGTTTTAATGGACTGGAGTTATCTGGTGGTGCTGTCTATTGGACTGGCATTTTCTGGTGGAGCCATCTATTGGACTGGAGTTTTCTGGTGGTGATATCTATTGGACTGGCATTTTCTGGTGCTACTATCTATTGGAGTGGCATTTTCTGGTGGTGCTATCTATTGGACTGGAGTTATCTGGTGGTGCTATCTGTTGGATGCAGGGGTACGTAACTTACTGAATCAATCCCCCATTGTTCCTGTCTGTTTGCAATGTACATAATGACATTTAAAATATGTATATGTATGGAAGAAATACACTCTGATTAAAACATTTTGCAAGGTATGAAAAACATACAGGAGAGAATTCTGTGGAAAGATAGTTCAAAATGTTTTCAATATTTAATTGCCCTATGGGTCAGGAGGCCAGTGTTTTACTTGGTGTAATCTGTTTGAGTGTGTTCGTTGTGTTTGTTCATCAAACTTTGATCACTTTTATCTCAAGACCATGCTTTGATCACTATTTCAAGATCACACATTTATCACTGTATATCTCAGAACCATGCATTAACTGCTGAATATCTGATGACCATGCATTGATCAGTCTATATATCAGAACCATGCATTGATCACTGTATATCTTGAGACCATGCATTGATCACTGTATATCTCAAGATCATGCATTAATCACTGTATATAGCTTGAGACCATGCATTGATCACTGTATATAGCTTGAGACCATGCATTGATCACTGTATATCTCAAGATTATGCATTGATCACTCTATATATCAAGATCATGCATTGATCACTATGCGGTATCTCAAAGATCATGCGTTGATCACTGCATATCTTGACTCTGCATTAATCATTGTAATCTAGAGATCATGTGTTTTCATTGTATAGCCAAAGATCATGCATTGATCAGTGTATATCTCAAGGTCATGCACTGATCTCTATATCTCAAGATCATGCATTTATCACTATATATCAAGGTCAAGCACTGATCACTGTATGTCTAAAGATCATGCATTGATCAGTGTATATCAAGGTCATGCACTGATCGCTCTCTGTCAAGATCATGCATTGATTACTATATATCTCAAGGTCATGTGCTGATCACTCTCTCTAAAGATCATGCATTGATGACTGTATATCTCAAGGTCATGCACCAATCACTGTATATCTCAAGATTATGCAAAGATCAGTGTATATTTCCAGATGATGCATTGATCACTATATATCTCGAGACCATACATCGATTTGCTCACTGTATATCTTAAGATAATGCATTATCATTTATATCATAAGATCATGCATTGATCAGTGTATATCTCAAGATCATGCATTGATCAGTGTATATCTCAAGATCATGCAATGATCAGTGTATAGCTCAAGATCATGCATTGATCAGTGTATAGCTCAAGATCATGCATTCATTTCAGTGGTATCTATTTGTATACAATTAATTTTATTTTCTTTACTTTTTTTTTTGGAATGCATTCTGTCATATTTATCATAGAAAAATAAGATATTCAAATGCTGAAATCTTTGTAATCTTTTCAATAACTCACTTGAAAGCTTGTTTACTAACTTTGAATACTGAGATATCATTTTCCCAATATAAATTTGAATCTTTTGTACACAATTTAAACAGTATAAAAGACTAACCCACCCTTGACTGATAACAAACCCTAACGGTATGGGATAATAATATAAATAAATATACCAATTGACTGGGCCAGTGTGAGCCATTCAATACAAAGTACCTGATTAGGGTCTCTTTATGTCTTATCTGTGTGGATTTAAAGGTAACCATTCAAGAAAAGAATGAACCTGCACTGTGGCTAGTATTAAAATACTAGTCTGGCCCAGGTTCAGTCTGTAATGTTGTTCTAGCCAGGATGGTGGAATGTTATGGATCTGCTTTGATTGGAACCTTACAGAAATGTGGCAAAAGACCTTTAAAGGTAAGTACATGTAAATTGTTTTTCAGTTGTATATCAAATTTGAATAAGATTTGTACTTGATAGCATATGTCAGGGTATAACATCATTTAGTACAATAACTATTAATTGTTCTTTGTCTAATTACAAGAACATTTAAATATATATAGAGAGAAATGCATAATGACCACTTAATTTTAATCACATGTCCATTGAATTTCAGTTTAACTATGCCTTGTGTACAAGTGTTAGTGTTTAATTAGGTAAAATTGCAACAAGTGTACAAGCGTTAGTGTTTAATTAGGTAAAATTTCAACTGTGAATAAAATTGCTCGCAACTTGTTTGGACTAGCAGTACAACCATTTTAAAGGTACCAGCTTAAGTTATCTCTTAAACATTAAAGGTCCAACGATTTTCAATTTGACATTTTTATGCATACATTTAAAGAAAATGACATCTTTTGAGAAAAATCAGTGTAAGGCAGATTGTCCAAACCAATGGAGCATTTTGAAGATCATATTACTTTAAGAATGATCTAAATTTTTCAACAACAGTTTATTTCAACCTCGTTATTTCTTAACTTGCCTGTATTTGATTTATTATTGGGAGTGTACAAGTATATGCACGTCACACCTTGGGGTAATTTTCAGTCACACTCACATTTTGGTTTGAATGAAGTGTCAACAATTCCCAGATCAATCCTTTACTGTGTTCATTATTGTCTTTGCAAGTAATATGAGTAAATTTTCAAATGATGTCAAAATAAAGACCTAGAGCCAGGCAATGGCTTTTGGTGATTTTCACATATTTTAAATTTATTTCCAGCCACTTTGGAAAAGTGATTTGTTGAAACCAATTTACTTAATTTTTTTACTTATGGTTTTCATTTTCTAGGGTGTAATGTCTATAATTAATTAGCAGCATTTAAAATTTGTGGTTTTGACTGTACATGTATTGGACTTGTTCTTGTTAGGTTATAGATTATGTACTGCAATGTACTGTAGCTATGTGCTTTATGTGTGATGTGGTGTCGTATATATATATATGCAGTTTCTGTTTTTAGAATGACTGTTAAACCTATTTATTTTACTGTTGCCCTTATCTTAGAATAGCAGCTAATTTCTATTTTTCAAGTTATCAAAAGTAAAGTAAGTCTTTACCACTAGTGTCAATCCTCCTGCTGTCCCCCCTTCCCCCCTTCCCCTAACAAATAATGGTAGCTGTAAATGAATACCAATTTTATTAAATCAAGCTGAATTTAATTCACTTCTCAAAATCTGTCTAAATTTATTGTGGAATATATGGGATCCAGGCATCTACACCAGCCTTAACTTGGTGTGCTTTCTGTATACACAATATCAATAAAGCAATGATTCATATCCCTCCTTGACTTTGAACACATCAGAAAACTAAAAAATTCCTCAGATGCAAGTATGGTTTTGAATATGTTGCAAAAACTAGAAAGAAAGATTCGGTAGTGTACTAATGAGGGGGGGGGGAGGGGGCGGATGACAGGGCAGTTGCTCCAGGCGCCAGAGGTCTTGGGGCACCAAAACAGCTGATAAAAAATGTGGGCCTTGTATTCTTGCCCTTTGGGCCATCATCATTGCCCCGGGAACCATTAATCCTTATTACACCGCTGGAAAGATTATCTAATAGAGGAGAGTATACACACAAATAAGATCTAGTCTCCTGCTACTTGGGACAAACCAACTGATTACCGATCTGGTGTGCAACTTTTGTACGCAGTTAGAAGAAATCTGACCACTAACACATATCACTTATTATCAGTTAACTTGTCTGTACTTTAGTGAAATGTTTAGTTTATTTCAATATCTATAAATAAAGCAACTCTTGTCTGCAAACACGTCTTTTGCCGAAATTAGGAAAGTTATGTTTTAGCGTGCTGTATTGGCAGATACTAAGAGTAAATTCCGGACTTTACAATAATAATAGCAAAGTGAAAAGGGGAATACTGATCCAGAAGAGGATGGTATCGGCTATAAAGGCAGTGCATAAATCGGGGGAATTAAGTCAGGGCTTTTTGTTTTTGAAAACATGCACTTGTCTGGGTCTAAATTCTTGCTGTCAGATCCTTGTCTGCCAGAAAAACTAACTAGTCCTCTGCATCAGGCAGCCCTGATTTTTCCAGAATGTAATTGTTTAAATGGATCCAGTAACATCGTTTCTTGAATATATATTTATTGGAAAAGTCCACATGTGTAGGCAGTAAGATGTACAGGAGATATTTGCATTTTCAACTCTAGAGTATAAAGACTATATTTTTAGCCACAATGATACTAGATGGTTTATGAATATGTCCTCAAATCCAATATTACATTAAAAATTATGACCAATACAAACACTGCTGTACCATGCTCTATATAAATACGTGCACTGTGCGCTTAAAATTATTTGGATAAATTTCATCAGGTTAAAGCTGGTCAGAACAAATGCACTATGCTTCCATCATGTGTATGTACATTTGAGGTGTAACGTATCTGTATGATATCTTCTGTGATGATATACTGCATTAATCAGAATACTCCAATAGATATTGCATCACAGGTGTGACAATATATCAGTGTAGTAGCACTTGAAAGTGTAGTAGCACTTGAAGGTGATGTATCTATTGCATCACAGGTGTGACAATATATCAATGTAGTGGCACTTGAAGGTGATGTATCTGTTGCATCACAGGTGTGACAATATATCAATGTAGTGGCACTTGAAGGTGATGTATCTATTGCATCACAGGTGTGACAATATATCAGGGTAGAAGCACTTGAAGGTGATGTATCTATTGCACCACATATGTGACAATATATCAATGTAGTGGCACTTGAAGGTGATGTATCTGTTGCATCACATATGTGACAATATATCAATGTAGTAGCACATGTGACATATATCAGTGTAGTAGCACTTGAAGGTGATGTATATTGCATCACATGTGTGACATATATCAGTGTAGTAGCACTTGAAGGTGATGTATCTATCATGATATACATGGATTAAAGTAAAGAAAGAAAAAAATTAAAGAGCTTGTATGTCTCTTCTATAATAGTATTAGAGATTTAAGCACTGTTCTTCTGTGTTATTATTCATCTGCAAGACAGTAACTGTTCAGACTGGTTCTTCTATTCCACACGAGAAAGCACAAGTCTTGGTGATGAAATAGCAATAATATTTTTTAGTCTGGATATGGTTATGTAAAATGATAAATGAATCATATGTTGAACATGTCTATTTTCTGTTATTGAGGTATGAAAGCTAGTTTGTTGATTTATTGTCAATTTGAAAAAAACTTCTGATCCAATAATGCTTTGCAAAGACCAAAATGGCAGAAAAAAATCTTAAACACAAACTGCACAGTTATATTTAAGGCTACCGTCAGGAAATATTTTGGGGTTTCAGGAGACATAATTACAGAGACATTGTACAGTTAGTAATACAGCTATATGCAGAATCCGTGAAATGGTTATGGTATATTCAGGTAATATGAGTAACCTTGCTGCATGTTTACAGTCCCAACATAGTGGCATAGATATTATATGCAAAGACAAATGGTCAAGGCATTAATCTGTATCACAATATATATATATATATATATATATATATATATATATATATATATATATATATATATATATATATATATATATATATATATATTGTATTGTCATCCCTGTATTGCAATATGTATTGTATTGTCAATATGTATTGTATTGTCATTCCTGTATTGCAATATGTATTGTATTGTCCACTAACTGTATGGTGCAATCTGCGATATGTAATTGTTTTGTCACCCTAGTATCATGATATGTATCACATTGCGACCAAGCATGCAGTGCACAGCTATAATGAACATACTTGAGGAGTTGTCTTCCCTTGGCTATATTGTGAGTTTCCATTTCTTCAACTGACCAATGGGAAAGTGAACTGCTGGATCATAGGCATTCAGGGTGTTAAGTTAGAGATGAAAGATACTGCTGCCATATGTTGGTGTGTTGACAAAAGACGAGCATTTGCAAGTCTTGTTTCTTTATGGGTTCACTGTGAGGCGCTAGTAGTATGGAGTGTGATTACTTAAACAAGTTTTGGGAAATTTGTTAGAAATTGTCCAGGAATGGCTATTTTTGTAATTGGTAATGCATAAATGATCAAACAAGCAAGAAATATTCAAATTTGGTGACGTCATCGAAATTCACCCATTAACTCATTCTTTTCATTTTTGCCTGAAATGGGGGTAGGAAACACATTTTTGGGGTTACTTCTGAATGCAGCAAAACACATCTGCTTAAGAAAGTTTTTCGTTTAGCCGGATGCTTAGGTGTATCAGAAACATTGTTTTTGATTGTCTATTACGCTTGCACATGTGCAGAAGGGTAAAAGTTGGCCTTTTTTTTGTATTGGATCCCCGATTTTTGTGTCCTGGCCCCTTTTTACTCCAAATCTCAAACTTATCCTACTTTTTGCAAAGGTTCATCTGTCTGTGTGCAGTTCAGACTGGTCTGATTTAGATCTAAGGCCAAAAAGTCTAAAATCCGGACACAAACTCCGGTTCTGGAACTGGTAATTTTCGACCCAAAAAAATTCATTTTTTCGCTGTATTTTTTAATGCAAGTAGAAAGTCGACATTATTTGGTATCATTGTAGAGCTACATCTGTCTACTTTCCTGAAATACCATCCACTTTAGTGTATCCTAAATGATGTTCATGTTACAGAGCTCGGAAGTAAGGTACAACCTCATGACACATAAATGTGGCACTAGGGGTTAATGAGTTGATCAGATAATGAGGGGCTGACACATGTTGATTAATGTGGCTTTTTACCTTTAGAAATTGTCTGACACTCAGCAACGGAATTATATGGAGATAATTCTGGCACCCTGCTACATGTACCCAGAGGGACAATTTAATGATCAAATGTTTGTCACTGGAAAAAAAATATAAAATTCCAATATAATTTCTTTCATGATCATTTTTTAATAATATTGTTTTAGTTGCCTAAGCAGGCTTGGGCATTGGGAAAAATGGTTGCCTGGCATTAAGTTTTGTTTTTCCCAGGCTCCTGGGCAATGGATTTTCTACCCCTGCTAAAGCCTAGTTTTATACAGTTTCCTTTTTCAATGAAAATAACCATATCCAGAACAGCGGACATGGAAATTGTAGAGTACCTTTGTGTAGTCTGACTCTGCAGTGACTGAGTCAAAGCATATAATGCTGGAAAACTGAATATTTATTGCAGAAATTAATAAATCCATGATGTGAGTACCTGTGATAATATATGCTTGAATTTCTTCAGTAAACAAAAAACTAGTAAGGTATCTATGACCACTGTTTTTTTTCCTAAATGACTTTTTGGCCTAGAAGGGGCCATTGGGCACTACTTTTTCCATTTCTGGAATGAACACTAACATGGAATATTTTGCTTCATAGTGGGAGACATTACATTTACATCTTTTCTTTTTAAAGTTATATGTACCATAATTGTAGTAATTTTGTCCATATTTAAAAACATGCATCAAATAGAACCTGAACATATGTTTGATACAATACTAGGTACAACCTTACCATACTGCCTTATTTCAGGTTTATTTTGCTGTTAAAAAGTGATAGAATTTAAGTTCTTCTTCACATTTTGCTACTCAGTGTTCAAATCCATAGCCTGCCATAATGTGTTGAAGATAGTCACAGCATGGTTTTTCCCAAACTGAAAGTGGAAAAAAATTGTACCGTATATACATGTACTTGCATATAAGTCAGGTCCAAATGCAAACAACATAGACCCTGATCTGCTGTCGCATAATGCACTGGCAGATCAGGGTCTATGTTGTTTGTTCTACTGATTAGTCTTTTCAAACTGCATAGGCCCAGATCTACCAGCACATTATGTAATGGCGGATCTGGGTCTATGCAGTTTGCAGTTGGTATCGGTTTATACACGAGTATATATGGTGTAGTGTGTGAAAAATGTAGCAGAGCAATATGTACTAACCATATTATCATTCATAGGGGTTGGAAGATTCATTGATACAATCTTGACCTGATTCAACATCCATTTAATTTACTATTTTAAGCATTAGCCTTTCAGTGACTTAAACATAATATAAAACAATGGAAATGACAATGAGTAGCATTCAAAATTAGAAATTTGGTGTCAAATAAATGAGCATCCTCATTACAGTCAGACAGAATCATCCAAGTAGGAGAACACCATTCCATTTTATCACTTGTGCACATTAAAGCACGTGACTTTTGTTTTTGAAAAGAATCTTTGTTTTAATCAGGTGACATTATCTATCAATTTTTGGAAAAGTACAGGAAGTGGCCAGTGGAATAAAGTCAGGGCCTTGACAAACTTATCTTTTTCATCTAACTATCCTATGGTCTGTGATTCCTGTGAACCAAAATATTTTTTCAAACAGTGATAGTTCATAACTGTATTAGTAGGACCAAAATATGCATATGTTGATGGTTTTATATTATGTCAGAAAATCTTGAAAATCATGGCATATAAAACTTTAGTGCATAATCACCACAGTATGTCCAGTGTAAAGATCCCCTGTCATTATTCTGTAGAAAGATCCCCAGTTATTAATCTGTACAAAAATCCCATCATTATAAGGTCCCCTGTTATTATACTGTGCAAAGGTCTCTGTCATTATGCTATACAAAGATCCCCTGTCATTATACTGTACAAAGATCCCCTGTCATTATACTGTGCAAAGATGCCCTGTCATTATACTGTAAAATAAATCCCCTGTCATTATACATTGGCTTATAGTGATCTATTATAGCAGAATCCACCTATTTATTGACCTGCCTATTCAATGATACATTCTTTACCATTTATATGTGATTAGTTACTTCTCCGTGTGAAATGAAATTGTGAAACTTTGCAGTAAAAAAACAAAATATGTATAAAATTGGTCATTTTATGTTTACAGGGATGGATGGAAGTGGAGTTGGGTGGGTTGGAGGGGCCAAGACAAGCATTTTGAATACAGTTTTATATAAAATCTATCCTGTACTGTCTGTAAAGATAGAATAATATTAATTAAAAAGATATTGAGATATGTCAACAACAATGAGTTTATTTGCTTCATTGCTTCTGTATTGTGTATACCCAACTGTGAACAATCTGACACAGATCAGCCAGCTATTGCATAATATGCCAGGAGAACAGGGTCTATGTTTGTTCTTTGTATGATTTAAAGAGAATTGCATAGATCCTGATCTGCTAGCACATTAAATGATGCAGATTTGTGTCATTGCATAGTTGAGTGTTTATTATATGCAGTACTCCCTCACTGTAAGATGCCTGGGTATAAGGTGGGTCCCTTTTATAAGGCAGGTATACTCATGTATGCCATTTATTATTTAATAGTAATATAATGCTTAAAATACCGCAATATAAGGCAATCTGACCTGTCAGGTGGTGCACTTATATGGCTCCTATAAACATCATTATAGTGAGGAGTGCTGTATTACATTGATAAATGCAGTAAATATGCAAGTGGTCTCAAAGAATGCTCACGACAATCTGGCAAATTCAGTGTAGGGTACTTATTTTTGAGTGGAATGTAAAGTGGAGTTGAGATATTCAAGGGGCCACTTTCTGCAAAGTCTTATAAGGATTTTAAAGTCAAGCTAGATGAGAATTGTTTACAAATGTATTCAGAAAGAGACCTTAAATCTCTCTTGGAAATACCCTCTGATTTCTTCAAACAAAGTACCTGTGTAGCTGAGTGTTTGGGAAGAATTACCATATATACTCGCATATAAGGTGGGTCCAAATGCAAACAACTTAGAACCCAACTGGCCTGAAAATCTAATTAGGAGATATACATATCAATGATGCTGAGTATTTAGGAGAGAGAGATGAAGAGATGCTGAGTATTCAAGAGTTGCTGAATATTACTCAAGAAAGAATTCAAAAGCAGAGTATTTGTGAGCTGCTCTTTGCAAGAGAGATGCTGAGTATTTGAGAGCGAGATGCTGAGTATTTGACAGAAGTATGCTGATATTTGACAGAGAGATGCCGAGTATTTGACACTGGGATGCTGAGTATTCAAAAGAGGGATGCTGAGTATTCAAAAGGTTGATGTTTGAGTTTTTGAAGATGTACTATGTGTATAATGTAATAACACTTTATGACTTCATAAATGACATTGTGATCTTATATCAGGCATAATGGTATAACGTAATAACACTTTATGACTTCATAAATGACATTGTCATCTTCTATCTGGCATAATGGTATAACGTAATACTTTATGACTTCATAAATGACATTGTCATCTTATATCAGGCATAATGGTATAATGTAATAACACTTTATGACTTCATAAATGACATTGTGATCTTATATCAGGCATGATGGTATAACGTAATACTTTATGACTTCATAAATGACATTGTCATCTTATATCAGGCATAATGGTATAATGTAAATAACACTTTATGACTTCATAAATGACATTGTCATCTTATATCAGGCATAATGGTATAATGTAATAACACTTTATGACTTCATAAATGACATTGTCATCTTATATCAGGCATAATGGTAATGTATCCAATGCATCCGAATGCTGCAGAGTAATTTCTTTATGCTATAATGTGGGTTTTTTTCCCGAGCCCACCATCGGTGAAATCAGTTACTTTGACACCCATAGGTGTGTCCATCCATCCATCCATCCATCCATCTATACATGTCCATCTGCATCCTAGATTAACCCAAATGTTAAAGTGTTATACTTACCTTTTATTTCAATTATGTTTTATACCACTCTATTTGGATTTGGAATATTGAGGGCAGTCTCAACATGCAGGTCATAGCTAACTTTGTGTTTTAATAAAATCGGCATTTTTTGTCCTGTTGATACATAGAATCTTACATTTGTACTTACTGTATTGTAAATGAAATTTCTCAAACTTGTAGAATAATTTAAATAATTTCAGTTGGTCTGGGCTAGCAAAACATAGAAATAATTTAACTAGAAATAGTTTAAATCCTTTCATTAATTTCATATGAATTGAGCACATAACGAGACCCACACCAAATTTGGCTAACCTTTTGCACATAAGATTCTCACGTGAGATCTAACTCATGTTAGTCTCGTGCATTTTAACATGCAAATTAGGTAGAACTCACATGAGCAATAGAATCTAACAAAATCTGAAAATCACATGAGCAAGATTTTGCTCACATGAGCAAGCATTTCCTCACATGAGCAGGTCTGTTCATGTGAAAATCACATGAGCAGGAATGGTTAATGTAAGCAAGAGCTTGCTCACGTGAGCAATAGGAAAAAAAAATGACTAGGATTTGATTTGCATTTGATAAATATTTCTGACAAGAATGAAAAAGAACCAAGTTCCTATAATAAAACTTATTTAGCAGCAATAAAGAGATTTTCAAAGTGATATTAAAATCTAGAAGATGAGCATATTCAAGTTCAATTATGCATGTTTTTGTGAGGTTTCTCACATGAGAAAAAAGACAACTCATATAAATATGTGATAAAAATGATTTTCAATTATTGTAATTATTATATCACATGCATTCTGTAACAATAAATGATCGCAGCACAAATGGGCAGGTGTAAAACGCTTGTTCACTCGTCAAGCAAATTAGTGTGATTATTGTGAAAGCAATGGTCTTCACGCACATGAAACCAGCTAGGTGTACTACATCCAATCACTGATTTAATTACTGATGATAACAAAAGGTATACGGTCTCAGGCTAGCATTGACCAATCAGAAAAGGTTGCTTTTATTGACTCAATGAATAATCCAAAATTATACCAAACAATGTTTTAATATTTATATTATTGTTGATAAACATTCAGTGCATTATGCACTGACAATTGTAAACATGTAGAAGTATTTGCAAGGTGTGCAGCTGCCACCGAAATGGCAAAAATTAGATGACAAGGGAGCGTAATCATATATATGATGAACATAAGAGACTAAGAAAGTACCAGAAATGCTGAGAAAATGGACACTAATGGCTAAGTGTGACACAGGAGAGACTGTGTTGTTGGTGAAATACAGTTATTGTTTTGAGTTGATGTTAATGAATAATAAATGTTGAATTAGAAACTGAACTGGCTTCTGTTTGGTTTTAGCCAGATCAGTGAAATTTAGATAGGATCGATGAAAATATTATTTTGGTGATCCTGTGGGTTAGTGAAAAAAAATCCTAATTTTGAGCCATGTATCTTGTTTTACATATGCAAACTTTCTAGAACTCATTACACATACTCCAGCTTGTTTGCTGTTAATCATACAGTTTCACTAGGGACCCCTAAAATCTGAATAAATCAAAGGAAATGACTTGGGAAGGAATGAATACAAATTCATAATTGTTTGAAACAATATTTATCATAATTGCTTAAAACTGTATTTATCAAAGTTAAACATTATTTTGTACAAGCTTGTGCAATATATCAGTAGTTTCTATCATAATATTTAAAAGTTTGTTAAAATGAAACCTCTCAATAGAGTACCATGATGTACTGATATTCTGTCCAATTTCTTTTGTAAAACACTCTGAACACAAAATATATTTCATTAGCTGTTACAATGTCTTTTTAAATTAAGCATACTGCATTCTTTGCAAAATTGTTGCATGCGGAGCAAATTAAGGAGACAGTGGATGTATGATCTAGATCAAATCCAATGTATTATTAAAGAAAGATTCCAGAAAATATAGGCTGATGCACAGAAAGGCAAGCTCTTCAGTCTAAGGAATCTCTCACAGCCGCTTTCTCAAATATGTGGTACACAGAAAGGCAAGTTCTTCAGTCAAAGGCACCTCTCACAGCCGCTTTCTTGAATATGTGGGAAATCTTCACTTTTGTTCTGTATGGGTTTAGGCACTTTTTACTTCACTTCCATATAGAAATCCATTTTGGGGAGGGGGATGTTGTCAGATGGTTAAAGGTTCCCTCTCCCCATCTGTTAAAATCGTACACTATTAGGTGAAAAACAAGAATGTTAGCCATTTGAATTGCACTGAACCACCTCTTCTAAACAAATCCTCTCAGAATAAAATCCTAAATCCTTCCCTGCTTCTTGTACGATTCTGGTACACTGAAATAGATTATACATGCAGCAACATGTACTATGTAACCTGGACAACAAACGTGACTATATACCTGTTTGGCAATGGCATTTTTTGTTAAATTCAACATTCTAAAATCACTTCACTAGTCTTAGAAACATCTGTAAGTGTTATTCATGACCATTTAGTTTGAAAGCTGCAACATCATATCTGTCAAACGTTTGGTACTTTACGTCTTTAAACACAAAAAAAGCAATATGAAATAACCTCACTTTACACCTTAAAACCTTTGAAATAGATCCACTGCCATATTCTTTGAAAAATTAAAAGTATAAAAATTAGAAGCATACTTACATGTATACGACTTCTGAACTTGCCTCAGTTAAAGTTCAAACTTCACTGCATGAAGACAATTGTAGAATTTGATATGCTTGAAGAAAAACAGTCCCTAACAAAAAAAATAAATGAGATTAACAAGCTTGTATGTAATTTATCGTCAACCATCCGAACTTCATGCTTATCCTTGATTCATGCGCCATGTTTCTCGTGACCTCAAACGCTTGTTTTGAGATCCTGACGTAATCAACTGGGTCACTAGCATTCGTTGACAGTAACAGTAAGTGCTGATTAAGACATATTTGAATACTTAATACAAATCAAATTGAAAAAACACAATGAAAATGGCAAATTTGACTCATGACATACACTTTGTGGCCCTGGCGTGAGTGTTAGCCATTCAAGCTAGGGCCTCTGTTCACATGTTGGTTTTCTTTACCTTTTGATTAGCGGGAAACCCAAGACAGAGATTTTTTAGACCACAAAGGCAATGTAAAAATTTGGTCATTATAACATGCACTTCTTATAACATGTTAGAAAAAATAAATCCAATGAAAAACTATATAGTATGAAATTTTTCATTGAAATATTTTAATATAAGGCCAAAAAAAAAATATGTGTGTTTCCTATTGCACTGGTTTTAAAATTAGGGTAGGCAGTATTTTTTAAAATTTTTTTTAATTACATATAAAGCAAAAATATTTCAAGCACTTCAAAGTACTGGGCATGAAAACCGGCTCAATTAGATGCACAAATGTGATTTTTTTTTAATGAAAAAAAAAAAATTAAAAAAAATATTTTAAAAAAAAATTGTGTGGGGGTGGGGAAAAAGTGCTAGGGTCGGCAATGAGAAACAGGGACAGTCGGCCGACCGGAAACATATTTTTATTTTATTTTTGGGCCTAAGGGAAAACAAAATCTTTGCTATGAAATAGCATGAAAAAAATCTTTACAGTATCTTTAAATATGATAATTTTGTCAGACAATTTGAAGAAGAAAAAAAAGAAAAAATGCATCGTTTTTTTTTTTTTTCTTTTATATTTTTGCCATCATTATTTATAAGTGTTTTATTGCAGTCGATATGCGTTTGAAAGAAATGATTTGTATTGCATATGCAAATATTAATAATATGGGGACATCATACACGATCGATTTCTAAAGTAAACATTGACCTAATTATCACATTCCAATCTTACGTCACGTGGCCTTTATTTCATGTGCACGAACCATAGATATAATTCCGGCCATAGACAAATTTAGACATGCTCGGAAAAACGGTAGCTCGCAAAGAATTTGGAGACTTTATAACGATGAATAAATGAAGCAGATATAGTTGAACACTTTCTATGGCGATTTCACTAGTTTCTCCCAATATTATAATATAAACGTTAAAATTAACGTTGAGGGCACGAACCATAGTACTTCGAGGATTCTAATCTCGTCACCCTATTGTCAATAACTGACAACAGTGCATCTTGATTTTACTCACCAACATGATAATTCCATGATTTTAAATTATCTCCTGGTTTCTATGGTCAGTTGCTGCACATGTATTGGGCTTGCAATGAAATTTCCGAAGTAATGAGCTAAATTGTGACAGTTCCAGCTTCAATTCTTTTTAAAATTAAATGGCTCCTATTTGAAAGCGAGGCTACCATGGTAGTTGTGTGTTGTAGTACCTTCAAAAAGTTATGTGTATATTTTGCGGTCAGTAAACCAGTCTCCTGACTGTAGACAAGGGAAATAACCCACATCATTGTATCGATAACAGATTACCTAGCTCTCAGTCGCGAAAAACCACATTTAATCTGATGTGATTTTATTTTATTATTTGATTTGGTTTTTGAAAGCAAAATTCTTGAAGCATAATTCTTTATAGAATGCTGGCAGAATGGGATGGGTCTCTAACTCACATGAGAAAAACCAACTTAGAACAAATCTAAAATGTGTCTGATCAGAATCGAAGTCCAAATTTCTCACGTGAGAATTTAGAACTCCGCCTTATTTTCAAACATAGTCAGATGTAAGGGGAAAGAATATTTTCTAAGTTATACTTTCTCATGAGAACATTCAAATTCTCACATGAGCAAAATCTGCACATGAGAAAATTGGTTAGTTTTTCAATGGCTCACAAGATCTAACAAACTGCACACATGAGCTTGCAAAATCTACCCAATTTGCATACGTTTTTAACAATGTTCTCATGTGCAGCTTATGAGAAGCTCATGTGAATTGGTGAGATTTTTCTGTACGGGAATTCTCTATGAATGTCATGTAAATAATGTCATTGGATAAAATAAATAAACTCAAGTCAAACTTCGATAACTCTAAACATTAATCATTCAAATACCTGACTCACTCAGTCCTGGTATAACTATGACTCTGGAATACTCGACCAATCTAAAGCTTAACCAAAAATTCAGGCCTGCAGTATTTTGAGTTGTTAAAGTTCTGTATTTACAATGATATTATACATGTGTGATATTGAAATTGAAATTGGTTTGAGAAATATCATATGATGAATGACATTGCAAGATAATTTTATATAATTTGAAATGTTATGATGATATCAATCTCAAATACTTGCATAAAGCTTTGATTTTTTTGGATATTCCTGTCATAAGGTAGAGCATGTTGTGTTATGATGTTGTCCATCCATCAATCTGTTATCAATATCGTATCTGCACAATAAGTTCTAAACTTTGTGGATGGCTTGCACTTGGGGTAAGGAAGAAGCCTGTCAATTGTGAGGTCAACGGTCAAGATCACAGCGTTACTAAAAGAAGAAAATTTGTTTTTCTGCATAATAACTTAATTTCTCCACCAGCTACAGTTATCAAACTCTGTGAATGGGCTTGCACTTGGGGTAAGAAAGGAGCCTTTTGATTTTGGGTCAAATGGTCAAATGTCATGGTCACTATGACTGAAGGAATACAAATGACTTTTGCAAAATAACATAATTTCTACATGATTTACCTGGACCAAACTATGTGGATGGTTTGCACTTGCATTAAGTAGCAAGCCTGTCAGTTTTGGGGTCAGAAAGTCAAGGGTCAAGGTCTCTGTGACTGGAAGAAGAAAAATGGTTTCCACACAGATATATCAGTTATTGATCATATACCTTCACCAAAGTTTGTGGATGACTTACATGTTAAGTACGAAAAAAACCCATTGATTTTGGGGTCAAAAGGTCTAAGGTCAAGTTCATTATGACTGAAAGAACAAAAATGGTTTTTGCATAGTAACTTTACTTCCAGACCATGTACCTTGATGAAAGTTTGGTGTTGATTTGCACTAAAGGTATGGAAGAGGCCTACTGATTTAGGGATCAAAAGTTGAAAGGTCAAGGTCAATGTGACTGAAAGAAGAAAAATGGCTTTTGTATAATAATTTTAGTTTTAGACCATGTATCTTGATAAAAGTTAATGGTTGGCTTGCACTTAAGGTATGGAATAGGTCTATTGATTTGGGGGTCCAAAATTGAAAGGTCAAGATCATTATAACGTAAAGAAGAAAAATGTTTTTTGCATAATAACTTTAGTTCTAGATCACATACCTTGACCAAAGTTTGTGTTTTGAAGTATGGAAGAGGCTTATTGATTTGCGGGGTAAAAGTTTAAAGCCAGGGTCATTGTAGCTCAAAGAAAAATTGGTTTTACAGAATATCTTCTATTCTGGATAAAGTTCTTTGATTACACTTTTGGTTGGCTTGCACTTAGGGTAATAAAGAAGCTTATAGATTCTGAGGTATGAATATATCACAGTCACTGTAAGTCCTAATAAGAAAATGATGGTTTCTGCACATTAAGCTTAGTTCAAGACCGCATTCCTTGGCCAAAGGTCGAGGTCATTGATACCCATTGATCGGTAGTCTCCAGAGTCAACCATGCACTATAAGTGCCTACATAGAGGCCTGTTAAACACATGATGTCGGTATAATGTGCTGTTCATGGCAATCTTGGTATCATTTAATGTTTGATTGAAGGGAGAGGGAAAGCGAGTCTCCTTATTATTTGCTGGCTAAGAATTTTTTTTTATGATGTGTTGTCACATTTGTTCCTCATTTTACTACATAAAATTGCAAGAAAACTAATTTAAACTGTGTGTTAGCATTCAGTTTCATTTTTATCACTAGATTGACACACACGGTTAAGCTATCAGGGTATTTAAAAACCTGCACAGTTTATGATACATGAACCTTGGATAGTATTTTGGAATACAAGGTTTCATTGTATTCTAGACAGGTGAGTTATTATGGATCAGTAAGTTTCCTTGAGTTTTGAAATAGATTTTCCACTTCTATTTAAGTATTGGTAAACACTAGTAGAAACTGTAGACACCTGAAATGAAAAACACAAATCTAAAGGAAAATATTTGCAAGTTTGTAAATGATTTGTTTGACTTTGAACTGTATATGCAAGAACATACAAGAGACAGAAATTCTGCTGCTTCACACTTGTAAAGGTCTTAATGCAGAATTGTTGTGGATATAGGTAAGTGTTGCATGTATATTTTTAATTCTGAAGTCACTAGAAAAACTCTTTAGTTGTACAGGGGAACAGTTTCCATTAACAAAACTGATGCAGTGGTACTTCATAAATATTAAAAAAATCGTGATAATTAAATACCTAAAAAAGTGGTAATATTTTAGATAGCTGTGATACAAGAAAACATGACAATATAGTTCCTTTAACCTGATAGGCTTGTAATAGTTTCTAGCAAAAGAAGTTTATGGACCCCATCCTCAATTGTACCTGCATTTTTAATGGCTGAAGGTCATTTGTCAAGCCCTCATTAATGGGAAACACGACATGTCAGTCACTTTTCAACAGCAGTGGTGGCAGCATCAGCGCCATCAACAGATGATTAAAGTCTTTTCATTTGCTTATAATTCCTACACTCCTTCATGAATTTGCTTCATACTTGGAATATATCATTTGCACGCTTAGACAATTCAGTCTACAACATGCGCTCTTGCTTTTTTGACATTGGGATCAAGGTCATAGTTATGGAAAATTTATGTTTAGGTTTGATTACAGTTTTTTCATTTTTTCTTATATTTCCTAAACCCCCAGTTGGATTTGCTACAAACTTGGGATGATGAATCATTATGCAGCTAAGACAAAGTCACAGTAATAGAATTTTTTTTACGGATTTGATTTAGTTACAGTTTTCACATTTCCTCATATTTCCTAAACCCCTTGATGGATTTTTTCAAACATTGGATGAATTATTATGAAGCTTAGATGATTCATTTTGTGACATGCTCACTCAACCCATTGATCTTGGGGTCAAGGTCACATGTTTTACAGCAATGCTTTGATCATGGGTTCAACATCCAGGCCCTGACCTTCTTGTTGAGAAATTGTGATGCACACAATGCAAATGCAAGCAGTGCCATTATCTGATAATATAGGAAAACATTGATTACCAACAAGATCAGTGTATATGAAAATAGTTGTCATCCAGTTTGTTTTGGAGTTATTCTACTATTTGCCTTGAGCACTATGTCTTCTGCTACAGGCAGCTAGCTCTGTTTCCTAGCTGAAGCTTGTTATATCATGGTATAAATACTGTACAGAAACAAGGGGATGTGTATGTGACTTGTATTAGTTTCAAGAACTACAGAATGCCCAAGTTTCTAATATATGAATATCGTTTTTAATTATTAATCATTCATAGGTTTTAAACTCATACAATAGTTTGAAATTAAGAATTTTGATGGGGGCTGATTTACGAAACTATCCCCTGCTGCCTTGAGGGGAGTTGTTTACTAGAAAACTTTTTTACAGAGATATGAGTCAGATTTGTTTCTGATAAATACAAATAGAAGGTATTTGGCATATAGCATTTTAAAACAGAAAGAAGAATGAAAATATATTTTTAGCTCACCATGCCATAAGACCAAGTGGTCTTATAGTAATGGCCCTGGAACATCCATCTGTCATTTTTTGCCCATAGCCTGTCAACATTTTCTATTTCAAACTTCTCAAAAACCACTGGACCAATTTCAGATATTACAGAGCATTGTGGCATGAAGAGATTTTAATGCAACTTGTGTCTATTGATATGCACAAATATTTTTTAACAAACATTTCTCCATTTAATACATTACTAAATCACATGAATATTAGGAAACTACTCTCTGCTACCTCTGAATCAAGCCCTCCCTGAAACGTCTTTCCATCTATATATCATATAGATGAAGGGAAGTAATTTTTACAGATTAACTCCCCTCCTCTTGTTCCCACTAAGGGCCACCCATATCCCGGATGTCTACTAGTTTAAAATTATGCTTGCAAATGTGAACAGTGCCTCCAAAGAATCCATTGCAATTTACAATCAATTTTGACCATCCAACATTTATTTCCAGTGGGAGAGTAAGTGAAAAGGTTGACATACCTGGTGTATACAATATTTGCATTTTTCTCAGTGAATTTATTCATATTTATGCAGTTTATTTACTGGTCTTTATTATCCATGTGATATTGATTGGTAACAGTCAAGTTTTCACCAGTATAACTGTATTGCGCTGTTAAATTTTGGTTTATTATGCACTTCTTTGGTCATCATGGCAATGTGAGTTTGCCTATTTGAACAATTTATCGATTTGTTGCATGCATTTGTTTCTTTTTTCTTCTCTCTTTCATTACAGAGATGTCAGTCAAGTGCAAGAAGTGCAGATGCTTTAAAGTCATAGAGAACAACCATGAGACATGCCATGCTGGCACAAAATGTTCTTCTGCACACCCATGTAGCATGTGTGCAATATCGACAGAAAGCGTTTGGTCTAGCATCTTGAAAAGGCAATTGAAGGGCATGCTCTAATCTTCCAAACATGAAGTATTAAACAGTTATCCAAATTCAGAATCATTGACAAGCTTTATGGGGGACATCAAGATGCCACCCACACCCTTGATGAAGATACCTAAAACTGATCCAGTCGAAGCTGTGCCAAGCAATTCCACTCAAGCTACATTGGAATCACATACTGCTGCAAACTCTGTTGTCTAGAATGTTGACAAGCAAGTTGAACAAAACTAGGACCTTTTTTTAATCCTGTTTGGCAATCATCTGGGCATGAGTCCCTATCCCCATCCATGCATGGAGTTAGGAGCATTGAAACCAGGTGTGCAGGACTACTTTATGACTTTGCTGCTCAGACTGGGCCACAAGTTACATATCATTCGCTCTTTGCCATCCCAGCTGCTTACCGACCAGTCCAGCCATCTGGACATTCAGTGCATGGTTTCTGTGGTCATGAATTTGTCATCTCAGCCTGGTGAACAGCATGTTGCATGACAGTTTCTACAGCGATGATATCCTATGCCCAGCAGACCACCCTGGCCAGCTGATCAACCGGACCAACCATATCCATGATACCAGTACATTGTGAACCAGCATCACAATAGGAGTCATCCAAACTGGCCCAACCGACCATGCCAGACAGGCATTCCCCAGCTGGACCCCATGCTCTGTGACGGACATGATTCAGCTGACCATACTAGCATATCAGTTGGATAGAACCATTTTTACCAATGATGACACTTTGGCATCATCACTGCCATGTGGAATGCTATACCTCTGGATGGTAACCCCCACCTCCAAGGTTAACTTGCCTGAACATTCAAATCCAACCTGGAAAGGACAGAATTCAGTTTTATGGCAGTAATCGAAGAGATGTATTGAATTTTGCCTCCATATGGATTTTGCCCTCCTCCTCTGGCAGTCAATACTATATACAAAGTCAAGGCCTAGGTGGATGAAGATGATGCACATCCATCTTTCAGAATTTCAGTACAGTTGTCAAAAATTACAAAAATTACTGGGCATCACTCAGATTAAATTCGTGATCTCAGTAATTCTAAGTCCTTCTTTTCAGTGAGTCAGTTGCCTGCAGCTTTCACAGCACACTGGTACAAATCATATACCAATGTTTATCATTCGGATGTACCTAGCCCAGACAAGGATATTACTGCCGTCAACATGTCTGCTCCACTCTTTTATAAAATGGACAGACAAGTGTTTAACACTACATCTAAGTTGGTCAGGAATGTCATGTTGACCTGATGTCTCTTGCAAGCTTTTGCTTAGCCAAGAAGGCTGGAAGTGCCTGGGAATTGGTATGCTTTATTGCCAGGATAGTTAGTAGGGCTGCTCATCACATGATGGCAAATGCCCTAACAGCCTCTTGTAATGTTGATAAGAAGAGACACATTTCTGTTATCTTTTCTTAAAGCCCACCATGTGGTGACCCAGTGCTCCCTCCCCTTCTGTTACCTCCTTCTGTTTGGAGGTTGAATTGAGAAGGTAAGAAGACAGGTGGCACAGGAGTTGCCCCTTAAGCTCTCTGTGCAAGCCCCTATCTCTGTGCCACCCCATCTGGGACAAAGCAGAGATGATCATTGACAGAAAGACCACAGGGGTACTTCTCAGCAACAATGACAACCTTTTCAGGGTCAGGCGAGTTATACACAGCCATATGCCCAAAACTGCCACAGGTGGGCCTGGGGTGTGTGTGACAGGAAGCAAGGTTTTTTCCTCCCCCAAGCCTCCCACCAACTAGCAATGACTTGTCATCCCTCCTACCCGCTAGCACACCCCCTACCATGGGCGCGAGACTCCTTCAGTTCCACCAGACTTGGATCATCCTATTTCCAACTAACAATTGGGCAATCCAAGTCATTTCAGAGGTGTTCTGGAGCCTGTTCATCCAGCGACCTCCACTTTTGTTGTCCCCCTTCATGACAGAGATCCCAAGTGATTCCATGAAGGCAGACATTTTACACAAGGAGAAAGAGCTTTTTTTTTGCTTGTAAAGTGGGCAGTGGAGGTAGTCAGACTCCCAGGTTTCTAGTCCAGACTTTTTTTGGTTACAAAAACCAATGGAATATTGAGACCGGTCATAGACTTGAGCAGATTCAATCAGTTTATTACTGCCCCAGAGTTCAAGATGGAGATCATGCAAGGTCCATTCATCTGTCTGTGTGACAAATACATTATCAATGTCAATCTGTTTGACGCTAGATTCCATAAACCTGTTCACACAGTATCACGCAAATACCTTCACTTCGGCTACTGTGGGGTAGTGTATCAATTCTGCTCCCTTCCATTCTGACACAATCTCAGCCCTTGGGCCTTCACCAAGATGTTAGATTGTGCCGTATCCTCAACAGCGATGGTGGTAAACCTGGACAGTATACTGCAAAAAATTTGGTAAGTTCAGTTTTGGTTCACGACATGAACAACTTTCTCTACCTCATTCATTTAGTATGGATTGTGAAAGTGAAGAAGTTGGATCTTGTCCCTTCTCAACATTTTGTTTATCTAGGTATGGAGTTTCTAATTCATATCAACCTGGTTCATCCTCCTCCGAAATGCATCAACAGTATCATTCATGCATTGGAAAAGGCATCTGCCACAATATTCGTTTCAGTGAAGGAGGTTCTTCAACTACTTGGCCTGCTCATGGTGGTGGTGGACCTGTTATATCTTGGCTGCTTTTACATGTGTCTTCTGCAGATGGCCCTTCTTGCAGAGTGGTGTCTGATCTCAGGTCATTTAGATAACCAGATTACAATCTCGACCAAAATCAAACAGTTCCTGCTTCAGTCTATTGGATATGAAGGCCATTCTCAATGCCTCCCACATTTTGGTGGATGACATCAAAAGAAAGATGGTTCTGATAATATCGAACAATTTGGTTGTAATGAACTGTCTCTTCAAATAAGGGGGAGGGGGCAAAATCATCAGGCATTTATATTATGGTATGGGAGTACCTTTGTTGGTGTGCCCAAAATTATATAAACATATGTCGGACACATCCCAGGCAGGCTCAGTGTCCTGGCCAACTCATAAAGGAGAGGCCAACTACATCATACAGAGTGGTTTCTCCATCTGTCCATCTTCTATAGAGTCTGCACCCTATGGGGCCAACTGATGCTAGACTTATTCGCAACAAGGTGGAACAACAAACGCCCACCTTCATCTCCTTTTCCAGACCCAGAGGTATAATAATAATTATAATAATAATATTTTATTTATAAAGGGTGTCTCATTTAGTTAAGGACTATTCTCCCTTGAGTCCTCCTTAAGAAGAAAATAAAACCATGTACATTATGTAAAACTCGATAGTAATTACTATGTGTTTTATTATGTCTTTAGTATTATAAGTACTAAATTGTATTACAGTAAAATATGTTAGTTTAACACATACATATTCATGATATTTCTTCTTAAAAACTGTAATATTTTTGTACTACAGTATAATGGAAGCTTTTCTTAAATTGCTTTGTTCCTGGTTTTTGGAAGATGAAGGTTTCCATGTGATGTTGATCTCAACTGGTAATGTGTTGAATAAGGCCTGAATAAATCCTGAAGATACTCTGGTGCAGTTCCATGTAGACTTTTTACATGTATATACAAGAACTGCCTTGTGAAAATCAATCCTTTCATATATTGCAAACCATTTTAGTTCTGTAAACAATGCTTTTGATGAAGAATCAATAGATACATCTAAAATAATGTGTGCTGTCCTTTTCTAAAATGTATAAACCCTGGCAAGCTGAGATTTAGTACAGTTTTCCCATACAGTTGAACAGTAATCCATTGTTGGAAACATATATGGATTGTAGTATAGAATGGGAGTTTCTGTACATAAATATTTCTTGATTCTACTGAGTAGGGCAATTTTGGATGACTACTTTACAAATATTGTCAGTATGGTCATCCCCTTGTAAATTATTATATACAGACACACCCACAAGATTTGAATATTTGATATTTTCTAACTGATGATTATTTATTGTAAGAAAAAATTTTTGGTTCCCTAATTTATGTAGTTTTTGTGATGTCCCCAAAATCATATATTTTGTTTTACCTTTCTTAATTACCATCTTATTTTGTTGTGCCCAACTTTGAACTCTAATAAGATCTGAGTCCAATCTTGTTTGGATAACTTCATTATCAGAACTAGATGTATACAAGGTTGCATCATCTGTAAAATAATCTGTATTTGTGGATTCATTACTTAATGGAAGATTGTTTACATAAATAAGAAAGAGGAGAGGGCCTAAAACATAGCCTTGAAGGACCCCTGAATTAATAGTGCGAGTTTGTGAGCTAATATTGCCAATGGTTACTTGTTGTGACCTTTGATTTAGGTATTATCTAAATGTCAATGGTCTTTCAATCAGCTGGGAGGGAATATGGGCATATGGCTACCCTCCAGTGGTTCTAATAACGAAACTAATCCACAAAATGAGAAACAGGTCTTGCACAATAAATTTGATTGCCCCATACCGATGGGACAGATCCTTGATTAATGATTTGCTTGATCTGGCAACAGACGTATGCATGATAATCTTTGCAACCCCCATACTGCTCAAGCAGTTGAGGTTGTTATTTATTCTATGATTTTCCAGAGAAACTCCTCCATCACACGTAGCTCTTGTCAGGGATGCCTTATGCAAAAAGGAGTTCTGCACTTCAGTTGTGGAGAGGATTGGGACAGCTAGACAGCCCTCCACTTTGAAGGCATATGAGAGGAAGTGGCATGTTTTAAATGACTGGTTTCTCGTTGATGATGTCGCACCACTCTCAGCCTCCATCCCCCAACTGGGTAACTTCCTTCTTTTCCTCTTTGAAGACAATAACCTAGCCCATATCACAATCAAGAGATCCTGTTCTCAGACATGTTCAGACACCATGGAAGAGACTATATTAGCCACAACAAGGACATTTCTGACTTATTGTTCAGTTTTAACATATCCAGGCAATGTTCACTCACCTTGTTCCCAAAATGGAACCTCTGCCGGGTCTGATCTTGTCTAAATTTGAACCCTTGTCGTCCACCTCGCTCAGACAGTTATCATACAAGACTTGTTTCCAGATAGCACTAGCTTCAGCTTACATGGTGAGTGAGTTGCATGCGCTGTCTGTAGATCTGAACTACATGCAGTTCTATTTTAACAGCTCAGTTGTACTAATGATTCAGTCTGGTTCATTTCTAAAAACAGGTTACCGTCAATAGGCAGCCAACAAGTAACTATCTGCTCTCACTCCTTGATTGTCTTGTCAAGAGAGGTGAAGCTGCCGGACCTGTTATGCACTCTCAGATGCTATCTGAGGCAAACAGAGAATGTCAGCAGCGGCCATCAAAGGCTCTTTCTGCTGGTTAAAGCAGGAATGCAAGACATAATCCGACAAGCACTGGCTGCTTGGCTAAATGGGGTTATTAGATAAGTGTGCTCTGAAATCTCACAGGATCGGGTACAACTTGTGAAGATTTTGTCTCATGAAATATGAGTGATTTTAACCAGCCTGGCCTTCAAATATTATGTCTCAATTTGAGACATATTAGAGCCAGTGGCTGGCACGCTCATTCTACTTTCTCCAGCTTCTGTTTGTTTGACATTGACTTGCAGAAGAGTGAGCTGAATCTTGTCGAGCCACTGATAGCTGCCCAGACAGTTACGAGTTCATGAGAGCACAGCCACACCCTCAGGTATGACCTTGCAACTTTTGCTGGATTCACCTGGGAAACTTTTATGTGTAACCCCACAGGGGTCGCCGTCCCATGTGTTAAAATGTATAATCTTCGGTTGTACTAACTTGACAGTAAGAGAAGTTTATCCTGCTCCTACAGGATGATGTGGATAGAGTTTGGTTGGTCAAGCATTTGCACCTCCTCTTTCCTATTCCCCTAATGTTAATGTGATCGGGTAATGTATTTAAAAGAGAAATTAAATTTTGTAGTAAATTATGTTATTCTGAAAATACTAACCCCATCACATCAATCCCTCCCACCCTTCCATGCAAATGCGAGCATCCTGTTACAGGTTTTGCTCCAGCTTAAACTAGTAAACATCCAGGATACGGGTGGCCATGTAGCAAGAACAATGGGAGTTCATCTGTTAGAGTTACTTCCCTTCGTCTATATGATATATAGACAGAAAGACGTTTTTCGTCTTTCGGGAAGGGCTGGATTTCAGGGCCTAGAGTTTTTATAGCACATGATGCACATAATGACATCTATGAACTTTCAAATTCCAAAACTAATGAAAGAAATATTTTTAAATTTTTTTCAATACTCTTGGGTTATTATTGGAACTATTTCCCAAATGAAATTTAAATAAACTTTGATCAGCTTTTGACCATAGATGATTTATTTTGATGCAGTCTAAGTGATAATTATATGCACAGGGCCTATCAATCTCCTCCAGCCAATGTTCTGTATGTAAATGACATGTATGTTGGTATGTGTTATGTGTTTAACTTTGACTACTATACATTGACAGTAGTTTAGTCTGTAACCATATATACAGTTGTACAGGGGTGAATAATGTGTGTGTGTGTGCGTGTGTGAGATGGGTAGTGATTGATTGAACTATATATATATAGATAGATATATATATATATATAGATATATATATATATATATATATATATATATATATCTGTACATATAACTTAGATGGCCTCAAGGTAGATTGGTTGTATTATGTTACAAATTGAGTTACCCTTGTTAAATAAAGTCATTATTAGTATTATTATTATTATTATTATTTAAACAAATTGTATCTTAAAAAATTGAATGTCATTGAGGATGCATGAGTGTGAATATCAGTATAATGTGAATTGGTAAATTTGTGCAAGAATTACATTTTCATAAAACTAGCAAAGAAATAAATAGGAAAAATATGTTTCATGCAAAATATCTAGTTTAGTTTATAGAAAATTTATGTTAAAAGTATGTTGCAGTGACTAAATTTGCAGAAATTAAATGATGGTCAAATATAATTTACACTACATTGTTGGATGATGGAAGGCAGTATCTAGTGGTTTGTTTCACATGAAGTTGCCATAAGAATCAATGAAGCGGCTATACAAGTCATTGCTTATAGTGATATGTTTAAAATAACCAGCAGGGATTTCCCTGGACCAGAAAATCACTGGGCCTTCTTGATGGGCCATCGCTCCCTGGCCCATTGTCCACTGGCTTGTATGAAACTGCAGAGTTGAAAAAATAATAGAATGGGCCAGTTGAAAATTATAGGGCCAAGTCTGAACACATACATGCATAGCTAGATATTTTTTTGTCAATAATACTTAATCTGTGCTTATACTTTCAGCATAAGTATGACTAAATTTGGTTTAATTAAGTCTAGACACAGGATCATTTAATATAGACTTGGCAAATTTGTTAGATCTATGCATGGTCATGTGGAATGTGTCCTCCATGAAACACAACAAGGTATGTGAAGGTAACAAGGTCATTTATAACTGTGTTCATTATCTTGAAGGCTTGATATACCGCTACTACTTTACGGGATTAAACTTGCCCTAACAGACACATACTGTATATACTCGCATTTAAACCAATACCAACTGCAAACTGCATAGACCCAGATCTGCCATCGCATAATGTGCCAGCAGATCTGGGTCTATGCAGTTTGTAAGGACTAATCATTAGAACAAATAACATAGACCCTGATCTGCCGGCACATTATGCAACAGCAGATCAGGGTCTATGTTGTTTGTATTTGGACTTGACTTATAGGCGAGTATATACTGTAGGTTTATTTTTTGTTTTGCTTGTTGCCTTTTTTTGTCCTTAAAATTGAATTCCAGCTGTTAAAACAGTCCTACAAGGTACCTGTGAGAGTTTGCCCAGATATGAGCAGCTGAGGACCTATGTGTCCCATCTGTTTACCTATGAGATTTTGCCCAGATATGAGCAGCTGAGGACCTATGTGTCCCATCTGTTTACTTATGAGAGTTTGTCCAGATATTAGCAGCTGAATACCTTTGTGTCCCATCTGTTTACCTATGAGAGTTTGCCCAGATATGAGCAGCTGCTGACCTGTGTCCCATCTGTTTACCTATGAGAGTTTGCCCAAATATGAGCAGATGAGGACCTTTGTGTCCCATCTGTTTACCTATGAGAGTTTGCCCAGATATGAGCAGCTGAGGATCTATGTGTCCTATCTGTTAACCTTTGAGAGTTTGCTAACAGCGAAATTAATTGTTGCACTGTGACCTAGTGTAATGTTAAACCAGGTGGCCTGTATGTATGTATGTATGTATGTATGTATGTATGTATGTGTATGTTTGTATGTATGTCTGTATGTATGTATGTATGTATGTATGTATGTATGTATGTATGTATGTATGTATGTATGTATGTATGTATGCAACAAATAATTGACCACAAGGAGTCTGTAATGACTTGTATACAAATTCTATTAATAGTTGTGCATACTCTTTGATTTTATCAGTAAATAAACACTTAACACCCTCCCCCAATCTTATGAACTTGTTTTATTGCATTAAAAAACTGGCTTACTTTATAAAATCATATTGTGGTTAAAATGAAAATAGGTCAGTATTAATTAAAATGCCATTAGAGTAAATAGGTCAGTATTAATTAAAATGCCATTAGAGTAAATAGGTCAGTATTAATTAAAATGCCATTAGAGTAAATAGGTCAATATTAATTAAAATGCCATTAGAGTGAAAGTAGATTATTTACAAGATTTCTTACTGAGATAGAGCATGGACCTTGAATGTCAATGCCATCAGTCTTGTGATAGAGCATGGACCTTGAATGTCAATGCCATCAGTTTTGTGATAGAGCATGGACCTTGAATGTCAATGCCATCAGCTTTGTGATAGAGCATAGACCTTGAATGTCAATCCCATCAGTTTTGAGATAGAGCATGGACCTTGAATGTCAATGCCATCAGTTTTGTGATAGAGCATAGACCTTGAATGTCAATGCCATCAGTTTTGTTGGTAAGCAAAGAGCATAGACCTTGAATGTCAATGCCATCAGTTTTGTTGGTAAGCATAGAGCATGGACCTTGAATGTCAATGCCATCAGTTTTGTTGGTAAGCATAGAGCATGGACCTTGAATGTCAATGCCATCAGTTTTGTTGGTAAGCATAGAGCATGGACTTTGAATGTCAGTGCCATCAGTTTTGTTGGTAAGCATAGAGCATAGACCTTGAATGTCAATGCTATCAGTTTTGTTGGTAAACATAGAGCATGGACCTTGAATGTCACTGCCATCAGTTTTGTTGGTAAACATAGAGCATGGACCTTGAATGTCAATGCCATCAGTTTTGTGATAGAGCATGGACCTTGAATGTAAATGCCATCAGTTTTGTTGGTAAGCATAGAGCATGGACCTTGAATGTCAATGCCATCAGTTTTGTGATAGAGCATGGACCTTGAATGTCAATGCCATCAGTTTTGTGATAGAGCATGGACCTTGAATGTCAATGCCATCAGTTTTGTGATAGAGCATGGACCTTGAATGTTAATGCCATCAGTTTTGTGATAGAGCATGGACCTTGAATGTCAGTGCCATCAGTTTTGTGATAGAGCATGGATCTTGAATGTCAATGCCATCAGTTTTGTTGGTAAGCATAGAGCATAGACCTTGAATGTCAATGCCATCAGTTTTGTTGGTAAGCAATGGTTCAGTGAGTAATGTACAGAGTAATGACATATTATACCTAGATATTTGTAGGAAATGAGTTTCCAAATATAGGAATCTTGTTTCACATTTCTCTCTGCTTCATCAAGCTTTTGTTTTGTAAAAATTTAGATGACCTTGCAGAGTTATTTGTTGTCTTTCACACAATGAATGTAGCAAAGCAAGACATAGTGGTCACAATATGTCTCGCTCATCCTCAATCTGGAACCAACTTTTTGTTCAAGGTTGTTTTTTTTAAAGGTCTGTATCTCCTTTGTGTTTCAGGGGGTAGGAAACACCTCTCTAGATTAACAGCCAAGAATGAAGGTCAAGGTCATACAAGCAGTTTTTACATTTTAGGTGAGTAGTCAATGGTTGAAGTGTTTGGATCTGGCAGCATTTACTGCTCCCATGAATAAATTAATATCAGACATTGTAAAGGCCTTTATCATGGGATATAGACCATATTTTGGGATTTGGAATTCAAAAGTCACAGGTTAAGGTCGCATTGGTCAGTTGGGTAAAGGTTACAGGATTTTTATAACCAGAGGCGAGGGTATGTAGAAATCTTCCTGTCCATCCATCCATCTGTCTGACTGACCTTCCATCTGATAGACAATCTTGTTAGTGCAACTAGTCCTGCAGTTTTTAGCTTGCCTGGACAAAGGCTTTGTGAGCTTATGATGTGGCCTTTTGACTGTAGTGCACCATCCAACATCTGTCATCCAACATCTGTCATCCATCATCTGTCATCCAACATCTGTCAGGCAACATCTGTCATCCATCATCTGTCATCCAACATCTGTCATCCATCATCTGTCCATCAACACATGCTTGTGAACACTATAGAGGTTACATTTCTGGTCAGATTTTTATCAGATTTGATATGGAAGATTATATTGTTCAAGACCTTGGATGAGTTTAATTATAAATAACATCAAGACATATTAATGAGGTGATATTGCATCAGGTTGTCTGAGTTTCTGAACACTCTTTCAGCCACAAATTTGATCAGATTTTTATCAGATTTGGTATGTAAGCTTAGATTTGGTATGTAAGCTTAGATCAAGATCATGGCTGAGTTTGATTATGAACGACATCCATGCATATTAATGAAGTGATCTTGCATCTGATTGGCTGAGTTTGTGAACACTCTAGAGGCTATATTTCTTATCATATATTTATCAGATTTGGTGTGTAAGTTTGTATCATCAAGATCTCAGATGAGTTTGATTATGAGTGAAATCCATGCATATTAATGAGGACACAGGCTAATCAAATGGAGTGGGAAATAGAACTTGCAACCTTCTGTTCTCGAGTCCAACGCCTTGACCACTGAGCCATCATAGCTGCCTTGGGTGGGGATATCAATGGTTTTCAAGTTATGACACCAGGTGTGGGGCCCCAGGGAGGTAAGGTCAGACCAAGTAATTAATGCTGACTGCACAGATTAACTCCCCTTATAATGCCAAGTAAGTGTATGTACTGTAAGGGTGTGGCTATGAACAGTTTCTAAGTTAAGAATCGTGGTCCAGTCTCCAGCGGCAGGGAGAGATCCAGGGAAGAATACTGGTTGTATAAATGACTTGTGCATTTTATGCAGAGAAAGTGATGATATATATATGGTCTAAAAGGAAGATAAATGACACAAGCATTAATAGACAAAGTGGCAACTATGTGCTCCAGCTTTTCTTTCCCCTGTCAACTACCCAGGTGAGTGATATGGCCACTTGTTTATGGATTGCCATGAAACCTGATAAATATTATGGTCATCACCTGAAGATCACTTTGCTCCTGCAAGTTTTGTTTTAATCCGGCCTCCAGCATCTGTCTGGCACCCATTAGCACAAGTTTGTTATCACTACTCCTCCTAAACTACTGGGAGGATTGTCATATTTACAAACACATTCATTCTAAGATATAATATTGTGACCCTATGTTGAAATCATAGTCCTGAATGGATGGTTATGTAAGTGAAAATGTTGCTGATCTGACATCCAGAATAGCTGTCATAGCAGCCAGCTTGAAAATACTGTTATTGCTACTCCTCCAGAATATATAATATATGTATGTACTGTATTAGATATAATATATGTATGTACTGTATTAGATATAATATATGTATGTACTGTATTAGGTATAATATATGTATGTACTGTATTAGATATAATATATGTATGTACTGTATTAGATATATGTATAATATATGTCGGTACTGTATTAGGTATAATATATGTATGTACTGTATTAGATACATGTATAATATATGTAGGTACTGTATTAGATATAATATATGTATGTACTGTATTAGATACAAGTATAATATATGTAGGTACTGTATTAGGTATAATATATGTATGTACTGTATTAGATATATGTATAATATATGTCGGTACTGTATTAGGTATAATATATGTATGTACTGTATTAGATACATGTATAATATATGTAGGTACTGTATTAGATATAATATATGTATGTACTGTATTAGATACATGTATAATATATGTAGGTACTGTATTAGGTATAATATATGTATGTACTGTATTAGATATAATATATGTAGGTACTGTATTAGATATAATATATGTATGTACTGTATTAGGTATAATATATGTATGTACTGTATTAGGTATAATATATGTATGTACTGTATTAGATATAATATATGTAGCTACTGTATTAGATATAATATATGTATGTACTGTATTAGATATAATATATGTAGGTACTGTATTAGATATAATATATGTAGGTACTGTATTAGATATAATATATGTATGTACTGTATTAGATATAATATATGTATGTACTGTATTAGATATAATATATGTATGTACTGTATTAGATATAATATATGTATGTACTGTATTAGATATAATATATGTAGGTACTGTATTAGATATAATATATGTATGTACTGTATTAGATATAATATATGTAGGTACTGTATTAGATATAATATATGTATGTACTGTATTAGATATAATATATGTATGTACTGTATTAGATATAATATATGTATGTACTGTATTAGATATAATATATGTAGGTACTGTATTAGGTATAATATATGTATGTACTGTATTAGATATAATATATGTAGGTACTGTATTAGGTATAATATATGTATGTACTGTATTAGATATAATATATGTATGTACTGTATTAGATACATGTATAATATATGTAGGTACTGTATTAGGTATAATATATGTATGTACTGTATTAGATACATGTATAATATATGTCGGTACTGTATTAGATATAATATATGTATGTACTGTGTTAGATACATGTATAATATATGTCGGTACTGTATTAGATATAATATATGTATGTACTGTATTAGATATAATATATGTATGTACTGTATTAGATACATGTATAATATATGTCGGTACTGTATTAGATATAATATATGTATGTACTGTATTAGATACATGTATAATATATGTAGGTACTGTATTAGGTATAATATATGTCGGTACTGTATAAGATACATGTATAATATATGTAGGTACTGTATTAGGTATAATATATGTATGTACTGTATTAGATACATGTTTAATATATGTAGATACTGTATTAGGTATAATATATGTATGTACTGTATTAGATACATGTATAATATATGTCGGTACTGTATTAGATATAATATATGTATGTACTGTATTAGATACATGTATAATATATGTAGGTACTGTATTAGGTATAATATATGTCGGTACTGTATTAGATATAATATATGTAGGTACTGTATTTGATATAATATATGTAGCTGATGTATAAGATATAATATATGTAGGTACTGTATTAGATATAATATATGTAGGTACTGTATTAGATATAATATATGTAGGTACTGTATTAGATATAATATATGTAGCTACTGTATTAGATATAATATATGTAGCTACTGTTTAAGGAGACACAGACAATTTTTATACATGGTTTAAGTGGCCTTGTGGTTTGCTTCATTTGAAAGGATAGATTGATGACAAGAAAATGTTCCTTTTCAGACAGTATATATCATTGAAATCATGTTTTATTCTACTATCATCCTGTAGTGATAGTATGTTTTATTCTACTATCATCCTGTAGCGATAATATGTTTTATTCTACTATCATACTGTAGCGATAGTATGTTTTACTCTACTATCATACTGTAGCGATATTATGGGTCTGTATCTTGATACATTATTGCCAGAGAAAATAGTGCAATTTATTGATGTATCGATGATATTGAACTGCCTCTATAGTAATCATTGATCAAAAGGTCAGAGGTCAATTTCACAGGGTTTGTCACAGTTGAGATGATAAATTTACCGATTTTATTACATTTGCTTTAGTCTACTTACATTTTAGAAGTGAGATTAATCTTTACATATATTCAAACATGTCATATATGAGATACCTCCCTGATATTCACGGATCATACTAATATGAAAATCACCCCACCCCCCCTAAAAAAACTGTGAGTAAAACTTGAAACCACTCGGTTGGTTGGTTGATATTTAACAGTACTTTGAACACATAATTGGCTATATCATGCCTAGGAAGTGCAAGCTAAATGCATTTCCCAAGGACACGTTGAGGTGGTCAGCCTAGGCTGGACTGGGCAGGTATTGTACCCACAACTCTTAATCAAATATTTTATTATTTATTTATACTTTTGAAAACTCTGCTGAAGTAAACAAAAAAGGGCTTTATTACAAGTGTCACATGTATGGCATGCAAAGAGAATTGGAATCTGGATTCCTTTACAGTCAAGGAATGATTATCCAAACAATGACTAGAATTCTGTGGTTTTTTTAAAACATGTATCCCTGTATTGTAAAAATTTAGGATTAGTTCAACGACATTACACACATTTTTTCCTCCACTCTGAAGTTTGAGCCTGTTGGGTAGGTTCAGTGAGGGTAAGGACTGTTCCAAGATCAAATGTCAATTGGGTGTGTTCATTTCTGTGCTCACATTCAGTAAGTAAATTCATGGATATAAGATGGGGATCTCAATAGTTTTGAAGCTATGACCCAGGATCTTAGTCCCCTGGGTGGTGGTAAGGATCACAGGGGCTCGTTACAAAAGAAATTAAGACTATCAGTCAATGGATAGAGGGCTCGGGGGGGGGGGGGGGGGGTTCAACCTGTAACAATATAACATTATTATAGGTTGCCCCCCCCCCTCTATCCATTGAGCAATACTCTTAATTTCTTTTGTAATGAGACCTGTGGTAAGGATGGACCCTGAGGCTAGTGTTAGTTGCATAAGAAATGTAATATTCAATGTGTATAGAAGGTTATAGGTTGGGGATCTCAATAGTTGCCAAATTTTGACTCCAGAGCTAATTCCCTGGGGTTAGTGGTAGTGATGGAGGGAGGGGTCAATGTCAGGTGCATGTATGAATTTGTTTTTTCATGCTCAGTATGTGTATATATTGTTATAAGGTCAGGATCTCAATAGTTTCAAAAATTATGAATCAGTGGGGTGGTAGTGATGAACACCAAGGTCAATGTCAGTTGCATGCGTAAATGTATCTTGTTTTGCCAAGTTAGTAAGTGTGTATTTGGTTATAGGGTGTGATCTAAGTAGTTTCTTTTTTATGTCCCGGGGGCTAAGTTCCTGGAGATAGGGAAAGCCCCCTGGAGCATCTCCCTGTGATCCTAGTCTGATCTCTGTGTGTGTGTGTGTTGACATTTACGTTATTGATCACACAGGCCTGACTTTTTAGATGTGTGCTACATATAACTCGGGAGTTATTTGAAATTGGTGTAAAATCATCCCTATCTCCACTCCTCCCCCAAGCCCCACCACCATCACATAATACACAGGCAGATCTAGGTCTATGCAGTTTGCTAGGAATAATCAGTAGAACAAACAACATAGACCCTGATCTGCCAGCACATTATGCAATGGCAGATCAGGGTCTATGTTGTTTGCAGTTGGACTCGACTTGTAAGTGAGTATATACAGTAAGTCAAGACATTACATTTAAAATTGTACTGGGATTTATTACAAAGCCAAGTTAAAACATTACATTTAAGCTTGTGCTTGGAACTGCTCACAGATAACATTTGAAGATAAATCTTGTTTGAAATGAATGTAACATAATATATATATAGTTGAATTGAAACAAAGCAATAAAATAAAGACAACAGTTTCCAGGTATATTGAAATAGTATTTAAGTCATTATATATACCCATATAATGGTTGAGCCACCTGCGACCATGTGTACTGGTGGATCAGGGTATATTTCTTTTGCTTGCATTCAAAAGTAAAATGAATGTGATTTGCTGATGGCAGGCCCAGACATACGTTCGTCACAGTTTGCATGCATTATATGCAGGCACATATGGTATGCAGTGACATTGGGGGGAACATTAAAGGCAAATATAGTTTGTTGCACTTCAAAAGTGTGTACACAGGCACTCTGATGCACCTTGAGATCTACTTGATTGTCTGGAACATGTAATTATAAACTCATCGTTTTAAATGGCAGACCAAGCACTGGATTAAAGTCTGGGGGGTAATAATACCAACTGATAATTTACTTTACGTTAGATCAATGGGTCCCAGGTTGTATTGTATTGGTTAAACCATAGTACAGCTAAAACATCATTAAGGATAAATTAAGCATCTACAGCTGTTCTTGTAGCACATGACTTTAAACCTGGAATGAAATAGCAACTGATAATACCTTGTTACCATATTTATTTGTGTATATTGGGTTCCCAACTACTAAAAACATGGACCTAGAAATGTCACGCCAGAAGATCCAAGTCTACGTTGTTTACATACAGTTATATGTAGAATCCAGTAAGTATTGTAACATGCATGGTAGACGCTCAACACTGTTTTAAATTAGCATTGTCCTACCCTTTGGCTTTGACCAAATTTTTTCTTTTACAAGGGTATCATTTCACCCAGACTGTGTAAATAATCAATCTTGAATAAATGTATCATTTCACCCAGACTATGTAAATTATCAACGTAGAATAAATGTATCATTTCACCCAGACTGTGTAAATTATCAATATAGAATAAATGTATCATTTTACCCAGACTATGTAAATTATCAACCTAGAATAAATGTATCATTTCACCCAGACTGTGTAAATTATCAATATAGAATAAATGTATCATTTTACCCAGACTGTGTAAATTATCAACCTGGAATAAATGTATCATTTCACCCAGACTGTGTAAATTATCAATATAGAATAAATGTATCATTTCACCCAGACTGTGTAAATTATCAATATAGAATAAATGTATCATTTTACCCAGACTATGTAAATTATCAATATAGAATAAACATATCATTTTACCCAGACTATGTAAATTATCAACCTAGAATAAATGTATCATTTCGCCCAGACTGTGTATATTATCAATATAGAATAAATGTATCATTTTACCCAGACTGTGTAAATTATCAATATAGAATAAATGTATCATTTTATCCAGACTGTAAATTATCAATATTGAATAAATGTATCATTTCACCCAGACTGTGTAAATTATCAATATAGAATAAATGTATCATTTTACCCAGACTACGTAAATTATCAGTATAGAATAAATGTATCATTCCACCCAGACTGTGTAAATTATCAATCTAGAATAAATGTATCATTTCACCCAGACTGTGTAAATTATCAATCTAGAATAAATATATGATTTCACCCAGACTGTGTAAATTATCAATCTAGAATAAATGTATCATTTCACCCAGACTGTGTAAATTATCAATCTAGAATAAATGTATTTCACCCAGACTATGTAAGTTATCATTCTAGAATAAATGTATTATTTTACCCAGACTGTAAATTATCAATCTTGAATAAATGTATCATTTCATGTTACAGGTTTTGTTTTCAAATATAATGATTTCATTCTCATTATCCTGTTTGGAAAGACCACTATGCAAAGAAAATTAAGGAAAGGATCTTATTTTCCTGAAAATAAAAACCCTTAATTTGAAATTTAGTTGACACATTACAATACAATCTACATTAATGCCATCTTCATACTTACCCAATTCAAATGATACTAAAATCTGACTGTCTATGACCTGTAATTTTTGTAAACTCTGGTCAGTAATATCTTTTCATTATTAAAACCAGGGAGTCATTGTTATTGGTACACTTCAAACTGTGTACACAGGCTAATCCTTGTATAGTGCATCCCAGGTAGAACAAACAGCATAGATCTAGCTCTGCCGTGATTCATGCAGCCAACGAATCTAGGTCTACATTGCTTGCAATAGGGTAAATCAGCAGGTCTTGCTTGAACATTGAACAAGATACAGGGTTCATACAAAGTCTGGAAAGTCTGGAAAAAGTATGGGTAAAAAGATTGCTTTTTCCAGACCTGGAAAAAGTATGGAAAATAAAGATTTTGGCCTAAAGGTCAGGAAAAAGTATGGAATTTTGGGTTGCTGTGTTTTATCTGGCTGAAGATGCTTGTTGCCTGGGGCGCCATTTGGTCTAGAGTCAGCCCTGCTGGTTCAGTGTGGTTGGCGAGACACATGACCTATCAGCCACTTGTGATTGGTGGATACTATTTTATATTATGCGGATACCTTATGCTCATTTATAGTGACACAGACTTTGAATACATATGCCAGAGGGGTCTGGAAAAAATTGCAAACCAGCCTGGAAAAGGTCTGAAATTTGTTTTACTAACAGCTGTATGAACCCTGAAGATATATTGTACATGAGCTGAAATATTCAAGACATACAATATATTTATAGTGTATCTGCAGTGTACCTATGGACCTTAAATAGATACAATGTATCTACAGTGTATCTGCAGTGTACCTATGGACTTTAAATAGATACAGTGTATTTATAGTGTGTCTGCAGTGTACTTATGGACCTTAAATGGAACAATTCTGTGTGCTTTAAGGTTCTTACTATAATCCCACCAATATATAATTCAAATAAATCTTCATGTTGCAAAAGCTTGTATTGATTCTGGTTATGATTTTATTTATTACTTTTTAATTTAAGCAATATAATATCAAGTTTTTTGTTTTTTTCTGTTTTAATTCAAGTTCACTTTAAATACTTGGACATATCATGGATTTAATGTTTCTACATGCATTTTCATTATGAAATGATTGCTTAATTACATTGCTGGATTAAGGTGGGGGCACAGGGGACATATGCCCTGGGTACCTAGTCTTGGTGACCCCCTGGTTGCCATGGATAAAATTACATGTGTTTAAATAAACTACATATAGGTTTAAACTATCCAATACTTAGCCTGATATAGCTATAATAATTATACACATATCAAGGACAGTTTAAGGACTGCTTTCAGGGTGTATTTGTAGATCTATATCTTAAGTGCACCGGTCCCCTCCAAAGCCTTAATCTGCCCCTGCTTAATCAGTTGGATGAGCACTGGCCTTTAACCTCCTAGGTCCTTGGTTTGATTGCAATTGCAAGCAGGTGCAGTCTTAGGTCTTGTTTCCACTTGCAAAGTTTGTTGCACAGTTAAGAGAATGTAAAAGTTAAAAAAAATAAAAAGGTACAAACTTGGGATGAAATGTTCTTTAAATTCTATGAGTGATTAGGATTTTATCAAGTCCCAGGGGTTTCTTATGGACTGCACTCCCATTATAACGTTATTCATGATAGCCATAACAGCGATACACGTTATAAGTTGAGCCGTGTACCGAGGGATATTCCGACAAGGCTCTGTCTTGATAGTGCATTAAAGCACAACAATAGAGTATTTAATGCTGTAAAATCATATTATAATTGGGTCTCTTGGAGCCAAGAACTCAAAGAGAAATAAGTAGCTATAATAAAACAAAATTTGACCAATTCATTGGTATCTGTGACTATGCCTAAATATTAAGGAGCTTTATCGGGAGGGTAGACTGTATTGGATAAAACTTAGTAATATTACAGAGGTGTGTTAATTAAAATAAAAAAGGAGTTCATTTGATTCTGCATGTTATATGTTGTGCATATAATTTTTTTGTCACTTCATTATGGATCCTGACAGTTTATGAAAAGACAATCTCTTATTTTTTTGTTTTTTTACCAGTCTTCAGTTGCTTACTTGCCAGAAAAGTAAACACAAAATTAAACTGATGGGTGACTACGGGTAATTTCATTTAATTTTTTCAGGCTCTTCATGATCATAAAATAAGGCTTTCTTTGCCATACACCATCTACTGGTATACATGGTCTACAATGATTTGAATCATGAAATTTTCAGAAATTGCAGCATTAAAAAAAAAAATTATTACAAGCCTATTCTTGGATCTTTTTAACATATTTTCAATAAATTTTAATGTTTGTGTGTGTTTAGTGTAAAATAGAACTTTGTGGGAAAAGGCAAACAGGGTATGTTCTTCATTTTGCAGTTGTGTTAAATGTCCTATATCCTTAATTAATCACCATATAGTTTTGCACAGGTGAAGGAGTTAAATTTTATAAACTTTGATTGATTGGTGTGTAATGGCACATCAACACATGAAAGGTTATATCATGCAGAGGCAACTCAAGTAAATTGCCTTTCCCAGAGAAACAAAACAGTGGCTGAACTGGCCTGGTCTGGAAAGGACTTGAACCTGCACCCTTCTGGTCATAAGTCCAGCTCACTGAGCCACTGTGGCTCCTCGAGTTACCTTAATTGATATGTGCAGTACATTGAGAAAATGCAGGAAGTCATGCCAGGTGCTCATAATTATGGGTATACTCTATTTTTTTGGTATCATATATATTGTATGGGCATATAATTTTCCTTTTCATCTTTTCATGAAGATATTACTGTCATCTAAATAGCAACCTCATTAGTCTGTGCCAGAATAAAAGACCAATGAAAATATTTAGTGTCAAATTAATGGCAATGACATTTCAATAGTGTAACCGTTTTGAAGGTCAAAGTCTTGGTTGTGTTTTTGTAAATGTTGAAATTTGTATCAATTACCACAATTAAGGACAAATTAAACTTGCCCTGTCAAACAATTTAGTAATTTTGTTGCCATTGACCCAGCTACTTTCTGGTGCATAATTAGTTAGGTTTATGGTTCATTGTGTTAAGGTGCATATGGACTCCAGTAATGGAAGTGAACATTCTTAACTTATGATGATTTGACCAAGTTTTCAAAATTTTTTTCTTTCTCCCAGTTTTGTAATTAATTTGAATATTGCGGGAAACAATCCCAGACAACTATCTTTTTCCTAGTTGTAATCTCATGGGATGAAATCCAGTCTTCTTGTTGGGCTATAGCCAACAATGTGTTGTTCCATAATTGCAGACAGACAGACAAATGAAGAAAATAAATCATTCAAAAAGGAAGACATAATGGGAAAAAAGGATCAGGAATGGGATATTTTAAATTTCTAAGGTTAAGTACAAACTTTGTTACAAATCTTTCAGACATTTTTCTGCAGTAATAAATTGCTGCTTTATAAACCTGAAGGAAAAGTCTACAACAGATATTGTTCAAATCAATCTCTACAAACTTTAAATAGAGATGTATGGCTTAAAGGCATATATGTTGAAGAGAGGAATATTGTAATAGTGTCAGCATGACAGCACAGATTTTGCAAAACATTCTTTCTTTTATTCACATTTTCAGATTAAAATCTGCACTTAAATGAAGCAACAGCAGTTGAATGTATGAAAGTGATTTTTCTCCCTGGCAGGGGATTTGCTTTTAAGTAAAAAAAAAAAAGAAAAATATCTCTGATGGTTAGGCTAAAGATGAGTAAAATTTCAGTCAGATGGGGAAGTTTGTTCGCATTCACTAAATCTCATTTACACATTGGCAATTTAACACCCACTAATGAAACTAGTCAACAAGGATTCTTACACAATTACCATTTCTGCTAAAATTTATTTCATTGGATGGGATTTCTCTCAGAGTGCAACTACAATGCATTGTTGGTGCTGTTGGAGGCCCCTCAGGAACTTGTTAATTCCAGTCACTGCCTGCTCCGAATACAAAGTCATGCAGTCATTACTAGGTAACAGCTAAAGTCATTTTTCCAACGTTTTCCATGAGTCTATTATTTTAATAATATTTGTTAGTATGCATTATGCATGCCTTTTATTATAAAATTTTAAATTTTAAATCTGGTTTAAGAATAACTTTAATATCGCCATCTGCTGAAAAAGTGAAAGTAGAATCTAATCCATTAATATGAATGTACCTCCTGTTTTCTTTCTTTTGCTGTTCAATAAAATTCAACTGTATTGATAGTTTCACTCACTTCAAATTATCAATTGATGACATCCTTTTGTAATTTTCCTTTAATGCTCAAAATTTGGTTTATTTAGGAATACTTTTGACAAAAATGCAACTGACTGAATGTACCCGCCATGCTCTGTGACTGATTGTATGTGAAGTTCAGTCACCTCAATCTTCATGCTATCATAAGGTTCCTTAGAACATACACAAAAATAAAATAACCAGCATTTGAAAGCCGAGAGAAACAGAGAGGATATAATTGAAATCAATAGTACTTTTGATATAGTGAGGTGACACTGAAATTACTGGTCTTTACCCTACAGTAGAATAATTTATGGTACACAGTTCTAGAACCCCTCTAACAGTGATCAGTATCCTTGCAGATCAGAATGACCTAATCATGTGCAGATACAGTGAACAATGACAAAGGTTAATTGTTTGTAAGGTCAACATAGACCAAAATAGCATATTACATATAACCTTATAGCTCCTGGATCAGTCCAGGTCAATTTTGAGGTGGGGTTGGGGAAAAATGTTTTTTTCTTCTAAAAGTTGTATCCCTACTAATACCATTGGCCATTTGAATACAAGCCAGTTGGGATAGCAATTAATGGCAGCCAAATTTGACCAGATTACCAGAATGTGATAGGTGAATAATGGCAGTATCTGTTATTTAATTCCAACAAATATAATTACCACTCCACTGATCTTCTGCTGAATGTGTATTGACAACAGAGCTTACAACAAAGCCATCTCAATGTGTATTGACAACAGAGCCTACAACAAAGCCTTCTGAAACATTTGTAATGACTTGGGAGTTGGGGGTGGGGGCATGCACAAAGTTAGATCTGACTGTTAAAACTTCAGACTAAAATAATAAATCTATCAATAAAGTCATAATGAAATGGCTAGCATGTTCAATTTGATTTTTTGGAAATGTTGTATGTTGTTGACTGGGAATCATGAGTAGAACAGAGTAGACCCTGCTTGTCAGTGCCTAATATGTAGGTGATGTAGGGTGTATGTTGTTGGCTGGAAATTATTAGTAGAACAGTTCAGACTGTGGCCTGTCATTGCATAATGTGTAGGTAATGTAGGATATATGGTGTTGGCTGGAAATTATCAGTAGAACAGTAGTGTAGACTGTGGCCTGTCACTGTCCAATGTGTAGGTGATGTAGGCTGTATGTTGTTGACTGGAAATTATCAGTAGAACAGTAGTGTAGACTGTGGCCTGTCACTGCCCAATGTGTAGGTGATGTAGGGTGTATGTTGTTGGCTGAAAATCATCAGTAGAACAGTAGTGTAGACTGTGGTCTGTCATTGCATAATGTGTAGATGATGTAGGGTGTATGTTGTTGGCTGGAAATTATCAGTAGAACAGTACTGTAGACTGTGGCTTGTCATTGCATAATTTGTAGGTAATGTAGGATGTATGTTGTTGGCTGGAAATTATCAGTAGAACAGTAGTGTAGACTGGCCTGTCACTGCCCAATGTGTAGGTAATGTTGGGCATATGTTTTTGGCTGTAAATTATCAGTAGAACAGTAGTGTAGACTGTGGCCTGTCCTTGCATAATGTGTAGGTGATGTAGGGTGTATGTTGTTGGCTGGAAATTATCAGTAGAACAGTACTGTAGACTGTGGCCTGTCATTGCATAATGTGTAGGTAATGTAGGATGTATGTTGTTGGCTGTAAATTATCAGTTGAACAGTAGTGTAGACTGTGGCCTGTCACTGCCCAATGTGTAGGTAATGTTGAGTATATGTTTTGGGCTGGAAATTATCAGTAGAACAGTAGTGTAGACTGTGGCCTGTCATTGCATAATGTGTAGGTAATGTAGGGTGTATGTTGTTGGCTGAAAATCATCAGTAGAACAGAGTAGACCCTGGCCTGGCCTGGCACCTTATTTGCAGAGCAAGAAACTCTAGTTCAAGCTGAAAACCATAAAATCAGATATGGTGATAAAGGTTTATCTACATTACAATTTTGACAGTCTAGTAGAGGGACCCAAGTTAAGAAAACTCTTGTTCTTGTTCATAATTGAAAAATACAGGGCTTGGAGATCTTAAAACTCTGAGCCTGAGTCTGAGATTGAGTTTCCACCATTAGCCAATCAGAAACAAGCTTTCAAAAGTAACATAATTTGTGATTGGCTGAAACAAAGTCTCGAGCTAAAGCTCAAGAGTTTTATGATTTCAAGCCCAGGCCTGGTATTCTTTTAACTTTTTTGAGCACGAAACTCAAGCTCAAGTTCAGAGTCCAAAAACTTAGACAGTCTGTAGTTTGAATTATAATGAAATTAGAATAACATAACTTTAAGGATTTTCTCCATTTAAGTTCATCCCCTAAATTGCTAAATTTCATAGAATTAGATGCACTCCAAGCATCATATCTGATTTTGGGGGTTTGGGCTTGAGCTCAAGTTTTGTGTGCTGACAAAGTTTTTAGAATACAGGGCCAGATCTGCTGGCTGACATTACTGTATTACAGTGTTTATCCAAAGTCTGCATCCTACTTTTTGACAGATGTATTAGGCTGACCCCTCCCCCCCCCCCCAGTCTTATCATGGGGAGAAACTGTGTTGGGTGCCAATTATACAACAGCATACATGGTACATTTCAATGAAAGATGCCTGTATTTTGAAACTCCTAACAACTTCATAGAGCATACATGGTACATTTCAATGCAAAATGTCTGAATTTTCAAACTCCTAACAACAGTACTCAATATATGCAATATTCTGTTTGAAGAAAGTTATCCAGTGGTACTTGTGTTTGAATGGTGTATAAAATCTACCTTCCTTTTAAAGATCGATAGCTTTGGCTTTATGTTTACTTATTATGTAGGTGTCTAGCAGAAATTAATCAAAGTCACAAGTGTCATTAACTTTTCATTACTTCAACAGGTAGACAGATATACCTGGTGCATCAAAGGATTTTTTGAATGTAATTCCAACACCAAGGTCTAATATACAGAGATCCATTCAGAGGTAAGGATAGAGAACTCACTGTAATTTTAAAATAAATACTTTGCCTGTAATCAGGAATCATTGGAATTGAATGCTTATTTCAGCCAAGCCCTGGAGTTTTAAAGATGTTATCACTCACTTGTAGAGATTTCTCCAAATGTTTGCTTTTAAAAATGTGCAGGTGAATGACCTCATCAAGGTCAGCTCAGCAGTTCTCCAACTATACTCCTCACACCAGACTAGAACTGTCATTAATAGGTGCCAGCATCAGAGGATGGGGTTAGTAATACAACCAAGTATTAAACTGTGTTGAAGTTATAACTACAGATATAGTAAACATAATACAAGAGCAACATGTATGCATTGTCCATCAGATATCTTTAGTTCCTGTTGAAAACCATTTAACAGTAAGCTCTGTGTAATCCATTGATATTAACTTTTCTCAGAACAAAATTTACAGTTAGTAAAAATTTAAAAGGCCAAGTCTTTCAATCTAAACTGATAGGAAAGTATTTTCATGAGAGTTTCCATATTTGAGGCATTATATTTTAACGAGGTGATTCTTTGGTCATTTAAAAAACAATAAAAATGCATTTTACTTATTTTGTATCTGAAAAAAAATCTGATGCTGATTTAAATCAACATAACTATTCAGTGTGTTTTAAGCTGGTGAATATTCAGCAACATAAATATGAATAGATAAGCAATACTGGAAATTAAATTGTCTACCCAACTACAATAAAATGCCCTTCTGCTTGTTAATCAAAACCGAAATAAAACTTAGGGTAATCATTGTTCAACAAAAGTCGACTATTATTGAATTTAGTAGAAAAAATACTTTCTATGCCAAAGTATTCAAACACACTAAATTTTGAGTACTGCAATCACTGAAAGTATGTATACTTTCTGAGAGTATACATCAACATGCCCATTCCACCCATGACTTAATTCTCAAATTAAATACATGTATTTAAAGCATGATATGTGACATAAAGTGTGCTTCAGATTCAACTGAACACACACACACACAGACAGACATGCACAGACAGACAGAGTCTTGTAAAACCTACAAAATGGGGAAATAAGATTTGTACCATCAAAATGGGAACATCTTTATGTTAACAAATTTTGGGCTAATAAGATCTGTTTTATATACATGTCTTTTGCAATCGATTTGTGGTTGATTTCCAAAATACAGTGTATCAGAATTTTTACGATCAGAACGGGGACACACAAATATACACAAAGTGTCAGAAATTGTACAATCAAATCAGGGACATTCCATAAGTATGCATTTTGATTTTAAATAACTTTCAAATTAATCCAAATACTGCAATAATCTCAACTTATGTACATAGTTCCCTTCCATAATAACAAACCAAATGGGAATATAATGTTGAATTTTTATATTATGTGTCATGTATATATAATTAAAAATGTGTGTTCACAAGTTTGAAAAAACTGAATCATCAGAATCGTGTGAAAATACAGAGAATGTGTTTCATTTTCTAAAATGAAAAAATCAAAGATCTGCATGCAGGATGTTCAGTTAAAATAATTTTATTGACAAGAATACATTTTAGAATTTAAAATGTCCAACAAACTAACTAATTTTTAACCTTTGTGTACTAAAATTTGCCACTTTAATGCAATCCACTTCATTAATAAACCACTACATGATAATATATGTTTGATATGAAACATACCAAAAATATGTTTAAAAAAAATGTCTCGATTTTGTAAGTACCATATCATGGTTGTGTGTATGAAAATATTTATGTTTGTATGTACCTTGCCAAGTTCATGTGTATGAAAATGTCCTCGTTTTGTATGTACCATCTCAAGGTTTTTTCTCTACTACGTCAAGGTTCTGTATATGATAATGTCCCCAATTTGCATGTATTACGTCAAGGCAGTGTGTATTAAAATGTTCCCGTTTTGTATGTACCACATCAAGGTATTGTGTCCCACACCAAATTTGGCTAACCTTTTGTACATAAGATTCTCACGTGAGATCTAACTCATGTTAGACTCATGTGCATTTTAACATGCAAATAGGTAGAACTCACATGAGCAATAGAATCTAACAAAATCTGAAAATCATATGAGCAAGATTTTGCTCATGTGAGCAAGCATTTCCTCACATGAGCAAGTCTGCTCATGTGAAAATCACATGAGCAGGAATGGTTAATGTAAGCAAGATTTTGCTCACATGAGCAAGCATTTCCTCACATGAGCAAGTCTGCTCATGTGAAAATCACATGAGCAGGAATGGTTAATGTAAGCAAGAGCTTGCTCACGTGAGCAATAGGAAAAAAAAAAATGACTAGGATTTGATTTGCATTTGATAAATATTTCTGACAAGAATGAAAAAGAACCAAGTTCCTATAATAAAACTTATTTAGCAGCAATAAAGAGATTTTCAAAGTGATATTAAAATCTAGAAGATGAGCATATTCAAGTTCAATTATGCATGTTTTTGTGAGGTTTCTCACATGAGAAAAAAGACAACTCATATAAATATGTGATAAAAATGATTTTCAATTATTGTAATTAATGGTTATTCTCTTCAAATGCTCTCACAACAAGTTTAGCACACTCAAACAAATAAGAACTTAATAAGAACATGCCAATCCATGATATTAACCAACCATATTAACCATTTACCATTCTAAGACCGTCTTTTTTATCTAGATCTAAATGAGGTCTGCAGAAATAGGAAAACGCTTGAATTAATCATATCAATACATTATAAAGGCATTGCTATGATGAATTGAAGCACAGATAATTAGCTAATAATTGCAAGTAAAATTAATTACAACGTATATAATGGTTTTTACCACAACATGTGATATTCAGCAAGAAATACTATATTTCTCTGACAAAATTACATCCATTCAACTTACATAAATTAATATGGAGAACATTTGGGATTTTTAACATGTATTTCATATTGAATGCTTAATGTCTTTTTCTTTTTACATCAGAAAGTTTAAGATTTTATCCATGAACAATTTCTATGAGACACACCCTGCATACCAAATCGCTTAAAATGTCAGTGACAAAGGGTAAACCAGCGACTGAGGGTACATCTCATGATGAAGGTTCTAGCATCTGGCATTTAGTTACATTTTTACACGCTGTTGTTGGGATTTTGGAACTTATTGATACCTCGGGTTTCATCCATTGTTGCTAGACCTTATATGTCATAGACAGCTGATTGAAATATTCAATCTTCTCTACATATAACATAAGTCCTAAAATCAATTAAATAATCAATAACTTTATCTTGGGTACGAAAAACAAAAGCAAAACATAACCTTAGATAATGCATTTTAACTTCCAGGGTAAAAATAGATCTGTTAATATCAGTTTGCCTTTCCAGTTGTCATTAGAATAGAAGGGCTTGTATGAGAAGTTTAGAATCTCTTTGTTCATACCCATTAAACAAAATGCAAGCATCCGCATGCGAAATATTATGTAAAAATAGGAACATAATGTTCCTGTTGGAAAAGTTAAGTAGCAAATAATAGAGTTAAATATTGTGTTCTGTTGTAAAATCATGTCATACAATCCTGACTTAACGGAACACTTCTAGCTTAGTTGTATCATATACCAGTAGTCATTGGAACATGTCAATCAGCCAAATTTCAACAAGAAATCATTTTATGACAATTGTTCGTTAACTTTGTTTTTTGTAGCATATTAACAAATTTCATTCTAAATGTTGCTTAAAAGGTATCCATCGGGAATACTGTTTGATGGTGTTCTCCACTTCATTTTCATCCTCCTCTCTCAGATTTATGGAATCTTGAGAGTTCCAGAGTCTCAAGAATTTTCCACCATCTATCCTCAGCAGGAGCTTGCTGACTTTTGCTTCTTGGATCGTAGCCTTCAGCAGTATATAGTACTCTCTCTGAACCCGGATATCATGACCCAGATGATTGGCTAGAATGTCAAGTTGGTTGTCTTTCATGTTTATCAAGTGTGACATGGTCGCTATTTATTTTCTTAATTTGGTCTATGTTAATTTTTCGGGTTCTTTTGCGCCACACCTTGCTGCAAACATGCGCAAATAGACTGTAACTCGTAAATGCGAGCTAATACAATTTGTTCTGGGGAATAAAAATGGGTTTGATCTTGTGACAACCATGGACCTGTTTTCATTTAACGCTTCCAAGTATTCTTTCCCATCTTTTTGCTTCTCTGTATGACATCATATCCTCTTGATATTCTAGAAGATATTCTCCTTTTATGAATTCTCTTTCTGTACAAACACCTCAACCTAAGGGAAAATACATATTATTACTGTATATACTTACAAATAACCTATTACCAACTGCAAATTGCATAGACCCAGATCTGCTATCACATATTGCGCCAGCAGATCTGGGTCTATGCAGTTTGTAAGGACTAATCAGTGGAATAAACAACATAGACCCCGATCAGCTGGCGCATTATGTGATGGCAGATCAGGATCTATGTTGTTTGCTTATATGCAAGTATATATGGTATTATTCAATACTTTTCAGTCAATATTATTATATTATTAAAGTTGCTAATATACAATTTCATATGGTATTGGCCATAACTGAATAGTTATATTGACTGTCTCTTATAAGCTGAAGTTAAAACATGCTAATACTAGAGATCTAAAGTTATTGTTTACGTGGAAAACAATATCTATGCCTTTTTTCCAACAAAAGAAGGGGTATGATCATATGAAAAATGTTCATACATAGACCTCACATTTATTCTATATATTATCGACAGACACTTAGAAATAAGAGTACCACAAATGGCATATGATATACAGCCAATATAAGTTTTGACCTTGAACTTCAACTCCAAATTCAGAAGTGCTCTTTATTACAGAAAATGGTAAAGTTAACAAAAATGTTGAAAAATTATAGTCTTGTCCAGAAATGAAATGCAAAGGCAAAATCTATTTTAAATATCAGAAACCTTGACCTTGGAGCTGCTGACCACAAATCAATAGACTTCTTTCTAATGCTAAGGGAAATACATGCCAATCTGCCTTGAAATCTGCTAGTAAAACTAAGTTATCGTCCTGATATCAAATGCATTGGCAAAATCTACTTTAGTAACAGTGACCTTGATCTTGAAATTTGAACTGTTATTGGAAAAAAATATCAATATTTGGATATTAAGTCATATTTGGTAGAATAATGTTCCTAGATAAAGGATATCTGTGCAGAACTTACCGTATATAGTTGCATATAGGCCAATACCAACTGCAAACTGCATAGACCCAGATCTGCCATTGCATAATGTGCTGGCACATCTGGGTCTATGCAGTTTGTAAGGACTAATCAGTAGAACAAATAACATAGACCCTGATCTGCCAGTGCATTATGCGATGGCAGATCAGGGTGTATGTTGTTTGCATTTGGGCCCGGTTTATACGCGAGTATATATGGTACTTATATATTTGTCCATTTTTTAAACATGCAATCCAGTACTATTGATATCCTGCTGGCATGAAAATATGGGACATTCCAGTTGCATTTTCTTTGATGCATTTTGTCTATTAAACCTAAAAGGCACAAAAAAGACAGTGTTTTGTATGGTGCATTATATATTACATTATATTTTGGTTTTCATGCAACAGAATCTTGAAACATGTTTTTTTCTTATTAAAAGGGAATATATTTTTAAAACTTGTTTGATTATTGCACAAAATTGAACAAAAATCCTGCAGATATTTGACTACACAATTAATTTTAATGTCAGTGAAATTATTTTTTAAAGGGGAATGTGCATTTGTTATTTAAAACCCTTCTCTGATTTAATTAACCTCTCATCTCCTTTCAAGCTGGCATAACGCTGATTTGTGTTATTTCATATATTTGACTGCATACGAATTATATTCAACCTACGTAGGGTCATCTAGAATTTTATATATATATATAGCCAGATTTTCCCAAGGATTATGAATGAGAGGGATGATGATGAGTGTATTGCAGCACATTTTAATAGTTGATGAAGGTATACATATTACATATACAAAACAATTACATATTTGATGATGGCTGTGCAAGTAATGTCTACAAGTAATACATGGCTATAAAATTGAAACATTATAATGAACACAAAACTTATCTAAAATCTCGATGGCAAATTTTAGTATTGGCTACAATATACAATTTGAGCATATAAATGAAACACAAGTCGTAATAAGACAAGGACTCATTTACATTATGGATATAATAAGGGAGAAAATTAATATTCATAAAAGAACGAAAGATTATGTCTGTTGAAGTACAGTATTATTTCTGTGTATGAATACTGAGTAGATTTAAATAATGGCATACATAGGTTTGTACCAATTAAACGTCCTGTGAAACCATCTATTGATTTAGTTGATAATTTAACACATTATTTCATATATATATATACATATGAATGACCTGTTTTTTGTTCATGTTTCGACAAACTGTCTTGAATGAGTCCAAAGTTACCAAAATTTAACGGCACGAAAATTGAAAAAGTGATATCTTGTTCTACCGAGTTCCAAAATCATGAAAATGTATCAAGCTGGATTGTAAAAATCGTAAGCTTGTGAAAAATTAACAACGTAGAAATTCACCTCATACGCACAGGTGTCTCGAAGATAATTTTTAAGAGAAGCATTTTCTTATAACATTATTGCTCTCTCTCTCTCTCTCTCTCTCTCTCACACACACTCAGAAACTTTAGAAGAAATAATGTCTTTTATTTGTTGACAAATAAAGCTACACATTCGAAAGTTGAATTGGTAAGTAAACTGTGACTCATGTTCCTCTTCTAGACCAAACTTGTTGACTTACTGCGGTCCATAATTTCAGGGAAAAAAGAGAGGATGGATACGAAAGGAAGTGTTAGATTTTTCAGAAAATTCATGTTCTATTGTTATTATCTTTGCATCAGTATATCATTTATCTGATGGGCAAATCTAAAACTAAGTTTTCAAATTGGGGTTCGAGTTTAAAACGGGTGTAGTTAGTTTTGCTTATGATGGCCACTTTTCTATTTTTTAACATTAAAAAAACATGTTTTTAATATGGAAAAGGGGTGTTGGTCAACCCCCCCCCCCCCCCCCAATCCACCCCAGTATCTTATCATAGGTTCACTACATTATTCACATATGCACTGACTAAATGGTGATACATAAACAGAAACTTTTGGTATAATTATGTAATGATAATTCCATGGTTAAAGTCTAAAGTCTGATTCGCTAAAATACATTAAATTCAATTTAATTTTTTTCCTTCTCACTTAACAGCATCACATCCTTATCAGAAATACTTTTTACAAATATAGCCTGTGAAAGTTATTGTAAACTTGTTAACTTCAGCAAAATATGCTACACAATTAAATAAAAGAAAAATAATACTTCATAAATTTGAACCCAAAATACCACATTTTTTGCAAATGATTTACGATCACATGTAAATGGGGGGGGGGGGGGTCCTGGATCACATGTGCATTATACATTTGCTGAAAATTCTCACCTTTTCGGTGATCATATAAACAGATAGTTATTGCCATGTACCATTATATAAGCAAATAACTGAAATGATATCTTCTTCAAGTAGAAATACATACAGCATTTCATGCATCTAGATTATGGTTTACATTCATATACTTTAGCTCATGTACATTACCATGGAATTTTTACAATCATACCTCAGTATAGCGGTATATAGCTCATCACATATGTTCTTTTATACGTCAATCAGATTTAGCTATGATGATTTTTTTTTTTAAATAAAGACTTTTAAGATTTGGCTGTAAACAATACATTTTCTAATATCATGGAAGATCAAATACTTTTTAAAAAAGTAATAATAATAAGAAAAGCTATACGTCAATCAGATTTAGCTATGATGATTTTTTTTTAAAAATAAAGACTTTTCAGATTTGGCTGTAAACAATACATTTTCTAATATCATGGAAGATCAAATACTTTTTAAAAAAGTAATAATAATAAGAAAAGCTGACAGTTTCAGTGTTGTGAAAATTAAATCTGATATATAAGGAGTGTGTGATGAATCACTGGTAGACCCATGGTGACTAAACTCCCCAAGAACAAATATTTAAATTGTGCTCAAAGTTTTCAAAGGTGTACGCTATAAGTCTCTGGAATTTTTACAAAGAAAGAAAATAAATGAACCAGAAGGAAGAAAGAAAAAAGACAGAATGAATGAAGAAAGATAGATAGAGAAGGAAATCAGGAAAAATGTAGAGAATATGAAAAAAGTACAGACTAAATGGAAGAAAGGAAGAGAAATATTTGATAATTTACAGCTGAATCAGGCAAAAATTATATAAATGTTTAGTTTTACATCATTTGTACTTCAGCAAGCTTGCACATTTAAGTTACATTGAGAAACACTAAATATGAGTATGAAAACTGTTTTATTTTCAGTGACCTATACCATGTACAAATTCTTACAAAATGCTTGTTTGTATTTCCTATTGGCTGAAGATAAACTTGTTGGATTTAACTCGGATGCAGTTAATTGGAGTAAGGAAATGGTATTATTTATTTGATTATCATGTAGACTGTTCCTTGTTATGCTTCTTATCAACAGTGATGATGATGATGGTTTGTAGTAGTTGTAGTAGTAGTAATAAACTTAATGCAGTCAAATATTTGAACTGAATATTAAAGAAAAAAAATCACTGCTACAAGTTGTTAATGAAAATTAAAATCAATGCACACATGCTTACAATTAGGCAACAAAAAAGATTTGATATAACATTTTTTAAACCAATCATATTATAACTAGATTTCGAGTGTTCCCACTTGATTAAAAAACAAACAAAAAATCTGAATGAACTAAAATCTATGTTAATATTTTTCAATGTATCTCTTATTGAAATGTGAATGGCTCACAGTTAAATAAATGATAAAATGTACAAGCACAGATGAATGGTTAGAATGTCTTGCCCATCGCAAAAATCCTGCAGAATATCTGCATGAAACTGTTTAAATCTGTTTTCTTGTGTTCCCGATCTAATTTGGTGAAAATATGTTATGAACGGTGGGCTACCTATTAATAAACACATACATCAATCTTGTTCTCTGCGTTAAAAAGAAAATATTTACTAAATATTTGTCTACGTTTACATACCTGATTTCAGTCCTGTTGGATCTTTTAGATGCCATCTTCACTGAGTAATTTGGAAGCAAAGTGTGTGAGAAGACAGCGACACAAACAATGAGAATTTGTACAGCGTAAATGGGGACACAGTTTTCCAACTGATACACATGAAGATTTGAGTCGAGTGGGACGTGTATTTTTGTGTATGGTATGATGTGAAAAAATACCGACCAAACGGAGACATGGCTCAGATATGCTTATTCAATGTTTTTATCACTAAGTAAGGTCATGGCAGACCATATCGCCATTATAAAAAAATGGGGAAGTACTGTTTTGAGGCATGTCCCTGGTCTGTTAGTGTGTATTCTCACTGATGTCCCCATTTTGCACCTTTACAAATGCACACACACACACACATGCATGCATGCACACATGCACACACACACACACACACACACACACTACATAACTTCCCCATATTAGCTTTACAGTAAAGATGAACAGTGGGAACAAAAATATGATCAAGGCGGGCGACACAAAGAAAGAACAATACAAACACAAAAACTTAAACAAAATATATGTATGTACATATTGTTCTGTTATGGTGAAACCACATAATTATATAGTATGTACAAGTAGACACATTTATGATCAAAACATAAGGCATCTCTCTCTCTCTCTCTCTCTCTCTCTCTCTCTCTCTCTCTCTCTCTCTCTCTCTCTCTCTATATATATATATATATATATATATATATATATATATATTAGTTCAGCAAAATGTTGATTTGGAAAGTAAATCATATTTTCTTTGATCATATTTTTATTCCAGTGTTCATCTTTATTACTTATCTATTCATATTTATGTTGCCGAATATTCACTAGCTTAAAACACACTGAATAATTATGTTGATTTAAATCAGTATCAGATTTTTATCAAATACAAAATATTTAAAAAGCATTTTTATTGTTTTTTTAAATGACCAAAGAATCACCTCGTTAAAATATAATGCCTTGAATAAGGAAACTCTCATGAAAATACTTTCCTATTAGTTTAGATCGAAAGATTTGGCCTCTTCAGTTTTTACAAACTGTAAATTTCATTCTGAGAAAAGTAAATATGAATGGATTACACAGAGCTTACTGTTAAATGGTTTTAAACAGGAACTAATCATACCTGATGGACAATGCAGACATGTTGCTCTTGTATTATGTTTAATATATCTGTAGTTATAACTTCAACACAGTTTAATACTAGATTGTATTACTAACCCCATCCTCGGAGCCGCGGTGGCTCAGTGGTTAGCGTGCCGGACTCACGACCCAAAGGGTGCGAGTTCGAATCCTACCATTGAACCAGCCTAGGTCAGGTACCGTAGTGTGTCCTTGGGCAAGGCACTTTACTCCATTTACATAGGCACTAAATAACCTACTTGTGTTGCTGTGCTGTAAAGCACCAAACCAAACCTAATCCCATCCTCTGATGCTGGCACCTATTATGATTAGTGACAGTTCATGTCTGCAGTGGGGAGTATCGTTGGAGAACTGCTGAGTTGACCTTGATGGGGTCATTCACCTGCACATTTTTAAAAGCAAACATACAGTGAACTGATTGTATCAGTTGTTTTACAGATTGTAAACAAATCAAAGCATTTATCAGACTTGCTGTACTAGTCTAAATAATGTACAGTAAACAAGTGATTACATTATTGTAAATTTAGTGGAAAATAAAGAGTTGCTTTAAATAATGAATTAAAAATATTGAGATTACCATATTGATAATAGTAAATACAATTAATATTTATAAAATATTGGGATTACCATATTGATAATAGTAAAGGCAATTAATAATTATGAAATATTGGGATTATCATATTGATAATAGTAAAGGCAATTAATAATTATAAAATATTGAGATTATCATATTGATAATAGTAAAGGGCAAGAAAAAGAGGGATCAAGTTTCTAATTATAGGGCTTAAATATGAATCATAATTAGGTGAGGATTTACTGTCTTGATTCACTTATAAGTCAAGTCTAATTGCAAACTGCAAAAATCAAGATGTGCTATTGCATAATGCACTGGCAGATCTGCGTCTATGCAGTTTGTTAGGAGTAATCAGTAGAACAAACAACATAGACCCTGATATGCCGGCACATTATGCAACAGCAGATCAGGATCTATGTTGTTTGCAGTTGGACTCGACTTAAAAGCGAGTTTTTTAACAGTAATCCATGCATGTGTGTTTAAAAACGCAGGGGGGCCCCTGTTGTGTTGAGTGGTATAAGGCGCTTGCCTTTACAGATCACTCACAACTCACCTGTCCAAGTTCAAGTCTTGGCTCGACCAACGTGGGTATTTGAGAAAGCTTACCAGTAGCTTCCCGTGGTTTGGTGGTTCTTCCCGGGGTCTTCTCAGTTTCTGCCACGTATGGCCTATCATGTGCTGTAAAATGGCATTTAACCCCATAAAACCAAACCTTAAAAACACAGCTTTCATATGTACAAAACTACATTGGGAGTTATGTGTTAGAGACAGTATTTTGTCATTTGTAAGGCTCCCCTCCATTTTCTCATTGTAGGGATTACATTAGTTTTATGCCAAGAAGATTGTTATGAAAAAAAACATACAAATACTAAAATATTGGTTTCACCCACATCTATTGACATAATTTAAAGACCAAAATACAGATTAGGAGCTTTTGATTTCACATATCTCTTATTTCCCCTTTTTTAAATTTCAATTTCAGTACAGTTTACACATTCATGACTGGATAATTGCAATCATAACCAGGAAAATGAAAGGACTAATTCATGTGATTTTGTTTCATGTACATACGACGTACAACATGCACTGATCAAATAATGCACAAAATATTACTCTCTTGAATTGAATATATAATTAATGTAGGACCTAAAGGATTACATCTATTCATTACCAGTATTTACATTTCTTGTACTGACATGCAGTTTACATAGAATTCTGTCTTTAAGGATACCATCTATGTAATTGCTGAATAATTAAACATTTCTCATTGACTAATCTGTATTCAACAAACGTGAGCAGCAATTCAATTATAATTTATATATTTTATACATGGTTGCAGAAGGATATCATTGACATGCACTGTGCTAACAAGGCTTGTAAATATCAAATACACATTGAATACACAGTGCTACTTAGAGTGGTTCTTGCTAAGCCTAATGTGAGTATAATGATTTCATATCCTTCACATATTTGATCAAGATAAGTGAGGCTATGCAACCAGTCCTAACAGTTAGTACCGTATATATCCTGATGTAAAATTATATGTAGACTTTACATATTTTCTTAATGGCTGCTGTATGCAAATTACTAGTCACTCAATCTCTTTCTAATCTATAAATCTCACAATCAATTGGGAGAGATTGCTCAATATACATTTCTTACCTTCACATATTTGATCAAGATAAGTGAGACCATGCAACCAGTCCTAACAGTTAGTACCGTATATATCCTAATGTGCACATCTGTGTAGACTTTACTTAATTTCTTAATGGCTACTGTATACAAATTACCAGTCACTCAATCACTTTCTAATCTTTAAATTTCACAAACAATTGGGAGAGATTGCTCAATATACATTTCTTACCTAAATTCAATTAGACCAGGAATGCATGTTCCATTTATACTCGCATATAATCCGGATCCAAATGCAAACAACATAGACCCTGATCAGCCGGTGCATTATGCGATGCCAGATCTGGGTCTATGCAGTTTGCAGTTGGTATCGGATTATACACGAGTATAAATGGTAATGTATGCACTGCCATATGAACCTGCATGGTCCTTCAAATGTTTTATTCTTATATTTGTACTTTGAGTAACTTACAGAAGATTAAATATACATCAGCTGCAATTGGGGCGCTTATTTTTTTAAATTTTCATTGAAATAAAAATGACAAAATAATGAATGATGGGAAGTGTAGTAGTTTAAAAAATGTTGATATGTTTGGAAATAATTGAATAGAATTTGCTTTATTTTTTATGGCTTTTGTGAATAGTTGTTCTGAAATTAATAACTGTATGAAGGAGTTGCATGGAGACAGAAAGAGCAATTAACATTAAAACCCAAACTATGTACTGAAAGATTAGAACAGTAATTGGGTCTACTCTGTTTTTCTTATGCCAAAGGTTAAATAAGTTTAATACGAAAACTCTTTCCCATTAATGTTGCTTGCTCCTTTCTTTGAAATGCCTGAGATCTTTTTCACATTAATGTTGGTTGCTTCTTTTGTTTAAAATGCTTGAGATCTTGTTCCCTAATAAAAGTGCGGAGGATATTCTGAACATGAGGTTTGCAAATGCTGAATATCCTGTACACTTGCATAGAATAGTATTCAGCAGCAAACAGCATATGCCCAGATCAGATGTCACATAATGTGCCTGCAGATCTGGATCGATGCAGTTTTGCTAGGACTAGTCAGTAGAACAAACCAACATAGATCAGGGTCTATGTTGTTTGTAGTTGGATCCAACTTATAGGCAAGTATATATGGTAATAATGCACATGCTAACATTACATTCCAGAATGCATGACTCTCTCAGGTTGGCGTACATCTCAGATTATAAATACATTGGCTTTCAATTTTTGGATCAGTGACAGAGAACTTTAATCCTACCGATTTCTCCCACCTACTTTTACATAAGGATCTGCGGTATTGGCAATCCTTTAGTGTCAAACAGAACAAAGATAAGCTTATCAAGGGTGATTGTCTTTCATCTTATGTGAAAAGGAATGCACAGACAACACCATACTAATTACTTTGTTATTTTGTGATTTATTTCACCTCATTCTTTGTGTCCTGTGAAGCGTGATGTTGGCATTATCATTGTCATTGCTGGCATAGGATTCAGTGTTAAGTTTTTGCAGTTAGCTTAGTTTCTTTGACACTGTTATTCTTGAAAATTGATGCATTTTCAATTTGGAGGGGATTATTCACCACTTGCAAAAGTAGGTCACAATGGCCTATTTTGCATTCTTTTGTGATAACGTTAAGTTTTTGCATATACCTCAGTTTCACTGACGCTATTGTATATACAGTCGTGAAACTTGATGGGTATATTCGTCTTGGATGGTACTACTCAACAAAGGCAAAAGTAGGTCACAGTTACCTTTTGTTTTGCTCTTGCGACTTTGGGAGATTTTTAACTCACCTGGCTGTAAGGTCAAGTGAGCTTACTGTATGGTCCTTCATCTCTTGTGCATCATCTATCATCCATTCACAAATGTGTTTTTTACAACTCATTTTACAGGGAGAACCAAGGCTTTCAAATTTATTCAAGTTACGCTGATCTGTCATCCAATATGGCCACCATTACTAAAAATAGAAAACCTTTAAATAGCTTCTTCTCAAAAACCACTCAGCTTTGACCAGATTTGACCAAAAACATCCTGGCAGGAAGGGCTTTCAAATTGTTCGGATCATGCTGATCTGCCTCATTGCTGAAATTAGAAAAACCTTTAAATGACTTCATCTCAAAAACCACTCTTCAGAATTAAACCTAATTTGACAGAAATCGTCCTAGGATAAAGGCCTTTTAGATTTGTAAAAATAATGCCAATCCACAGTCAAATATGGCTGACATTACTAAAGATAGAAAAATCATTAAATTACTTGTTCTCAAAAACCACTGAACAGACTTTGGTCATATTTGATAGAAATCATCTTGACATGAAAAGTTTTAATTTTTATGCAAATAATGTTGATCTGCTATCAAATATGGCAGCTGTTAAAAAAAATATATAAACTTTTCAATGGCTTCTTTAAACAACTGCTTAATAAAAATCAACCAAATTTAATAGCATCCTTGTGTGACGGTTTTTCAAAATTTATGTAAAGTATGCTAATCTGACATCAAATATGGCTGTTTTACCAAAAAAAGAAAAGCTTTGAAAGAACTTTTTCTAAATGAAACCACACAACAGAATCTGATCAGATTTGACAGAAAACTCTTTGACACAAAGGGCTTTAAAATTTGTACAAGTGATGCCAATCCACCATTAAATATTGCTGCCATTACTAAAAATAAGAAAAACATTTAAACAACTTTATCTCAAGTGCTGCTCAACAGAATTTGACCAACTTTGATGCTGATGTGACATCAAATATGGATGAAGATATGAAAAAACAGAGAAACCTTGAAATAACTGTTTTCATAACATATGTTATCAACAGTATTGGAAAATAAAAATCCTTCATAAAGCATCCTACTTACACAAATTTCTTGACCAACTACTCTTTCATTTGGCTGTTGGACAGATGTCAGCCAGGTGAGTGATCTCAGGTCCACTTGTGCCTTGTGTTAGATTATGCCATGGTGGAGCAGGCAAGACAAATGATTATGCAGGATTCTTGTTGTTAACTGCTTGTCAAATAAAGTAGGTAGATGCATTGATTAATTTTGGATTGAAGCAATAAACATATTTTTTTTAAAACTTCAGGTAGGGCCAAAAATATTGGATGGTAGTTCAGAGTTAAATCAAGACAAGCCTTATGCATGACTACATTGGTAAGATAAATCCACAAAATAAAAAGTTTAGAAACGAGCAGTTTATCCACCAGGGGTTTGAAGTATTTTTAGAGTTCTATGTTGTATGTCTTTGAAACGGGTTTTTAAATACAACTTATTATGCATATTAGAGGCATTTCTTTTTTTAAGTGTTCAAATTTGCAGAATGGTATAAAATGGTGTAATACAATTTGCTAGTGTCTAGGTAAAAGAACTGCAGTTGTTATTTTTGCAAGCAATGTCCAAAATTGTCATGAAATCCACCAAAATTTTTATTTTTTCTACAAGTTAGAATACCATATATACTCAGTTATAAGTTGAGTACTACTGCAAACAACATAGACCCTGATCTGCCATTGCATAATGTGGTGGCAGATCAGGGTCTGTGTTGTTGTTTTACTGATTAATCCTAACAAACTGTATATGCAATGGCAGATCTGGGTCTGTGCAGTTTGCAATTGGACTCTACTTATAACCGAGTACATACGGTAGTAATGACAATTCAGCAGTGTGTGGAAATTAGTGGAAGCAAATCTAAAAGTTTTGCCTGTGTCAGAATCTCAAGAAAATTGTCATCCACTGCCACATAATATATTTTTCTCATCTGTGAACTTATTCCTATCAAAACAAAGTTTTGACAAAGATCAACTTCTTAGATACAAAACTTACAGATGAGTATTTTAGAGTCTTTCTGTAAAGGTCTATTTTACTGTAGTTGTTGGTTTTCCCACTATGGCCCAGTTGTGACCACAGTGTCCTATCAAATCAACTGTCAACATTCTTCATTCCAGTTATCACTATGCCTCATGGTAGCTTGGGAGATTCCACCTTCACCAAGTACTGTAGCAGCAATAATTCTCTTTACAAGGCTTTGATTAGACGACCTTGTCAATTTGAAGAGTCCTATATTTTGCCATGTTGATGGGAACATAAAATATGAAGTCTCAAAAAAACATGGGTTAAAAACCTTCTTTCTTCTAAAATAGGTCCATTCCTCAAAATTAAAGCCCCATTTTGAGACGAAATGACTCTAGGATTATTAAATTTTGTAATTTTAATCACATTCCTTCAAATTATAAAATTATATGATGATTATGGACTGATGCTAAAGAGCTAACATGTACATCTAACATGTACATCAATAGAGACCTATTTTCATAATAGAAAAAACCCCAAAACATTAGCATTGTTTTGTTTTAAGTTATTGTTTTGACAAATTCACTACCCAAAGCAGATAAATTGGAATATACATGTAGAATTTTTTTGACAAATTCAGTACACAAAGCAGATAAATTGGAATATACATGTAGAATTGTTTTGACAAATTCAGTACACAAAGCAGATAAAAATGTACAATTTTGGGGGGAGGGGGCAAATTCACAACACAAAATAGATAAATAGGAATATACATGTACTAATTTTAGGGGCAAATTCACTACCCAAAACAGATAAATTGGTATATGCATGTACAATTGTTTTTAGCAAATTCACTACCCAAAGCAGATCATTTGGAACATGTACAGTTTTTTGAGGCAAATTTTCTAACCAAAAACATATCAGTTGGAATATACATGTACACATTTTTTTTGGCAAATTCAATACCAAAGTCATAAATTAAAAGAAACATTTACTATTTTTTTGGCAATTCACTAACCAAAAGAGATCAATTGGAATATACACCATGTACTATGGTGGGGGGGGGGGGGGGCTGGGTGATGGGCAAATTCAATTTCCAAAACAGATAAATTGGAATATACATGTACTATTTTTGGGGACAAATTCACCTTCCAAAACAGATAAATTGGAATATACTGATACGTATAAATATTCCTGTTCGCAGGATAATTTTTTTGTTTTGGCTGTGTAAAATAGACTATTATTTACTTGTCCATTTTGTTCAGTATGTTCTTGTACATGCTGCTAGTCCTTGTACAAAATGTTAAGTCAGGTTTGTGTGTCCTTGCAGGGAACATTTTATTGTTTTCACAATTTTGACAGTTTCAGATGTAAAAAAATTTTATGATGAAAAGCTTCTGTAGCTGGTGATAAATAATTTAATACTGGTGTTTTTCCATGATAATTATATACCGGTATGACATATTCTTGGTCTTGCCACCTACTGGGACAGCCCCTGCAATCAGAAATTACTTAGAACTGTCTGCCATTCTTGTGCCGGAATCCAAGGAAATTCGAGTACACCCTAATAATATTGCACAATGGATTTATTCTAAATATGGATATGATATCTTATAGTGGTCATAGTATTAGAAAATATTAAAATTAAAAGTTTGTACAATTGGTTTCCAAACTGAATTATGGTTTTAGATAAAAATAGAAACTAAATGCTGATATAAGCTCATCTTGCACATACTGTACAAGGGTGACTTGCTGTATTTAGTAACTTGCTTATAAGTCGAGTTCATAGACCCTGATCTGCCAGCACATAATGCAATGGCAGATCTGGATCTGTGCAGTTTGCAGTTGGACTTGACTTATAAGTGAGTATATACAGCATTTTAAGCTTATCCAGTTTGTTTTTTTTCAAATCATAAAGTGAAAAATATGATATCACCACATAAAAATGGGAAACAATTTACATACACCCTTACATCACTTTTTATTTTCCATTATGTTCAGTGTAGAGCAGTCAGGTGTTTTGTATTATTATTTTTGTTTGATCTCAAGCAGTAATTTAATTCTGCCTCAGGACTTTTAGAGTGCTTTAGCTTCTATAACTTAAAAAGCTTTGCATGCTTATATTAACTAGTATCTTTATAATTTGTATTTACCGTATATACTTGCATATAAAAATAGTCCAAATGCAAACAACATAGACCCTCATCTGCCGTTGCATAATGCGCCTGCAGATCAGGGTCTGTGTTGTGTGTTCTACTGACTAGTCCTTACAAACTGCATAGACCCAGATCTGCCAGTGCATTATGCGAAGGCAGATCTGAGTCTATGCAGTTTGCAGTTGATATCGGCTTATACACGAGTATATACAAAGTAATTGACAGTTATATATGGAATTTTTATCTGTAATCTTCATACAGTTGAAATATAGCCCTAAATCCAATAGATAAACAGAGCTATAATAGCTGTTTACAGACAGAATAGAATGTAATAGCTGTTTACAGACAGAATAGAATGTAATAGCTGTTTACAGACAGAATAGAATGTAATAGCTGTTTACAGACAGAATAGAATGTAATGGCTGTTTACAGACAGAATAGAATGTAATAGCTGTTTACAGACAGAATAGAATGTAATAGCTGTTTACAGACAGAATAGAATATAATAGCTGTTTACAGACAGAATAGAATGTAATAGCTGTTTACAGACAGAATAGAATGTAATGGCTGTTTACAGACAGAATAGAATGTAATAGCTGTTTACAGACAGAATAGAATGTAATAGCTGTTTACAGACAGAATAGAATGTAATAGCTGTTTACAGACAGAATAGAATGTAATAGCTGTTTACAGACAGAATAGAATGTAATAGCTGTTTACAGACAGAATAGAATGTAATGGCTGTTTACAGACAGAATAGAATGTAATAGCTGTTTACAGACAGAATAGAATGTAATGGCTGTTTACAGACAGAATAGAATGTAATAGCTGTTTACAGACAGAATAGAATGTAATAGCTGTTTACAGACAGAATAGAATGTAATAGCTGTTTACAGACATAATAGAATGTAATAGCTGTTTACAGACAGAATAGAATGTAATAGCTGTTTACAGACAAAATAGAATGTAATAGCTGTTTACAGACAGAATAGAATGTAATAGAATAAGATTTAGATGATCTTTGTAAAAACTCTTGGTGATTAAATAGACTAATTAAAACATGTTTCTCAACCAACAATTATAAAGAGAAAATTGAATTACCTAAAATAATATTTTAACTTCACAAAAACTCTAGTTGCAAAGAGTTTTGTTAGATGCCAAAGCATTATGATGAAATCATGGATATATCATGGCACCTCTTGAATGTTTAACCTAGAAATAAAGTTAGTGGCAAAGTGACCAAGCAAATGTTTGACTTGGGTGGTTACATAAATATATACCTATCTTAAATGTGATTCTTCTCCTTCACTGTTGCTCAGTTTGTACAATCCTTATAATGAAATACAGGTCAAAATGTGGGTGGTGATTGATGGAATGAAGTGTATAACCTTGCTTTCAAGTTCTATTTATTATCTTTATGCTTGATTCCCCACCATCCATGGACAGCTCTCTGTTTGCCCATCCATCTATCTGTCCACTCTTATCTCCTTCTAAACCACTGGGTGTTAATTCACAGAACTTCATACATAAGTTGCCCATGTGATAACCTGACCATCTGTGAGAGGGGTACAGATTTTGGGCCTCTGGGAGAGGGTCAGAGGTCAGAGAGAAAAAAATATGCAATTATTACAGAGACATTTTTCAAATATATTTTGACCAGACTTTATAGATGCAGTCATATCATGATGACACCTAACATATATATAATGGTTTTTGGTCTACGACTTCTGTGTCAAGATTGGGGTGGGTGGATTGGTGGGTTTGAGGGTGGGATGGGGAAAAAAAATGTAAAAAAACAAAGCGTGTAGATTTGTCAATGTGAAGTATGGAATCAGCTCCAGTAACTCATATGTTTATGCATATATTAACTAATATGGCATGCTTTTTTAAGCAATCCTGTAAATAGAACACAAGGTTTCATTTGGTCATCCATTCAATTTTTTGGTTCATCTACATTATTTGAAGCCTGCATGCTCCGGGATGTAGTATAAGCCTGATGCACTCTCCAACATTTTGTAAGAGGCAACTGAATGGGGCAGGAGCTGCAGTAGTTCAGAGGTATAGGGTGCTGGACCTGTGACCAAAAGGGGGCAGGTTTTAATCCTACAGTTGGTTCAGCGCAGGTGGCCTACCATGGTGTGTACTTGGGCAAGGCACCTTACTCCAATCATCTCAGTACTAAATAACCTACTTGTATTGCTGTGCTGTAATAACACCAAATCCCCAAATATAACCTGCTTTAACAGATGGCAAAATATAGGTATATGTCAGTGATGTAGATAGGAGCATTATTGCTATCATAGAAATTGTTAAATCTATCCCTAAAATTATCTGTTACATTTATTTCAATATTGTTCATTTTCTGGCCATTAAACAAAGTTACCTGTGTTCTGATTTTTAAAAAATATACTGGTAGTTATCAAAGTGCTCTCTGTGGAGCCAAATTGGGGCAAAGAGTTCATAGCATCCAAGTCTGAGGAGTTAGCTCCATTTACTAGCATGTATGATGCAAGTTAATGTATGACATACTGTATATATGCATTTTAATTAATCATCATGACAATCAAATTTTGTACATTTGTTCTTATTGCCTGATTTTTTGGCTCCAGAGCTGTTTTTCTGACTTTATTTTTCATCCTAAAAAAAAACATGTCTGTAAAGCATACAACCAAGAAATTGTACCGCATCATACAGTGAAAGTTCTGAAACTTGCCCCTTTGTAACCTGGCTTTACATACCAACCTGGCTTTACATACCAACCTGGCTTTACATACCAACTGGCCTTTAATATTATGAGCCCAATAAAGTCATTCAAAAATTAATTAAACCTCTAAATACATACAGGCACTTATATGAAAAGCTAAGAATTTTGATCCAACAATGTCCAGATTAGGTAGGTTTTACAGTATTTAACAAATTGCCAAGTCAGCTAATATTTTATTAAGTTTTATATATAGGCTGCTTATATATAATATATACAGTGAAACTGCTCAAAACCAAAACCCTAATATACTGGAATTCTCTCATGACCGAATTTGTTTTTGAGTCCCAACATTTTCCTTCTTTAATATCATCATTTTTTTTACAGTAAACTGAAACCCCTCAACTCTGATTACTGAAACAAATTTCATTTACGCTTAAAAAAAAAAAGATAAAACTGAAACTTGCTTCATACTTGGAAATGTTACTGGAACAGAATAATTACGGTTAGCAAGTACCGTAGTAGGCTTATCTGTGAGACAAAAGACCCAGAAAATGTCCCAAGGGCATGCAAAGTTAAAACAATACTTGACACATGTGCCAACACAGACTAGGGCTGTCAATAGACTAATCTGAAGTCTTTGCACCATTAAAAAAGAGCCAGCTATTAAGGTGAATTATTAACAACTAAATGCTTGTAGATGAGCCATTTAAGAAATATTATGTTTATCTGCTTATTATCTAATTGTGATTGATGCTATTCATGTGTATACATGATCAATATAACATTATTTATTGTTGTTTTTTTAATTAAATATCAGGGCTTTATTAACCAGGCATGTGACCTCACTTTTGATGCTTGTTAACGGAGACAGACAATACAGTATTCTAAAAGCCAGATTTTACTCAGATGATTTTCAATGGAGAACAATCATACTATACATGTATTTAAGTAGCCATGACTGTCATTTATCTTCACTCACATGTCAAGATGTCAGAAGAACCAGCTAAACATGATGGGATTTAATTGTCCTTACAGGATACAATTGGTCTGATCAGTGGGTATGAATCAGGTGCCAAAACCTACGTTGAAGAAACTAGGGGAGAAATTCGGCATAGTAACATTTACTGTTTCAGATATTCTAAAGAAAATGGAATTCTACAAGAACGAGTTTGAAAACAACAGTGATGCAAACAAGCATCATTTCAACATTGCCTGCAGATTTTACAAACCAAATGATCTTGTGCAGCAATGGTTTAGCCAAGCTAGGTCCAAAAACATTCCAATTTCAAGCCCTATGATATATAATCTCAATCTCTCTATCAATACATAAGCACTTTAAAATATACATTTTTTTTCTTCACATCTGTGACAACCTCATTAAACTGAAAACCTCTCAAAACCAAAATATATTTGGGTCCCAAGGGTTTTCAGTTTTGAGGGGTTTCACTGTAATTATGACTTGCTGGAGCTCTATGATTTTTGGGTGTCTGTGCTTTCCAAACATCAAATGTCATTTTAACATAGTGAATAGGTTCTCAAACTAGGGGTTGTGGGCCCACTAGTGGGCCACAGGCTTACACCATGTGATATATTAGCCATACATAGAATAAGCAGAAGTGGGCCGTGAGTGCAAAAAAGTTTGAAAACCATTGACATATTGCATGTTTTACTTTTGCTCATTTCCACAGTATTTGTAAAGTCATAGTAATCAGTTTTTGCCATTAGTTCATAAATGATGGATATGAGGATAAATTTATGAGAATAATATTTATACATGACTTTCTAAATAAAAACATCTGCTGGGAAACATAGGAAACAGCCACCAGCTTTATTTTTGCATGTTTCAAACCCTTGTCCCTATGGATCCAGAATGTTACTAGAATTTATTTCTACAACTACAATGCATGTAGTTTAAAATGTAATCAGCATTTATTGATCATTGATTGACCCATTCTTTAGTATTGGGAATTTCTTTGTGCTTGTCAAGTTTAGCATTGAGAACCAGATAATCAATATGGGTTACAGTGACTCTGAGGTCAGCATATCATGTTACCTCCTCTGTGCAGGTACAGTATTGGAAGCATTCTATGGAACTCAGTTCATGAAACAAAGAATGTCAAAATAAAAATAAAAAATTTCTTACTAATAAACTGTCATTGTAAAAAACACACACATACACACATACACACACATATATATATATATATATATATATATATATATATATATATATATATATATATATATATATATATATATATATATATATATATATATATATATATATATATATATATATATATATCGGAACTGAGCATCTATAAAGATTAAATTATGTACTTATTAGCTATTTGAACCAAATTAGTTTTTACTTTGGAAAACTGCTGATAAATTTAGATTATATTTTACTTCCCACACTGCCATGATACAAAAATGTATAGATTAGTTACCTGATAGGGACTGGGTTATTTTCTAGCAATGTGTCATTGTGTCAGATGGAGTGCCTACAGATATGGGACATTTCTGACAATGTGTCAATATGTCAAATGGAGTGCCTACTTCAGCTAATGCTGGATGAAGTTTTAATGTTTGATAAATACCACTTCCTAGATGTTATCTGGTGCTAATCAGTGGGTGCTCTTTCACCATTTAAACAGTTTTAAAAAATCCACTTTAGATTGTACCAGATTTCAGTTTGAACAGGCTGACCTACAAGTCTGACTTGTACGTGTGATATTTCAGGTAACTATGATGCAAACAAAAAATTCTACAGAGCAATGTTAACCGAATGAATTTGACGCAGAGTTTAAAATGCAGAGATTTAGAACTCCAAAAACTATTTTGTTTTGCCAACATATATAAAATAAGCAATATACTATACCTCTGAATCAATTTAATCGATTGACTGTGTCTTAAAATATTTATCAAGCAAGTTTGGTAAAGCTACACCCCTAATTGTCATTGATTATCACTGTATTTACTATGGGGCTTTTTCAAGCATGAATGCGACTAAAGCTATTTTATGTACTTGACCTGAAAAGGTAACAAACTTTCAAGTATTGTTAGTGTTAAATACAAATTGGATTTCAGCATTTCTGGTCAAAGCTGCCACACATGTTTAAAAGGACATGTTTTGTCAAAATATGTGCATGGTGATACTGTAAAACTTTCTTTTTAACTATCACCTCTGTAACCTGACTTTTTTTGCACACTGGCCACGTATTTAATTTACCTCTTTGCCTCATGCAGTAACTGTCAATCAGCTATGCATAACAGGAATTCCAATTGTCTGCTGACCAGTCTAAATCACCCAGCTTGGTGTTTACCTAACATTTTTTTCTCAATATGTTGGGGTAGGTTAAGTGCTTTTTCAGGGGCCCAGTGGGTCACCTATGAGGATTTTACTCGCAGGATTTTGAAGTTGAGTCCCCCAAAATACACAATTTTGGCATAAACCAATTATATTATATACAATTTTCTCATAATATAATGTACTCAGAATGTATTCTAAAATTGTTTATTTGAAGTTTTTAAATACTTGCATGTGTTTTTGGGGACTAAACTTCAAAGGTCCTAGAGTTGTACTGTATAACATACAATTTCAAATCTTTAAAACTTAAAGATCTCGCATCCAGTTTTCATGAAATTGTCACCACATTGTCAAAGAGAAGATCTTTTTTTGTCAAAGAGGAAATCCTTTTTTGGTCATAGAGAAAATCCTTTTTTGTCAAAGAGAAGGTCCTTTTTTGAAAAAAAGTAACTTTGATAATTAGTGGTCAGAGCATTCTCTGTCTAAACCAAGAGGTCATTTGGTCTTAATGAGGTCATTCTAATACTAATTACATCTCTTGATAATGGTTACCTCTGTTAAATGGATATAATGTTTGGTGCCAATAATGTCTGGTTTATTGAAGCTTTTCTGTATTTGTGGCATAGTTTGGTTTGTTGGTTTTAACACATTATTGACTATATCATCCCGAGGAAATGGGAGCTAAGTGCCTTTCTCAAAGAGACACCAAGGCAGCTTACCTGGGCTGGTATCGAAGCTGTGACCATGGAGTCCAGTGCTGTAATAAATGAGGTACAGTGGCTTCCTCTTGGGATGTTTGGTTTGGTGCTTTACGGCACAGCAACACGTAGGTTATTTAGTGCTGAGGCAATTGGAGTAAGTGCCTTGCCAAAGGACACACCAAGGTAACTGACCCAGGCTGGTCCGATGGTAGGATTCTAACCCACACCCTTTCAGTCATGAGTCCACCACACTAACCACTGAGCCACCATAACTTCCCTCTTTGGATATAAAAAAGATGTAAAATGTAATTTGTTAAAATTGAATTACTTCTTTTATTCCTGTCATAAAGTATAATATCATATTTACTGTATATACTCACATATAATCTGGGTCCAAATACAAACAACATAGACCCTGATCTGCCATTGCATAATGTGTCAGCAGATCAGGGTCTATGTTGTTTGTTCTACTGATTAGTCCTTACAAACTGCATAGACCCAGATCTGCCGGTGCATTATGCGACGGCAGATCTGGGTATATGCAGTTTGCAGTTGGTAACAGCTTATACACGAGTATATACGGTACTAGTAACTGCAAGATGAGCATTGAGATTGATGCAGATAACTTTGCTGGAAGAGAAATCAGGCTGCCAAGTTTTTGGAACTGACTTAAATATTGCACCTTTTATAATCCTGGGTTTGATATCTTATACTTTAAAAATCAATTGAAAATAATAATTTTATAAAAGCTAATAACTCTAATCTTTTAGTTTTCTTGCATATAATTGTTTTCAGGTTGCAGTTTTTCACTTTTGAATCTTTATAACCTAAATCAGGATCCCATAAGCCATGTTTTAAAAGACATGCCGTCAGGTTGTTCTATAATTTGTAGAAATTATCATGTTTATTTAACATGAAAACAGGTACTTTTTTATATTGGTATGGAATTTACAGCAAATAATAACATGAAAACAGGTACTTTTTTATATTGGTATGGAATTTGACACAAATAATAACATGAAAACAGGTACTTTTTTATATTGGTATGGAATTTGCCGCAAATAATAACGTGAAAACAGGTACTTTTTTATATTGGTATGGAATTTGCCGCAAATAATAACGTGAAAACAGGTACGTTTTTATATTGGTATGGTATTTACTGCAAATAATAACATGAAAACAGGTACATTTTTATATTGGTATGGAATTTGCTGCAAATAATAACATGAAAACGTACTTTTTTATATTGGTATGGAATTTGCTGCAAATAATAACGTGAAAACAGGTACGTTTTTATATTGGTATGGAATTTGCTGCAAATAATAACATGAAAACAGGTATGTTTTTATATTGGTATGGAATTTGCCGCAAATAATAACGTGAAAACAGGTACGTTTTTATATTGGTATGGTAGTTACTGCAAATAATAACGTGAAAACCGGTACGTTTTTATATTGGTATGGAATTTGCTGCAAATAATAACATGAAAACAGGTATGTTTTTATATTGGTATGGAATTTGCTGCAAATAATAACATGAAAACAGGTACGTTTTTATATTGGTATGGAATTTACCGCAAATAATTGTATTGAATGGGAAAGATATATGTGTAACGGCCAAACTACCGGTAGTTTAAATAGAGCAATAACACTTGTATGGCTTTCAGTACAATGCCTATTTACATCAGTAAATGCTTTAATTATAGAGAAAGGCTAATTTATTCATATACTATATTATTCTTAAGTAAATAATTACAAAAGAGAATAAATTATTTGTTCATATTTAAAACACTGCAGCTGTGTCAGTCCATAGAGACTATGTACAGTTTTAATGTTTATGTAAAGTTGAAATGGAAACAATTGGCCATTAGCTTTATACCTGTATGATGAAAACTCCACATACCAATAACTATTTATAAAACCTACTGGGAGTAGTAGAAATAAAATGTAAAATGAATACTGCTATCAGAAACTTTCATGAATTTATCATGAAAAATGAGTGCAAAAATATTTTATTGAAATTAATAGCAACATATTTTTACAATATCCTTGTAGCAGATGAACAAATCAAGATTGTTTGGTTACGAATATACTAAATTTAACAAATTGGCAAAAGTAAATTAACACTAAAATTTCAATTTACTGTACATGTACAAAGTTAATTGTACTGTTAAATATTGCATTTAGTTTGTAAGAAACTTGAAAGATCTGAGAATATCAACAGCAAAACCTTTTTAGACAAGAAACTTGAAAGATCTGAGAATATCAGCAGCAAAACCCTTTTAGACAAGAAACTTGAAAGATCTGAGAATATCAACAGCAAACCCTTTTGGACAAGAAACTTGAAAGATCTGAGAATACCAACAGCAAAACCCTTTTAGACAAGAAACTTGAAAGATCTGAGAATATCAACAGCAAAAACCTTTTAGACAAAAGAAACATGAAGAAAGAGAGAATTTTGCCCTTTGATGGGAGATCATTATTAACTTTTTAATCACATTTTTTTCATCACAAATATGCTAAATTTAACACATTGGCAAAAATCCATTGACACTAAACTTCTGCAATTTACAGTACATGTACAAAGTCGATTTTTCAGTTTAATATTGGATTTAGTTGTAAGAGACTTGATAGGCCAGAAAGAATATCAATGACAAAGCACTTTGGGCATAAGAACATGAGGAATGAGGGTATTTTGCCCCTTTGATGAGGGATCATTATTAACATTTTATATCAGTAAAAAAAAGGCAGATTTTTAATTACATGAGGATGACTCGCAAATAAAAATTTTTTTTTTCTTTCTGAAGTACCATATATATTCACTTATAAGTCAAGTCCAACTGCAAACTGCACAGACCCAGCTCTGCCAGTACATTATGCAATGGCAGATCAATGTTGTTTCCAGTTGGACTTGACTTATAAGTTAGTATATACGATAGTTACAGTTAATTAGGAAGATGTCTGACAATGAGTGAGGTCTGACAAGGACTGAGATATCTCACAATGAATGAGATGGATGTCTCACAATGAGTGAGATAGATGTCTCACAATGAATGAGATGTCTCACAAGGAGTGAGATGTCTCACAGTGAGTGAGATAGATGTCTGACAAGGAGTAAGAGAGGTGTCTGACAAGGAGCGAGCTAGATGTCTGATAACTGAGATAGATATATCACAATGAGTGAAATAATTGTCTCACAAGGAGCAAGATATATTTCTGACAAGGAGTGAGATGTCTCATTATGAGTGAAATATATATCTGATGAGGAGTGAGATAGATGTCTCACAATGAGTGAGATAGATGTCTCACAGTGAGCAAAATAGAAATCTGATGAGGAGTGAGATATCTCACAGTGATTGAGATAGATGTCTCACAATGAGTGAAATAGATATCTGACAAGGAGTGAGATGTCTCACAATGAGATAGATGTCTGACAAGGAGTGAACAGATGTCTCACAATGAGGGAGATAGATGTCTGACAAGGAGTGAGTTGTCACAAATTTAAAGAAAAACAAAACTTAGAGTGGTACATTAAAGATACATTGTTGTTATATTTGGCATTGTATAAATGGCAAGAAATAATTCAAGTTTCCATTTTTGTTTTGCTCAGTGATTTAAGTGAGTATGGGTTTAAAGAAATATGAATGGATATACTTTTATCAAAGCAATGTGAAGCATGGTTTAAGAAATAAATTGGATTTGTTAAACAGTCAGCCATAAGACATCATGTGCTTTGGCTGTTTACTGTGATATTACATTAAGGTCCATTTTGAATGTTTTTTTATGTGAGTAAAATACTAGGAACAAAAAAGTGAAGGATTTAAGCGAGTGAGAATTCCTTGTTTAAGTACACTAGAATAGGCTAGATGCACCATCCTGCATGTTGTATGAGGCATGTAATGGAAGCAGGACCTGCATTAGCTCAGTGGTTAGTGTGCAGGTCTCACACCCGAAAGGGTGCGGCTTAGAATCCTACCATCAGATTAGCTCAGGTCAGCAACCACAGCGTATTATTGGACAAGGCACTTTACTCAATATCCTTAATACCACATAAGATGTAACCTATTTGTATTGCTGATTTGCTGTACTGTAAAACACCAACCCAAACCAAACCAAAATGAAACATGTTGGAGACATGTTTGAAGTAAAACAATCTTCCAGATAGCTAGGAATTCATATTAGTAAGCATTCTGTCCTTAGTATGCATTCTGTCCCATAGGTCATTGTAGTCCAAAAGAGAAAATAATATAAAGCAGAAAATTAAAAAGTGCAGAATTAAGGCCATGCCAGGCAACAGTTTTTCCATATTTAGCACTGATCTCAGCTTTAAAACATAGCTACTGTAAAAAAAATTTGAAGTAATGTAGGCCACTGGCCCAAATTACATAATGCATAAAACATTAAACAAATAATAAGCATGTGATTGAGCTGGAAAACTGTATATAAGAAATAATGAGCTACTGGTACATCAATATGATTCATCTGTGTGTACATTACAAGATCATAGGAGTTTCTTTCTTCATTGAAGTTTGTATAGCAAAAATTTATATATTGTGTTCAATGTACATTTACTTCTATTGTGCAGGGCAGATACAAATTTCTCCTTTGAAGAGCTTGTAATAAGTTATTTAGGTAAATGCAGTTTACAATGCAATTCAAAAACCCTAGATTGACATACAAAATGGAATTTATTTCCGTATTAATTTCACAAAAGATGTCTATTCTTTCATGGTATGAAGTATGATTGTATCTACCCATAGTGACCCTAAAATTCAGATAACTGGCCGTATGTTTGCAAAATAAGTTAAGTTACATTGGTACAATGGGTTTTCTATAATATCTAGATATGGTTCTTGACTAAAAGCTAAATTAATTTTTAAGCTCTTAGTACATCCAGTTAAGTAATTTTTAAACTCTTAGTATATTCAGTTCATTAGTTTTTGCCTTCCAGGTGTGTATATCAATATCAATACATCTTTGCTTGAACAATTTCAAAAATATTAGTTCATCTCTTGCACCTTAATTGTACCAAGCCTCTCCAAAACCATAAGAAACGAGTAGTTGTTTGATTTTACGAATCTATAATTTGCACTTGGACGAGTACAACCATTGTAGTTGCATATTAAAACAGATTGTAGGAAGTCTTCTGTCGGACATTTTGAGTATTTTCAACCAATAGCTGCTGTATCAGGTAAAAAATAGAAAGCGTTCGAAAAAAATAATGAACATGTTGAGGATAAAATGTTTTAATGTAAACAAAACAAAGGTTAAATTTGAAAAAAATATATATATCTTAGAAAAGGCTGCCATCAAAACACAATATTCTTTGGCATGAAAAGGCTCATACACAATGACTATGTTGTAAAGTTTTCTAGCATGGAAACCTGCATTGGTTATACAGTCAATTGTCAGATGACTTGTCAGAAATACAAAATACATAAAACATTGGTATGACCTAGTAGATTAAGGGTATGACCTAGCTAAAGGGTCATTTCAACTGGCATCATACACCTGAAAAAAAAGAACAAAACAAAGCCAGATATAATCTGTGGAGAAGTGTAGAGTACATGAAGTGTAAATGTTTGATTGAAATAACAAATATGAATAAGTCAGATACACTTTAATACCAGGTTGGCAAAACCTCCTGGGAAGCAGAGATCAGTTTACAAGCCAATGCTGCATATGCATTCAGTTGCCAAAGATATATAAATTAGAATTTACTCATATCCTGTTAAACAAATGTCTTATTTAAATATAGACTTCTGCACTCAAACAAGATAATTAAACAATGTGGCATTGTTGAAAGTTTAGATGGATTTGTGGTCTATATTTGAAGTGGAAAAAGTTTAAATATATAAACATTGGACTTTCTAATGGATGAGTGGTCGTTTGTTAGCAAGTGTTTTTTTTTTCTTCCCATGGAATGTTTAAATCACAATACAAGTCATTTTTACCTGAAGATTCTTGTATAGCTGTGTTTAGATGAACATTCAAACAAATGGAAATCTTGAATATTCTACATTTGAGTTTCAGATAAGGCACATGAGCTCGCCTTATAAAAAGTAAATTGATCACATTGCAGACATTTATTACATTTGTTGGTCATATATTGGGATCATCAGGTGTGAATGGCACACTGATGAATAAGTTTACCTGGATGAATTGTGTATTCAGTTTCTCAGGATGCTGTTATGCCAATGACATGAATTTTAAGACAGGACTTCAAGGAAAATACCCATGTGGTTTTGGATATTCTGTCCCGTCACCAATGTAAACATGCTTTTTAGTATTATTCTTCAGGATGAAAGTATGATAAACTGTAAATTACCATCTATACTCATGTATAAGCCGAGTCCAAATGCAAACAACATAGACCCTGATCTGCAAACTGCATAGACCCAGATCTCCCGGCACATTATGCAAATGGCAGATCTAGGTCTATGCAGTTTGCAGTTGGTATCGGATTATACACGAGTATATACGGTAGTTTCATTTCATTTTATGCCTCACCAAAGTCTTTCTAAGAAGTATTTTATAACTGAACACGACATGGGATATTATGTATTAGGCAGATTTGTGTATGTTTACAGGGGCAGATCCAGGACAGGTGGGTGGAGCCGTTGCACCCTTCCCCCCAAAAGTGGGTGCAAAACAACCCAAACATTTCCTAGTATAAGTTTCCTTTACAGTTAGATGGTTAGAATTATGTCTTGGAAACACATTGCTCCCTTGGCCACCACAAGGGGTTCCATTCCACAGACCCCTCGCCTACTTGTTTATGCCCCCCACCTTATGTCCCCCTCCCCCCCATGATATTTCTGGATCTGCCACTGATTATTTTTGTATTCTCTGCCTTAAATGCAAGATTTTTTAGGAAAGCTGTTTAAATGTGATATTACATCTTACCATGTACTAAGTACATGGTAAGATGTAATATCACATTTAAACAGCTTGCAATTGAATGATGTTCTTAATTCTTTTAGGTGACTAAAAATGCTTACTTTTAATAGCAGTAATACATTACTTGCTATTACTGCATCACTGTTCCTTTTACTGGAATTAGTCCCCAATCCAAAGTGACTATTCCCTTTCAGCTAGTAATTGGAGGTCTAGAACGAAAAACAATATGATCCCAATATAATTCCTTAGTTGTTTCCATCATTCAAAAAACAACATGATCCCAGTCTAATTCCTTAGTTATTTCCATCATTCAAAAAACAACATGATCCCAGTCTAATTCCTTAGTTATTTCCATCATTCAAAAAACAACATGATCCCAGTCTAATTCTGTAGATATTTCAATAATTCAAGCAACAACATGATCCCAGTCTAATTCCTTAGATATTTCCATCATTCAGAATTACATCCTTATTTTTCTTGGACTTCACATGGTTATCATGTGTCTCTGGGCATTCGACAAATTTCATAATTCACTGTTTTTTGGCACAATTTTCATCAATTGTGTAATATTTTTTGTTGTATTTTATATTTTCTCCCCTGTCCTTGCATACTTTTTCTGTATCACTGTCCCTTTTTGTTCATTTTGAGGGTTTTGGTAGCAAAATGGTGCTGTATAATTATCCCCTCACTACTAAATGGTGTTAGGGTATGTATGTATTTATGTAAATGAACTTAAATACTGAATCCACAAATACAGATTTATTTACAGATGTTGCAGCCTTGTATACATTTATTTCTGATACTGAAGTTATCCAAACAAGATTAGACCCAGACCTTATTAGAGTTCACAGTTGATGGGCACAACTAAATAAGATGGTAATTAATAAAGGTATAACAAAATGTATGATTTTGGGGACATCACAAACACTACATAAATTAGGGAACCTAGAATTATCTCTTACAATAAATAATCATCAGTTAGAAAATGTCAAACTAGAAAAACTTGTAGTTGTGTCTGTATAGATAATAATTTACAGTGGGATGACCATATTGACAAGCTTTGTAAAGTAGTCCGTCATTCAAAATTGCCCTACTGAGCTGAATCAAGAAATATTTACATACAGAAACTCACATTCTATGCTACAATTCATATATACTTCAAACAATGGATTATTGTTCAGCTGTATGGGGAAACTGTGCCAAATCTCAGCTTGACAGGATTTATAAACTTCAGAAGGGCAGCACACATTATTTTAGATGCATCTATTGATTATTCATCAAAAGCATTGTTTACAGAACTAAAATGGTTTACAATATATGAAAGGATTGATTTTCACAAGGCAGTTCTTAATACTGGTATATAAATGTCTACATGGAGCTGCACCAGAGTATCTTCAGGATTTATTCAGGCCTTATTCAACACTTGACCAGTTGAGATCAACATCACATGGAAACCTTCATCCATCCAAACCAAGAACAGCAATTTAAGAAAAGCTTCCAGTACAGTTCTGTGGAACAAGCTTCTACTGCATGTAAAATCTGCAGAAAATATTACAGTATTTAAGAAGAGATATCATGAGTATGTATGTGTTACTAATAGATTATAATAGAATTTAGCATGAGTATGTATCTGTTACTAATAGATTATAATAGAATTTAGCATGAGTATTGTATGTGTTACTAATAGATTATAATAGAATTTAGCATGAGTATGTATGTGTTATTAATAGATTATAATAGAATTTAGCATGAGTATGTATGTGTTACTAATAGATTATAATAGAATTTAGCATGAGTATGTATCTGTTACTAATAGATTATAATAGAATTTAGCATGAGTATGTATCTGTTACTAATAGATTATAATAGAATTTAGCATCTACAATACTAAAAACATGTTAAAAAAAATAGTAATTACTATTATCTTTTGCATGATGCAGATTGTTATACTTTTCTTAAGAGGGTCTCAAGGGAGATCAGTCCTCGACTACTACCGTACATACTCACATATAAGCCGATACCAGCTGCAAACTGCATAGACCTAGATCTGCCATTGCATAATGCGCTGGCAGATCTGGGTCTATGCAGTTTGTAAGGACTAATCAGTAGATACTGTTTAAATGCGAGTATATATGGTAAATGAGTCCCCTCTATAAATAAAGTATTACATGTATTATTATTATTATTATTATTATTATTATTATTATTATTATTATTATTATCACCCACCCCAGTTTTGTTACAGTTGTTTTTTGTATTTTCTTTCAGCTTTTCATTATGAGTTGGCAATGCAGCTATACGAAAGCTGCTTGGGACACTCACTCTAACTGCTTAGCATGCACTATATGTGCTTGCATGGATATGTTTTTTCTGTACCTTATGGTAAAGCAGCAAATTGCAGCTCATACGGAGACCGGTAGAAAATACCTGCCTCCTCTTCTTCTTCACAGGAAGACTTCCCCCCCCCATGCCAGTTTCCAGAATTTTAGGGAAGTTGTCACTTCCAGTTTGAGAGGGTTCTGTGGCACCTTTGAGCACACTGACACTTCCTGGTGGTAGGAAGTCATCAGCTCCCATAAAGTAGGGGTCATAAGCACTTCCTGGTGTAGGAAAGTTGCCAATACCTGTGGGTGAGTCCCACCTTCCTGGTGCAATGGAAGCATGGTCTTCTTCCCTATGTGAATTTGGCATCATGGTTAGATCAACCATCTAGGGAAAGGAATCAGGTTGATACTTCCTCTTTTTGCCTCTGTTCCCATTTAATCCCTACATAGTTTGAGCACTCCACTTGGTAGTGAGTCTGCAATGTCTTCCTTTCCTCTGTGGCTTCATGGATGGATGAGTTTCACATGGCTCCATGGTTTGGTGTAATAGCAGCTCAGGGAATTACCACTGCTGTTGCAAGACAGAGGGTCCCTCTTGCACAACAGCCCAAAAATTCTCTATCTTCATGTCTGACTTGTATAAAAGTTTCAATCAACCAAGATCAGTTATTGAGCAAGGTTGCCAATGCATTACCCAGGATAGAGTGCAATATGACTCCAAGGTTTATGATGCCAAGTGGCAAATATTCTGTAATTGGTATAGTCGTCCTTCTTCCCTAGAATTGGGAAGGAGAAGGAATTGAAATTCATGCCTTGTTGGTGGGAAAGGGATGTTTAATGGTAACAATGATTTGGTTTCTTTTCTTTGCCAGACTAGGTTTCTGGCCAAGAATCAGCTACCTTTGGTAGTCCCTGATCCATGTGAATTCCAAGTCTCAGTCCTATCTGTGCTGGGGGTGATCAGGATAGACTCATTTTCCTGGTTAGGGATTCAAATTTCTGTTTGATAAATTAAAAGGGAAAAGAAGTTGGAACTGTGATTTTTCTCCCTTGCAAAGATACTTTTGATATTTTGGCAGCCACCATCTCAAGGAAGATTGTTCAATCAAAAGAGCATTTCAGTCTCTCATTGAGAGAGATCTCTTTCATGAGAATCGCAAAGCCCATCAGGTTAGGGCTATAGCTACATCTTGGACCTTTCCTAATCACTTGTCTCTGGATGATGTCATGAAGTCCACCTTCTTCTGGCAGTCTCACTTTACCTTCTCTTCATTCTACCTTTGGTCTGTGTTGCACCAGAGTGAAGTAAATTATACATTAAGCCCATTTGTATCAGCCCAGCAAGCTGTCAACCCATCCTCCAGTCAGCAATAGAGCACCCTACTGACAGCAAATGGTAACAGGAATGCTATGAAAATGGTACCACTTGGATGTCCAATATGGCCATCACGGTGGCCATCTTAAAAACTTATTAATACTTCTCCTGAATGGATGGTCATATCACCATAGCAAATTTCACCAAAAGACTTTTTATAATGTCCGGTTAGTCCTAAATGAAAATGAAGCTGATCTAATGTTCATATGGCCACCATGGCAGCTGGCCCCGGATGGCCGAGTGGTCTAAGGCGCTCGCCTTTACCAATCACTGCCATCTCACCTCTGTCAGCGTGGGTTAGAGTCTCGGGCTCGGCCAGTGTGGATATGTGAGAAAGCTTGCCAGTAGCTTCCCGTGGGTCGGAGGTTCTTCCCAGGGTTTGCCCGAGTTCTTCCTCCAGATAAAATTGGCTGCCATGTATAGCCTATCATGTGCTGAAAAATGGCGTTAAACCCACAACAACAACAACAACCATGACAGCTATCATGCAAATCTTGTCGCTACTCATCTTGAAGGGAAAATCATATTGACGTGGAGTTTTCACCAGATGACTTCTTATGATGTCTAGCTGATCCTGAATGAAAATCATGCCAGTCTGACATCCTTTTATCAGATCATCCCAGGTCAGCTGCCATGGTGTGTCCTTGGGCAAGGCACATTACTCCAATGGCCTCGGCACTAAATGACCAATTTGTGTTGCTGTGCCATAAAACACCAATCCAAACCAAACAAAAACCTTGGAGATGGATGGTCATATCAATATGGGGTTTTAACCAAAAGACTTCTGATGTGTAGTTGGTCTTAATGAAAATGGTACTGATCTCACATCCAATATTGTCTCCATAGCAGCCATGTTGAAAATTTTGTTATCACTACTCCTAAACAGAGAGCCATGTCATCGTGGGGTTTTGACCAGAAGACTTCTTATGGTGTCTAGTTGGTCCTGGATGAAAATGATGTTGATCTTACAACCAATATGGCCACCATGGTGCTTATCTTGAAAATCTGTTTATTTCTACTGTACTCCTTCTGAATGGATGACCACATTGATATGTGGTTTTTGCCAAAAGACTTATGATATCTAGTTGGTCCAGAATGAAAATGGTGCCAATCTTATGTTCTCTATGGCTGATATGATGGCCATCTTGAAATTTTTTTATTGCTACTTTTTCCAGAATGGATGGTCATAGTTCCATGGGCTTTTCACCAAAAGACTTTTGATGATGTTTGGTTTGTTCTAAATGAAAATGGTGCTGATCTGACATCCAATATGGCCACCACAGTGGCCAATTTGAAAATCATGTTATCCCTCAAGAACAGCAGAGATGGTTTCCACACTCTATAGTTAACAAGAAGAAATGGTCTTTTCTTTTTGGCCAGTAGAGCATCAGTCCCTTCAAGGGACTCTTGTTTTTTCTAGACCACCAATTACTAATCGGAGGCGGGAATATTCACCTTGGACTGGGGACCAGCACCAGGAAAAGAGATAGGAATGCAATAATAGCAGGTAAGTATTATACATTCTTAAAATTAGTTTTACCCTGTTACATTCAGGTTCAAAGGACAAACATACACCAAGTAAGTGTCCTGCAACTTTATGTAAAGCTAAAGCTGGAATCTACAAAATGAAATCCAGTGTTGCTTACAGTACCAAACCCAGCCACATAACTGCCTGCTATCCGACTCTATCATTGTTTTAGTAAGGGTTAGAGATAAGGAATTTTAATTAATTTAACATTTGTGCCTTATCCAAAGGCATATAACTGGACCAGGCTCAGTTTCACGTGGGAAGATGAGCAAAACACAATGAAGTTAAAAAAATCCATGAACAAAAACACAATGAAGTTCGAAAAATTATTGAATCCTGAACTATTCCAGTAGGTTCCTCAATGCTTTTGAAGTATACCAGGCACACAAGTGTCTTTTGTTGTTCTATTCCTATTAAACATATTCCAGTTACATGCAAAATAATCCATCCATATTTGCATGTTGTTTGCTGCTTCTTTGCTTTATAGTGAAGTTATAAGGCTGGAGTGCCGAACACCATTTAAAGAAATGCTGATTCTTGCTTTGTATTTGATTCAACCATGTCAGAGGATTGTAGTCAGTCACAACTTCAGATGTTGTCCCTGAGAAGTAATATTTTAATGAATCAATTGCGCAAACGATTTAAAGACATTCTTTCTCGATAGCTGCATATTTCTGCTCTTGTGGATGAAGGTTCTGGATAAGAGAGGTGACTGCATGTTCCTCATTGTCAACTCTCTGGCTTAGCACAGCACCAATCACAATGTCACTAGCATCCATTTGCACAACGAATTCCCTGCTGAAATTTGGTGCCATAAGGACTGGGGTCTTAGAGCATCCTACAGCATTTTAAAGGATTGGACAGCTTCTTCAGTCCATATAAGTCGATTTGGTCGTCTCTTCAGCATCATGATGGTTAATGGTACTGCTACTTCTGCAAATTCCTTAATGAACCTTCTGTAGTATCCAACCATTCCCAGAAACAAGCATATCCCCTTTTTTGTAATGGGTAGTGGAAACTTGAGCATTGCTTTCATGTTATTGTCATCTGTCTTAATTTTGCCTTGACCGATGATATGTCCAAGGCATTCAATCTCATCTGCTCTGAACTCACACTTTGACATCTTTATTGTGAGACCATCTTCATGTATACATTGCAGCAAAGCACGCAGATCCTCTATAAGTTCTGCCCAAGTCTTGCTTGACACAATGATGTTGTCAAAGTTTGCTGCAACATTACGTAGTCCTGACAACAGTAAGTCAATAAGGCCAGTGAAACTGGCTGGTGTTGTTTTCAATACTGAAGTTCATGACGTTAAATTCGTAAACTCTGAATGGGGTCACAAATACAGACTTTGGTTTTGATTCTTCAGCTAAAGGAACTTGCCAGTGACCCTTTGTTAGGTCTGTCTGACTCCGGAATCTTCTGCAACCAATCTTCTCAAATAGATCATCCATTTGTGAGGCTGGATATGTGTCAAGTAAGGTGATACTGTTAATATACACATAGTCAAAGAGTTCCATCTTTCTTCTCAACTAATACACAAAGAGAACTCCATGGACTCTTTGAGGGCCAAATGAGGCCTTGCTCCAGAATTTCATCCATGAAAAAATTGTTGTCATGTCTTTGCATTGTGCAAAAGGTATTCTGTATGGGCGTTGCTTAATTTGTGTCTCTGAAATTGTCTTGATACTGTGAGTTAAGATCTTTGTTCAACCAGGCCTTGTTGTTAGAACATCCTGAAATTGCATTGCAGATATTTCTAATATCCTCTCACAATCAAGTTGACTCCCAGCTTTACATCTATCATCATCTTCACATGCTCTCAGTGGAAAATCAGTATCCATGCCATTTTGGTCATCTATCAGTGTTGCCAACAGCACGCTTGTATCCATACAGTAAGTTTACATGATAGGTTACCATACCATGTCTGCCAATACCTGGCAGTTAACATCGTTTACCTTTTGAACCACATGATATTGTCCCTGTCATTGTGCTTTCATCTTTGATGAGCTTGATGGTAATTAACAAAATAAATAACTTTGTCCTCAGAGCTAAATTCCCTTGTCTTTGTGTGATGATCATACAGTGCCTTGATTTTTGTTTGCCAGTTTCAAAAAATTATCTTTGACAAGGGTTCCAATGTCAACCAACTTCTCTTGCATATTCACAACTTAGCTCCACAGTTCACTTCCTGACATCCTCTTCTTCCGTAAACAGGCCTCATAAAATTTGCATTGACCCTTAAACTGTCCAACCATACAGGCCAACCATACAACATCTCAAAGGGTGCAAATCCAGTTTCCTCATGTGGAACTTTGTGATGTGCAAACAGTAAGTATGGTAACATCTCATCCCATTCATTCTTATTGTCTGCCTATAACTTCTTCAACACTGATTTCAGTGTCCCCTTAAAGCATTCAACCTTTCCATTCCCTTGTGGTTGATAAGGAATTGTTGGGAAGATAAACAACAGTCTCTGGTATCAAATATCCAGGATGCTCTGGCCAACTGTCACTATTAACAGATAGAACCCGATATGCACTGAGAGTGAAATCATGCTGAAAAGATACCCCAAAATCACTCCATGCATTTCAGTATATTGATGATGGCACCTTTTTTTTTCTTTAGACTGCAAATGACAACAATTTACTGGTTATCATAGTTGATATAAGCTTTTATTTCTTTAATTAACATAGCAAGATATGATATGTTTAATGTTTGATCAGATTTAAACCTATTGTTTTGCAATGATGCAATCAATATTCTTTGATGTTGAGTATTGTCAAAGATGGATATTGCTGGCAAGAACCAACTCTCAAGCTAATCAACCATTTAGGAACCATTAATCAGCATTATGACAGTTTGTATGCAACAAAAAAACTGACAGATTCAAAGAAAATTAAGCAGTCACTACTTTATATAAATGTGACAAACTTGAAGGTAACAGAGTGCTTCAAGAGCCGAGTACTGGATTTCATATTTCATGTAGACCTAAATTTTCTGCCAATAAATTGTGCACATGGGATCTTGATGAAGTTTGAGAGGACATTGGTAAAAAAAAATTGGCTGCAAATTAAAAGTTAGTTACATTTCTGAGGTCAGGGTTAGTAGCACAAGATAAATTTTCAAATCATGTTTAGGAGCAGATCCATGATTTTTTAAAGGGTGGGTTTATTTTAGTAAAAATGGCAATTTTCTTCTGATTTTCACAGAAAAGTATGCTATTTTTACTGGAGGAGGGTGGGAGCACTAGAACTCCTAGATCCCTCAATTGGATCCAATGCTGTTATTATAAGGCATTTTTAAAGCATTTTAATTTTTAAGAGTGAGAAAGTTAAACTTGGAGAACATCTCAACTTTGTAAAACAAAGTGTAAACCTTGGGCTTGTCAATGGATAAGAAAAGGGAAGTTTTAGAGGAAGTTTAAATATTTGTTCAGAATATCAGTAAGTTGAAACCACTAAAGCACAGGGTGGAAAATCAGAGCAGTTAACAAGCATGTATTGTGTTTGCCATCAGTTGCCCAATTTACCAATCATGGTTTAATTAAACCCTGTTAAACAAATGCATTATTTACCTTTGGATTCAAATATGCCCCCATACAAAACTAAAACAATGTAGCCCTGTTGAACTTTACAGTGGATTTGTGGCCTATATTTGAAAAGGGAGACTTCAAAAAAGCATTTGACTTTCTGATTGTTGAGAGGTTGTTTGTAGCTGTTTGTTGCTGAGTTATGTGTAAATGACAATAGACGTTTGCCTTACCTTTCTAAAGATTCTTCAATAGCTGCACCATAATGAATATTTAATTCAACAAGTGGAAAACTAAATATTCGTACTGATGAATGCAGGAGTCAGTGGGTACATGAGCTGGCTTTTTGCAAGAGCAAATTGATTGGATTGGGAGACATTTATTAAATTTGTTGGTTGTGTATTTGGATCTGCAAACTTAAGTGACTTTTGCTCAGGTGAATAATTTACCTGAACAAGTCTTTTGCACAGTTTCTCTGGATGCTATTGTGTTCTTTCACTGCCAGCATGAATTTCAATACAGGACTAAGAGGAAAATTTCCAGACAATTTTGGATATAGTGTCCTGCCACCAATGTAACTATGCCTTTTATAATTCTTTTGCAACCATACTGATAAAATACATATGCATGCTACAGTGTATTTGTTCTACTTCATTTTTCCAAAAGCTTTCATATAAATTTTCTTCAATTTATAACCACAAAAATAATACATAATAAATCAATGCACTTTTCTTTTGCAAAAGTAGCTCACTTGGTAGAGTATCAGACTCCTAATCCATGGGTTACAGGTTCGATACCTGCCCAGGCCAGCCTGGGTCAGTTGTCTTGGCGTGTCCTTAGGTTAGGCACTTACCTCCCATTTCCTCAGCATGTTATAGTCATTATTGTGTTTAAAGTGCCATTTAAAGCAACAAAAACAAAATTTACAACAATTTCTGGAAGACTTTTTGTTTACATAGATTTTTTTTGACAGAATATTTATACTGACAGTTAATTTTAGATGTATTTCAGATTTTACTATTGAGACCACTATGGTTATTCTAGAGCAGAGTTTATGCAGATTTTTTTCTGTATTCCACTTCTCCCTTTGAAAACTAAACTATAAATCCAATCTTTAAAATAAATGGAAATTTACTGGAAATAGTTATAATAATGTCTTAAATGTAGGCTCTTAAAGAAATTAAGACACTTTAAGTAAGTGAGAAGCTTATCTGTAGGGAAAACACATCATGTTGATATTTTGGACTGCATAGAAATCTCTAGGATTGTAAAACTTTGATACTGTTTTACAGTAGTTCTGTTTCATACTGTAATTATCCCAAGACAAAGTGGTCCCCTTCTTGAGAGACCACTCCTTTAATAAGGCCACCTTGCCTGGCACCAAAATAGTATATTGTAACCACTTTGTCCCCCCTCATGAGAGGCTACCCCTGTTATAAGGCCACAGTTTCATTGCAAACGGGGTGGCTTTATAAGAGGGGAACCACTGTAAACCCAATGCTTGATGATAAGCCCATCTCTGACTTGAACAAAATGTTGGTAAATATGTATATTAAACAGTTTTGTTTGGATGATAAGTCCACTTCCAACTGTTACAAAAACTTTACATGGGCTTATCATGGGATAAATGCTGTAAAATTCCAACAGCACAGAGGGGTACCGTTTCCTGGTTTTTCTGATCCAGACTTAAATTTCATCCTATGATTGCTTTTAAACAAACCTTGTCATGTTTGGTCCAAATTTGGTCTTGCTTTCTGTTATTTTAGACTCTTAAGGGTCCGACCATATAACGGGGGTGGGTGGCCTGGGATTTTCTTTCGAGCTGGAATATTATTTTTCCTTTTACCTGAAGACACTTTACAACTTATATAATGGATATAATAGGCATTTTTTTGTTGCTATAAATCACAGCAAGAATTTTTTTTCAAGCTATTTGAGAGTCAGATATTTTTTGTTAACCCCCCACCCCCCAACAATTAAATGGTCAGACCCTAATTTTCCACTTCTACAGTGTCTTGTATTCAGTGTATTCAGGCCCTCGATGTAGTTTGTAAGGACAGTATATACAACAAAGGTTTTTCAACATATGCAGGTTGTCGATATACTTAAAAATGGATTAGAGGCAGTGTTTCATGTAAAAATGGAGATTTGGAAATGTTGCTAATTTATTACTACATTGTAGCTCACCATGCTGTAAAGACAACTGAGCTTTTGACATGGTCCTGTGTTTGGCATTCATTTGGTGTAATCTGTCATGCATTATTCATCAACAATTACTATTTTCAACTTCTTCTAAAAAAACTATTGAACCAGTTTCAACCAAACTTGTCAGAGAGAATTCTGGTATGAAGGCCTTTAAAGTTTATACAAATGATGCTGATCTGCCATCAAATATGGCCACCATTACTAAAAGTAGAAAAACCTGGAAGTGACTTCTAGTCTGAAACTGCTCAACAGAATTTGACCAAATTATATTGAAAGCATCATGAAGGTCGTTAAGATTTATACAAATGATGCTGATTTGCCATCAAATATGGCTACTGCTTCTAAAAATAAACACCTTCTTATGATGTCTTGTTGTTTCTAAATGAAATGGTTCTGCTTGAACATTCAATATGTCTGTCACAGTGACCCTCTTGAAAACTTGGTATTGCTACTCCATCTGAATGGATGGTCATATCAACATGGCAGTTTAGATAAAAGACTTGTTATGATGTCTAGTTGGTCCTAAATGAAAATGGTGCCGATCTGATGTCCAAAATATGGCCACCATGGCAGCCATCTTGAAAAACCTTGTTATCACTTCTCTTGAACGGAAAGTCATATCTATATGGGGTTTTCACCTGAAGACTTCTTACGATATCTAGTAGGTGCTCAATGAAAATGATTCCGCTTAGACATCCAATATGGCCACCACTCTTGAAAAGCTTCTTATCTCCACTCCTCCAGAATGGATAGTCATATCAACGTGGAGTTTACACCAAAACACTTTTTATGATACCTAGTTGGTCCTAAATGAAAATGGTGCCAATCTCATGTCCAATATGGCCACCATAGCAGTCATCTAAAAAAAATTCTTATTGCTACTCCATTCAGAAAGTCATATCAGCATGGGGTTTTCACCAGAAGACTTTTTATGATTTCTAGTTGGTCCTGAATGAAAATGGTGTGGCCCAGACATCCAATATGACTGCTTCAACAGCAATCTTGGAACACTTGTTATCACTACACTGATTGAATTGATAGTCATATCAGCATGGGGTTTTCACTGAAAGATTTCTTATGATGTCCAACTGGTAATAAATGAAACTTGTGCTGATCTGACATCCAGTATGGCCACCATGGCATCCAGCTTGAAAATCTTGTTATTGCTGCTCCTCGTAATAGAAAACCAGAAGATTAATTATGATATGTAGTTGGTCCTAAATGAAAATGGTACTGGTATGACCTCAGATATGGCTGCCATATTGAAAATTTTGCCACTATTTCTCCTGAATGGATGGTCATATCAGCATGGGGTTTTCATCAAAAGTCTTTTAATGGTGTCTAGCTTGTCCTTAACAAAAATGGTTCCGATCATACATCTAATATGGCTGCCACAGTGGCTAATTTGAAAATCGTGTCGCTCAAGAATATCAGAGATGGTTTTAACACTCAGCAGTTAAAATGAAGAAATGATCTTATCTTGAATTCCCGCAATATCCTTTTTTGATAGTAGAGTGTCATTCCCTTTTAGGGACTCTTGTTTTTATATTTTATACTTCTATAAAAGTTTCCAGAGTTGAGAACTTGAAACTTTTAGTGTCTGATTTTAAAACAATGTAACAGATTTCAAGATAACACAATGCCTACCACCTATTGCAGATGATGTTGTAAATAGAGGATGACATCACAATTGTCAATTAAAAATGCTATTCTTGTTTTTTAGTTTTAACTGTACTTTTTACATGTTATTGGCTAGGAGGAAAGGAGAACTAAGTGCCCTTCCCAAGTACACACCAAGGCAGCCAACCTAGTCTGACTTGGGCAGGTATCGAACCTGCAATTTTTGGATTATGAGTCCAATATGCTCTCCAAACTGAGCTACAGCGACTCCCAAAAAATCCTGTCAATTTTTAATTTATATTTCATTCTTGTTTCCTGTAAATCAGAATATTTTAGCATCATTCAATTTTACCTAATGTTTAATTGGAGCATTTTAGTAACATAAAATAATAGCAATTTATCATTGGGAGAAAATATATATATATTTTTTTTGCCCCCTCTAAACAAAGGCCATGATGAGCGCTTGCATCCTACACCATGTAAACGCCGAGAAAATAAAGTGTGGCTACTTTAGTCTAATACAAGGGATTTTTAACCCTAAAAAATATGAATAACTACTGACTATCCAGGATTTTAAAGTTAAATTACTGATGAAACATCAGTCATTAGCAACATCCACCTGCTCACTCGTTGGTGTTTCATTGTCAGTAACATAGCAGATATGAAACAGTGGCTATCAATATCCAATCGCAGTAATACAAACTTCCAAAAGTATCCATTCCTGTAGTCATTGGCTTTTGTATCAGATATTTCTTTTCGTCACAAAATTTTAGTGGGCATTAAGTTTTGAGCAAAAATTAGTTTGCTGTCTTATAAATGTGCTTAAGTTCTGTGTTTGCTAAAATTTTGTAGTGACAGTGTTTGATAGAAATTTGATTTAGATCCATCTCTTAGTACATCTGCTCCCAATAAAGTTTTCAAGAGCAGAGGGGGATAATTTATCAGATGCAGGAGACTGAAACATAATAAGGTTGGTTGGTTGGTTATTTGGGGTGTTTTTTTAATGGCTATATCATATTGAGGAAATGAGAGCCACGTGCCTTTCCCAAGGACACTAAACCAGAAAACCCGTGCTGACCTGGGTGGGTATCAAACCTGCAACCCTTGGATTATGAATTTGATGCTCTTCCAAATGATCTCCATAGGAACTGTTTTACTAAAGAGGAACTTTTCCAAATAATAGCAAGGTTTGGCTTTTGAGGTAAGAGTGAGTTAACCTTTCATATAATGAGACATAGGTGTGAATGTATTGTCTGTTTGTTTTAATACACTGTCTGCCATAATGTGTAGTGTATTTATGTTATAATGTCCATCCATCCATTAATCCATCTGTCTTTTTTACCAGTTTTGTTTCTGTACAATAACTCAAGTTTTCCACCATCTACAGTGACCAAGCTTTGTGAATGGCTTGCACTAGGGGTAAGGAAGAATCCTATTAATTTTGGAGTCAAAAGGTCAAAGGTTCAGGTCACTGTGACTAAAAGAAGAAAAATAGTTTCCACACAATAACATCACATACCTGGATCAAGCTTTGTGGATAACATGCACATGGGGTTAGGAAAAACCCTATTGATTTCAGGGTCAAATGTTAAGGTCACTGACTGAAAGAAGAAAAATGGTTTCTGCACAATAACATTTGTTCTACATTACATACTTGTACCAAATTTTGTGGATAGCTTGCACTTGGGGTAAGGAAGAAGCCTGTTTATCACTGAAAGAAGAAAATTAGTTTCTGCACAATAACATTAGCTCTGCATTACATATATGAACCAAACTTTGTGGTTAGCTTGCACTTTGGGTAAGGAAGAAGACTAATGTTTTGGAGTCAAAAGGTCAAATGTCAAGGTCACTGTGATTGAAAAAGACAAATGGTTTCTGCACAGTAACATGAGTTCCGTGTTACAGACCTGGACCAAACTTTGTGGATGGCTTGCACTTGGACTAAGGAAGAAGACTATTGATTTAGGATCAAATGGTCAAAGGTCAATGTCACTGTGACTTAAAGAAGAAAAATAGTTTTTGCATAATAACATTATTTCTAGATGACATACCTAGACAATAGTTTGTGGAGGGCTTGCACTTAGGTTATGGAAGAGGCCTATTGATTTTGGGATCAGGGTCATTGTGGCTCAAACAAAATGGGTTTTGCAGAATAATGATTGTTCTAGAGTAAGTTCCTTGATCAAAAAAATTCTGGATCACTTGCACTTAGGGAAATAAAAAAAAACTTTATATTCTGTGGTCTAGAAGTCAGAGGTCATGGCCATCGTAGGTTTAATAAGAAAATAATGGATTCTGCACAATAACTTTGCTTCAAGACTGGATACCTTGAGCAAATGTCCAGTCATTGAGACCCATTGGTCAATAATTTCCAGAATCAACAGGTCATTGAGACCCATTGGTCAATAATTTCCAGAATCAACAATGCTCAACTAGTGTCAGCATAGAAAACTATTAAACATAGGGTGTGTGTGTGATCTGCCATTCACACTACATTTGTTATTCACTATTTTTCATGTGTTCAGATAATTATAAGTAAAAATATTATTTATAATTTTTCAGCTTACCTAAGTTCAGAAAATGTATAAAGTGGAAATGTTTTTTTTAAGAAGAAAAAAAGATCTCAATATGAAAAATTATAGTTTAACAGAAATAATTTTTGTGGAAAGATGTTAAAAAAATTAGTGTGTACACAAACGTACAGAGAGTAAACACGGTTTAATATTCCAAGCATCTAATATCATAGGCATTGCAGTGAGGTAGATTATTTCTCAAGTGAGAAGTGTTAGGTTTTAGAGAACATTCCTACTATGTCCAAAAGAGTTCAGATAGGCTATCCATACTACATATAATTTTAGATGAAGTTTAAATCTTTTGTTGAAGAGTCATTAAGTCAGAATCACTTGACATCAAAGTGGCAAAACCATTTCAATTAAGAAGCCTAGATGGCCTTTGTCAGTAGATGCCCCATGACATAATAGTCATAGTTGAATCAGGTAGTTTTAACGAATACTTTATTTATCAATAGATTTATGCACTCAAAGAAGTGTAAAACAATTTGGCCCTATTAAAATATTTGATGGAACTGTGGTCTAGATTTGAAGTGGAGAAACTTTCAATAAATATTTTACTTTCTATCCTGTGAGTAGTTAGCATGTCTTGCTGTAGTATGTGTGTCAATGATAGGTTTGCTCTGCTGTTTGAAAAGTTCTTATTTAACTACGTTGACATGAGTGTTTAGACAAATGGAAAAGTTTAATATTCAAAATGTTGAATGTGTGACCAGTAATCTCCATGGGTTAGCCCAATGGAGAGTAAATTGATTTCATCTGTTGACATTTTTCAAATGTGTCAATTGTGACTTGCAGATGTGACATGCATGCAGGTAAAAAGCTTACCTACAAAATTTACCTGTATAAATTGTGTATTCAGTTGCTCCGGATGCTGTATTGTTATATTATGACTAACATGGATTTAAAGAGGTGGAGGAGGAAATGTACAGAAAGTTTGAGATATCCTGTTCTGCCACCAATGTAAATATGCTTTACCATTTTTTGGTAACATTTAGCTGCTTGAATTTTTATACAGCCTAATTGCTTTTATCTGGCATTCTTTTATTTGAATTGTTTTTTTCTGACAAAAATATTGGGGACATTGTGATGTATTCTTATTCATGTTACAAATTCAGTTTCCAACTTTGACATGGTAGATTTTGCACAGATATAATGGAATATAGATTCTCATATCTGAGGGTCAGAGATCTGCATGACATGAACCATGGTGTTGGTCTAGACATGGTGTTGGTCTAGCTAGTCTGGCAGGAGTGGCATACTCTGATGCATTCTCTAACTATGGCGACAATGGTTATGTGGATTCTGATGAAAGCAAATATTCATTTTCTTCCTTTTTCCTTTTCTTTCTATTTGTGAAACATGATCACATGAACCATTATTGATTTTATTTTTCCTGCTTGTCTCATGGATTTTTACCTAGTTTCCTCTCTTTCACATCCCCATATGTAACATAAAAGCACAATTCACTTTAATTTCTTCTTCCTGTCTTCAATGATTTGACACTGCCTTTTTTTCTCTCTTTTTCCTTTGCTTTCTTTTAAGTTTTCCTCCATATACATCTTCACATGTAGGGAGTTAGGTATGGACAATAAGCAAGGTAGGGACAATAAGCAAGGTAGGGACAATAAGCAAGGTAAGAACAATAAGCAAGGTAGGGACAATAAGCAAGGCTCTGTCATGTTAAATGAACACTCATTTCTATCTGACAAATTACCTGGTCCACTTTGGCCTCTTGTGTCAGATTAAAGTGCCTTGACAGTACAACTGTGGTTTTTGCTATCAAGTTTTGTTTGCCAAAGTTTTTTCTGAACAAAGTGAAACCTTATGAGAACTAATACAAACTATGGATAGGTGTTTTATTTTATAATATTTATTAAGCAAGGACAAATCTTATCAACCAATATTTATTGAAAATTTGGAAGGATCTGTTGTTTGTGTTTGGAGCAGATGTTACTGTAACCTTTTGGTATTTTTTTTATTGTTGAGTGTTTTGGTGAATTTGTATTGGTGTGGTATGTTTGCTCTGCATTTTATATTTGATCTGAACATTCCATCATTGATAAATCACATAATATAGTTCTCACATGTACTCAGAATTACACAATAATGCTATTAGGGAGGTACTTTCCATGTTTTTATTTTTTTTCCAGCAACAGGAAACCATATGGATGTAATATGGTTACATCAAATTGAGGGAGTGATACTTATTATACATTTTCAAAAGAGAGGGCATCATGAAGATATTTTTTTGATTTGGTATTTTATGGCACAGGAACACAAATAGGTTGTTTAGTGCCGAGGCAGTTGGATCTGTTAGAATTTGAACCTGCACCCTTTAGGTTGTGAGTCTGGCATGAAAACCACTGAGCCACCTCAGTTCCTGATTCATGAGGATGCAATACAGTATTTGTGCATCCTGAAATATTCATGTACAAGTTTCTTGGGGCCATTATGTAATACAGAACAATACCAAATTGTCCTATTTGTTGTTTTGATCCAATACTTACATTAGAGCACTGGTCTGCTTGCAGATAGCCATTTTTGGGAGGCTTTTATGCATTTTTGTTACAATCAAGTTTAGTCCGAAGGTATGATCCATGATAGAGCAAGGGGTGTAGACAAGGAAAATAACAAGCAACAAAGATGCTTTACTGACTAAAAGAATTTGAAGGAATCCACAATAAGTTAGTTTTTTCCTTCCTTTTGTTCTTTGTTACTGCTGAGATACCAGATTTGGTTAACCAAAACATTTTTTTAAAATGTTTTTTCTTATTTGTTTGAATTAACATGTTTACAAGATAAGGGCAGTACAGAAATCTTTTTTATCATCTTTGAACTTGACCCATATGGATACAAGTTTATTGAATTCATCTCATAAACTGTTGAGATACAGCCATCTCGTATACTGTCAAGATACATCCACCTGTTTGGTTTGTTTTCATTCATTATTCATATTTTTTGTTTGAAAAAACAACAAGTTATTGAACTGGCAACTTCAAGGTATTTTTCATATCTATGAAGTGGGTTTGATAAATATCCATTGATACTTGTTTTTGTTATCATGTTCATGAGCCAATACAGATAAAAACCTGAGCCAAGACATTTGAAATTGAAACCAATCTCAGAGTGCTACCAACTTGTATATTGAAAAACAGCTAAACACATAGTCTGATCAAAGTTATTTTGTATATGTAGAAGTCTCTGTGTTCATAAGTGCAATGAAGTACAGAAATCCAAGCAGGGATCTTTGACATATCCCCTTTATCAAGTAAGTCTTGTTTTCACAGTCATTCACAATAACATGGATATGTTCATGGTCAGATCTGCACCTTTTTACTTGTGACCAATGCAATATTGCAAGAAGTGTTTTAGTGAAAACCTGGGCATGTCAGTGCCACCGAGTAGAAATTACAAGATTCTTTAGATGGATACGGTCTACGGTGGTTTTCCAATTTTTAGGTCAGATCAGAGCATTTACATTTCAAGACCAGCTACATGTTGTTATAGTGTTTTAGTGAAAATTCTGTGTAAATTTGACCAGTCTTTCAGGAGAAGTCATAAAAGATTTTCAAGCTGGCGATTTTCAAGCTGGCCTCCAAGGCAGCTATAATGTTGGAGGTATCAGTATCATATTAATTGAGGACCAACTACAGCCATTGTGGCCATGTTGGAGGTCAGATCATTGATATTTTCATATAGGAATGGTTAGGTAGCATAAATCTTTTAATGAAATCCCCATGTCAGTATGTCCATTCTTTCAGGAGAAGTAGCTATAACAAGATTTTCAAAATGACCACCATAGTGGTCATGTTGGATATCAGATCAGCAACATTTTCATTCAAGACCAACAAGATATCATAAGAAGACTTTTATGTTGATATTGCCATCTGTTCAGAAGGAGTAGCAATAACTTTGATTTTCAAGATGGCTGCTATATTGGATATCAAAGGGCCTATTTTCATCTAGAAACAACTACCATATATACTCGTGTATAAGCTAGGTCCAAATGCAAACAACATAGACCCTGATCTGCCGTCGCATAATGCACCAGCAGATCAGGGTCTATGTTGTTTGTTCTACTGATTAGTCCTTACAAATTGCATAGACCCAGATCTGCTGGTGCATTATGTGACAGCAGATCTGGGTCTATGCAGTTTGCAGTTGGTATCGGATTATACACGAGTATATACGGTAGACCCAGAGAAAAATGTGCATTGAGTTTCGTTGGAGAAGTGATGATAATGAACTGGTGCCAGTGGATGGCCAGAGGACTGGAAACAAGCAGCTGGGCCATCATGTAAGGTCTTTTGGTGTTTGACCAGTAGAGCTAAAGAAAACCGAAAATGTAACTTAGTTTTAAATTTTGACATCAGGGACATACCTTCAAAGTTGTGTGCAAGGTTGCTGTAATCCATAGTTATGAGCAGTAGTTCTTTTTGAGGCCCTGGCACAATAGACTTGCTCAAGCAAGTTTGGGATTTTTTATTTGAGTAAATCATTGACACTGGTACAGACAAAGCCTATTTCGCCATATTTTCATTGTATGTACTATATGCGATATAGAGCTCATATTTGCAAGTCTGCATTCACTGTCTAATGGAGAAATAGTAATCCAAATCAGTTCAAAGCCATAGGACTACTTTAGGATGTGAGGTGTTTTAATTACACCTGTTTTTCTTTAAATGTGATTGGGCAGAGTTAGGTAAAGATCTTGATAATTCATTGTTGATGCAGAAAGTTTAAATGAAGACCATGTTAACATGTTAATTGATAGGTTTCAAAAACACAATTTAATCATTATTTATTTACCTCACTTCATATGAGGATTGATTTTTAGACATTTTATGCCACATTTTTTATTAGTTATTATGTGACAGTTAAAAGGAACATGCTGGGTTGATGATTATTTCAAGATCAAGGGATACACAATATGATGAGATGGATATAGGTACTCCTGGCGTGTTTATTTTTAAAACAAATTTAGATGGTACATTGCAAGGAAAAAATAAGCAAAGACCTATTCTAATCTTAAATCAAACAGATAATCAATTACCAGTATACATACATACATTCTTATGATAATGACCTGATTATTTGATTGATGCATTGATGCACTAATCAAATAATCAGGTCATTATCAGAAAAATTGATGTAGTGATTCTTCCCAAGGACATAAATAATAAATGGCACTTATCAAGATCATCAGTAGTAGCAATTTCATAACTAATAAAATAATGGATACTACCAGGTATTTATTTGAATTTAATATCTCACATTTTTCGTCAGCATGCAGTAGATAGATAGATGGAATTACCAGTTTATATATATATATATATATATATATATATATATATATATATATATATATATATATATATATATATACATACATACATACATACATACATACATACATACATACATACATACATATTTGCAGTGCCATCTTGCCTAAAGATTTGATTTACTATTGAAACAAAAGCATACTGACTGACTGAATTGATGATAGAATTGATAGGTTTAAGTATGAACACTCTTGTTCATGTTGAGACAGATGTACAAATCTTCCTACATAAATAAGAGAACTTTTGAAAATGTGTCTCATACAAGTGATTTTTGAAAATGTCTCATACAAGTGATTCTTGAAAATGTGTCTCATACATATCTTGAAAATATGTCTCATACAAGTGATTCTTGAAAATATGTCTCATACAAGTGATTCTTGAAAATATGTCTCATACAAGTGATTTTTGAAAATATGTCTCATACAAGTGATTCTTGAAAATGTGTCTCATACAAGTGATTTTTGAAAATACGTCTTGCAGAAGTGATTCTTGAAAATATGTCTCATACAAGGGATTCTTGAAAATGTGTCTCATACAAGTGATTTTTGAAATTACGTCTCGCACAAGTGATTCTTGAAAATGTCTCATACAAGTGATTCTTGAAAATGTCTCATCAAGTGATTCTTGGAAATATGTCTCATACAAGTGATTCTTGAAAATGTGTCTCATACAAGTGATTTTTGAAAATATGTCTCATACAAGTGATTCTTGAAAATATGTCTCGCACAAGTGATTCTTGAAAATATGTCTCACACAAGTGATTCTTGAAAATATGTCTCGCACAAGTGATTCTTGAAAATATGTCTCGCACAAGTGATTCTTGAAAATATGTCTTATGCAAGTGATTATTGGAATATACAAACTATTGAATTGAAGAAATGTATGAAAGTTACTTGTCAACACTAAAGGGATGATGTGAACAGCTGCCAAGATTTATCTTTATACTTAGTGTTTACATTTTTCAAACCTAGTTTCTAGCTCAGGAAAATAAACTACACTTGTTAAATGCCATGTGCTGAGCATGTTGATATATCAGCTTTCAATCATGCATGTCCATAGCATGCTTGAAAACCATTTTCAATATTGTACAAATACTCAATCTTCTTGATCTTAGAGTCAATATGGTATGTATGGTAAAGATCTATTAACCCTTCACGCTTTCAAGAGATACCGTAGGATGTGAAAATTACCTAGTAATTCTACAAAATTTCATAACAAGTTTCTAGAGATTTAGATTGGATGGGAGTACTTCATTGTCTGTAGAGTTTTTGTGCCTTCTGTTTGAAGAAGAAAAAGACTGTATAAAATTGTTTTCAACTGTATTGATTTTTGTTTTGTTTCATGTTCCTGCACTGCTTTGTAAGATAAATATGAGAGTCAAAAACTTCAAAAAAGGCTTGAAAACTGTATATTTGTACAGAGTTATATTTGGTCAGAGATAAAATTCTTTTAGGGGAAAATATCTAAACTAACATACTTGTAGTGAACACTTTTCTTTTCTTTTTTTAAAAATCAAAGTACAAGAAAATGTAATGAAACAGCACAGTGTACTGATCTTATAATTTCACTCCTCTTCAAAATTTATGAAGCCAGGGTTAGTTCTCATTAAAGATCTGTCTTCATCAGTATGAGGATTTTTTTAGGGCCACATATTGAAATGCAAGAGCCCTTTAGTAATTACCCTTTCTGTCTATCAGTCTAACTCTCCATCTGTCCATCCATTTACACTTCATGTAACCAGCATGGCTCTCTGTAACCCTTATGCATTATTTGATGCCATTCGATAGGTGAATTGCCTATTACATGTAGCTGCACCTTTAAAAGATTTTTACTTTTAACTCCAATTATGATTTAGTTATTGCTCATTTTCCATCAATATTACACCACTGCTACAGCAGATCTCTGTAACCATCATAGCTCAAGAACCACTGAATATATTCTTATGCAGTTTGGTGTGTACATTGTCCAAAGACTCAGATATGCCTCTTATGAGTTTTATCTTGTCAAATCCATTTTGGGAAGAGTTATGGCTCATGACAGTTAACATTATATCTTATCTTATGTGTCTTATATGGATTTACTGTTGTTTAGAAGAGTTAATGCCCCCTAATTGCTCACCCTTCTAGCTTCATCAAAATTTGTTGGATTTCAATAAAATTTTACTTGTGGCTTCAGATTGATGAAACCTTGTGTATGTTTGATTTCCATCCTCCTGACTTTGGTTTCTGCAGCACAATTTTAGTATGGTTCATTGAATTTCAACCAAATTTGGCATGCAGCTTTATATTGATGAGACCTTGAATTAGTTTAATTTCAGTTGTTTCCTCATTATCATTGAGAAGAGTTATGACCCCTGTTCAATCGTTCTCCTAACATTGCTTTCAGCAGCATGAATTTACTAAGGGATAATTGCATTTCAGCCAAAAATTACTCTGCACCTTTATATTGATGAGACCTTCAATGAGTTAGATTTCCAGTATTACACATCATAATTCAGAAGAGTTATGGCTGCTTAAGGCAAAGCAAATAAACTATAGAGCAGGGCCATTTGTGATGCACTCGTGGTTTTTATAGAAATTTAAGAAAATAATGAATTATTAACCAACCAGATGACAGTTGGAGTTTCCATCAATATGATTTTCATGAATTCTCATGATTTAGTCTAGGTACATCTGTATAACCTGTGTTTAAATGCCCCCCTCCCCCCAATTTTAATAACATTATTGCCTTTGAAGAATACATTACCTACCCCATATTGGACACCAGTTCCTTGCTGGTTTCCCTTCAAACAAAAAATAGGACCCTTTCACACACAGCTGGTTGACTAGAGCAATTTAGTTTCAAGTACCTTGTTCTCAGACAGCAATGACCACAGCTGGACTTGAATCCATGGTGTCCCGATCCTTAATCTTAGGGCTACACATTAACACTTGTCCAATTGCTGGGACAACTAAAACTTGAATTCAGACAAGATACATTTGTATTCTACCTGTCTGACTGGGCAAGTAGCTAACTGAAGGACGAAGATATCTAATCATTTATTCAATTTTCATGACTTTGAGAAACAAAGCAAGCTACTATTAGAAATAACGTCAACTTTTGCAAATCAGTTCAACTTAAGTGTTACTTCACATTGCTTATTTTAAAAAAATGACAGTTTATTTAGACAAGTGATAGCTACTTTTGGGCGAGTGAATTTTACCATTCACTTGCTTAAATGGACAAGTAGTTTTAAAAGGTAATGTCCAGTCCTGAATCTGCAGGTAGCCTTTTTGCAAGGTAGTTCACTGAATACAATGTTTCATGTGTTGTGATAAAAATGGGAACTGCCTGATATTTTACTGATAAGGCCAGGCTAAGATGCAGGACATGATTATCAGACCACTTATATTCTGACTTCTCCTTACAAACCAGTAACTGTGAATTTCCTCTTTCATTTTAAGCCGAGAAGAGATGAGTGGCTCTGCTGGTCAGGCAGAAGAGGAGGGGGAGGAAGACAAGCTGGACAACAGTGAAGAGGGGAGGTTCCTGTGCTGGGGTTGTGGGGAGTTTGGACAACACTGTCATGGCCAGACCAAAGACGTTTCTTTTGCTGATGGACTGGTACCCAAGTTTTCGCAACAGCATAACATGAGAATCAAACTAGCAGGCTGTGGAGCCAGTCACACCATTGCAGTTACCAGTAAGTTATGTTGCATATGTAATAACAATATCAAGAGCTACCGAAGATGGGTCTTCAGTGACATTTAGACAATGTTTGTGTTTACATGCTAGGTCTGGTCCATCTTGGAATATAGGAATGGCATAGAGCACTATCATTATCATCCCAATACTATTTAAAAAAATTCTTGACTTACACTGTACCTTCCAGGTGATTAAATCTGTTGTTTGAGATTTAGCAATCTAGCTGAAGTTTCCTAATTAGCTCCACATTTGTAATTCTGGTACACACGTATTGATGTTGGCAACTTGAGAAACTGCATAGACAGTTGCAGCTGAGTTGTCAGATCTCGGTGATGCGTCACCTGAGACTGACTTTACATTTTTAAAGAAGTAGTTCACTATGTCAATCCAATTAGTGCTGTCTTAAATTCTTTTGAGATAGATTGTTTGTGACTTCTACAAACACAATAAAATCATTTCTGTCATTGCTGCTCTTTATAAAGCCCCTGTTTATTGTTTAGAGACTTTTGTTCAGGTATACAAGGGAAGCAAATCATGTTAAATTGATGTGTACTTGAATAGATTGTATCCCTTGGGCCATGAATATTGTGAACACAAACATCCTTACATAATTTGTGAGTAGACATCAGTATATGACATTATTTATGATTTTAAAGTGGCAATAAGTTAGATTGAGGGAAATGTCAAGAAGCTCTTCTGGTTTCATTTGTCATTGTGAGAACAGAAAATATCCTTGGGAAAGGAATTTAGCTCCCATTTCCTCTGTGTAATACAGCTAATAATGTGTAGAAGGTATTAAAACCAGTCTACCAATTTAATTTTAAAATAATGTTTATGTGCTTGATAGTACTTGATTTGTCTTGTGCAATAGTTCCTTGCTGTTAAATGAACCATGTGGAACACAACGAACTAAAGGAAGAAAGATTTTGTAATTTTTATGCAAAATTATTTATTAGTAGACACATAAACTTACATAGAAATTTTTATTCTACATTAGGAGAGCCAGCTTTATGTAATCAGTTACAAATAATAGTAGTAGTAATGATAATAATTTATTTATTTATTTATTTGGTTTATTATTCCATATTTAATCAGGCTATACTTTTGGTGTTTAGCCATTCTTACATGTTCAACTCGACATATCTTACATGTGACAGAACCAGAACAGATCAGTAGATTTCAAAATTTTGATCAGTAGATTGGCTTCTAAACCAGTAGATTTTTTTTATCTACATAAATTTTGTGTTTTAAGGGGATTGAAAACAAAACAAGTGCATTTATGCCATAATATGTATTTTCAATCATGGCACTGAACTTCTGGCTCAATACACATATTTTCAATATTTCTGTGACCATGTGTGTTGTCTTTGTATGCTGTCATGAAAATTTCTGTGCAGTCTCTGAATTTTGAAACATAACTTTAACCAGTTTAGTAAAATGATCTGCAATGAGGAATGGTAAATTGTGCTTTGCCACAGAATTTGCAAACAAAGTTGCTGCAAGTGCCACTTCATCCACTTTGATCCAGTCTCAAACAAGGCCTTCAAAGTGGGTGTGTTTGTTACAGCAGAATCATTGCCTCTATGCGATGGTGTCTGCATATGCCTGGTGGTATGATTTTTTCCTCCATATACTATCTTAAAATCCACTTTGAATGAAACACGCAATGCAAACTCCACACCTTTGCTACTCGCCTGCACCCACTTAAACTCTGATTTTTGAGCAGTGCTGCACTTGTTGTAATATTTCTTGAGATAAAGCACACATTTTAGCATTTTGACCCAAAAAAGGTAAGAACTGCCCTAAACATTCCTCTTAAAAAAAAATCAAAATACTTAAGTGTTTCTGCCGGAATCATTCTTTGGTTGGTCTCTCCTTTTTATCTCACCAATGCCAAAGGTTGGGCAATTTTTAATCAAAGACTCAAAAGATATCATGGACGACCTTTGATCCCAGTATTACTTATAACACCTCAAAAAAATCTGTTGTTTAACAGTTCTTAATCCGACTACTCAGCATGCATCATTGCTTCAGTTGTTTCACTGGTGGAACAGTTCTGGTCTCCAGTAGACTGGTTCTTGCTGGTTTCTGTAATGTGTGAATAGAGGGTGAAAAAATGCCTTTTTGTATCTATTATCCCCAAAAGTTTTTATCTTTTAATTTTCAAAAGCATTACATTTCAGTTATAAAATGGTGTGTGTGGTAGACAGCCTTTAAAATGGTATTTTTGTCCTTTCGCTGGTGGAATCACATGTATAACATATTGACAGTAAATACAGTTGGCATTTAGCCATTCTTACTTGTAGGCCTCACCATGTTGACAGTAAATACATTTGGCATTTATCCATTCTTACTTGTAATCTTCAACATATTGACAGTAATTACATTTGACATTTAGTCATTCTTGTAGGCTTCAACATATTGACAGTAATTACATTTGGCATTTAGCCATTCTTACATGTAGGCCTCAACATATTGAATACAATATATGGTAAACTCAGTAAGATAAAAACACATTTATTGCATGTCATACAATGACACACATTGTAACACCCTTTTACACAGATATCATTTTTATACAAATGCATGTGCACACCCAAGTATATAGAACATTTCTCCTACATAAAATGGCATTTTATCTCACACCCTTGATATATATATATATATATATATATATATATATATATATATATATATATATATATATATATATATATATATATATATATATATAGAGTGATAAAAATTAAGCAAATCAAATACATTTATTGTGTTTCATACAATGACAAATACATATTGTTACAGCCTTTTACATGGATGTAATTCTACACACACAAACACACACACACACAGAGCAAATTTTACTACATTAAATAACATTTCTCGCATACTATTAATAATGATGATTTGTTTTTCTGCAGTTTAAACTATTTACCTTATCTTTCATTTGTGAGCATAGAAGTGATTAAGAGATTATCTGAAAGGATCTACTGTATAAACCTATGAATTAAGATAATACAAGGGAAGTAATTGCAAAATAGCTTATCCATAGAAAGTTACATTTATTTCCCCTTAACCATAACATCTGTGAATTTTCCCCAATTTGATAAGACTAGGTTCACTTTACCTTCTAAAGGCATCTAGAAATAACTAACTTTTTATGGATGGCTTTATCTATCACAAAATGTTGCAATACCAGTAAGAGTTCAAACTGGTACACCTATGAAGTCATATGCACATGCTGATGTCATGATGTAATGCGATGAAATGGTTGTGAAATGCTAATAAATGCAATTTTAGCCAGAAATATACCTGTTTTGGATGAGATTTAACACAGAGCTCTTGCTTTTGTCAGACACTAGTTAAAGATAATGATAACATAATGCAAAAAGACTCTTAAACTTGCCTCATATATGCACTCTAGACTAAAAATGAAGATCATCTTTCTTCAGTGTTATTCAGAAGATTATATTAAGATCACAAAACTACAGATATTTTAAAATAAATTGGAAAAGAATAATGTAATTACAATATCTTATCATAATAAGGATAAGAAATATTAATAAATTACATATTTTATTCGGTTTTCATTAATATGCTGTACCAGTGGTGATTTTTGAAGTTAAATCCAAGTGTCATCAATTTGTGCAAGGAATATATAACCTGTGAAATAAATAATGAGTAAAAAAATAAATAAATATAAAATAAAATATCTGGCTTTGATTATTTTCATTTCCTATTGCAAATGCAGGTTTTACCACAAAAAATCAGTTGTATCCACTTTTGTCTTTGCTCAAAGATCTTTATGAGAAATACATGTACCAAATTTAACTTAACAAGCTGCCAGAGCACTTAGAAAATTTATTTTTGAGGTAAATACTTGAGGTAAATTTTTTTTATTAAAAGCACTCTTTCCCCATTCAGCAGAATTGACAATAAGTAGTCATCTGAAAAGCTTCATAGAGAATTGATTCTGCCTTGAATTTGTTTTAGTTTATTAGTTTTGTCTTATATGTAATGATTTTTATCTGTGTGCGATATGTGATAATAGTTTGAGAATCAAGACCATGGTGAGCCCTTCCTATGTACTGTTTATAATTGGATAAATAAAAAGTTTTCAAACACAACATACATTCATCGGATAAGGGTATTATAATTAGTGTATATTAAGAACAAACAAAAATAAAAAGAGCCAAAAATATTGCAGTAGTATGGAAAAGTCTGCAGAAATCCATATGCACAAATGCATTGTGATCTGTGGTCACAAGTAAAATAAACACATAGTTGTAATGATCCATACCACAAGTAAAACAAACACATAGTTGCAATGATCTATACCACAAGTAAAACAAACACATAGTTGTAATGATCCATTCCACAAGTAAAACAAACACATAGTTGTAATGATCCATACCACAAGTAAAACAAACACATAGTTGTAATGATCCATACCCAACCTTTATCAGATATCAATTTTAATTGACAGTATTTACAGGTGTCCTCAGGCATTTAATTGACAGTATTTACAGGTGTCCTCAGGCATTTAATTGACAGTATTTACAGGTGTCCACAGGCATTTAATTCTGAGCTAGTTATATTAATCCAAGATGAGACCAACATAATAGTTGCCATTCCATTTAAGCTGTTTAGTTGGTTCAATGTTTTCAAGTAATGATATGAATAAATTGATGAGAACATGAAAGTGAGAACAAAAACTTGCACACATCTAATACGTGTTCATGGTGGGGACAGTGTTTACAGTACACACAATTCCAAGTATCTTGCCAATCATGGAATATGGATGAACTGTCAGTTAGTGAGTTGACCATTTCAGTATTTGGAATTAGTCTGTTACATAAGAGGAAGCCACTCAAGGCTGCAATATACAAGCAGTGTTAGAGCTACCTTCCTCCTTGACCATATATCTAAGTATAAATGTTCTTCATGATAAATTTATGGAGGGGAAAGGTTGAAAAAATCTACAAATAAAACCCATTTTTCACCAGAACTTTTGAATGATAAATCAGTCTTTTCAGTAGGAAATTATACCAATTGACTAAAAGAGTTTTAAAAACACATTTTGGGGACTCTTATTAGATTTAATATTGCAAACTATTTTTTTACTTGTTGAAAATAAGCTGGAAAATTCCTGAAGAGAATTTAAAAATACTGAAATACTGTATAGTAGAGAGAGAAATATATTGATACAGGGATTTCGGACATAATGGGAAGGTGGAGGTGGTAATGAAAGGAGGGTGGAGGGTGGAGCTCTTATCATGTATAAAATATAACAAGGAAGGAAACTTGTCAGGACACCAGGACATTGTTCCAAACCCTTACCATTTTCAAGTGTCCATACCAGCAAATACAGAAACTTGTGCCTGGCATGCTTCATAAAACATCTATCTATCCATTTTTCTATTCAGCAATTTTTGGATCTTGTCTACAAAGTTTAATTCTTACTTCCATTAAGCTTACACCTATGCTCCACCCACAGCTAATCTGATTGGTCTGTTACTAGAAGTACAGTAAAACCTGTCCTAATATTTATCTTTACACAGTGTCACCTGGTCTCACAACAGTCATTCTAATTCCCCCCCCCCCCCCCCCCCGGCAGATTTCCTATATAAATATTATGTACCTGCTTTCTGCGTTTTTATAAGTGGTCACTCGCGCGTATCTACGGTGATCACAACATATATGTGTATTTTATGATTTTGTTGAATAGTGTGCATAAACAATCTTGTTAACATAATAATAATATCAATAATAATAATAATAATAATAATAATAATAATAATAATAACAATAATAATAACAATAATAATGATAATAATACTCAGTACATGGTATTGGTTCAAAAAACCAATTTTGAAAGGAGAACCTGTTTACAGAGGTCACCTGTGTACAAAGGCCAGTTTTGCCTTTTCCCAGTGGGTGGCTGTTATTAAACAGTTTGATCCGATTTGGCATTTTATTTTTTATGCCAAAAGAACCAATGAATGATGGAAAATTTGAATAATTGATATGATTGATTACACAATCAATTACACACACACACACAACTGTAGATACATACTAATATTCACCCATCACAGAAATAATGAAGATAAATATATATTATTATCATAGTAATTCAGTCATGATTACTTGATCACAGAGAAAATCCGGATCATGATGAGACCTGAAGCATTGAGTCATGATCCGGATTTTCTGATGCTGACAACAAAACATGATCTAGTGATCAAGATCGAATTACTATGATAATGATATTTTTCTTATATACCTGTCAATTTTCAGATAAGTTAATACAATCCCTATATGTAACTGAAAAACAAAAGAAATTGCTTAACATTTCAACCCTTTTAATACAAACTTCATCTTAAATCATAAACACAATTACATTTTGATCAGCTGATAATGCACATGAATATCACAGTTTTATAAATGAGCACATGTAGACCAGTCTTATTTGAGAGTATTGTGATACAGAATCAGAAAATGTCAGTATTGTTTTTCTGTTTCTAGGAAACGACGGTAAAATTCTGGCTCTTTCTTGAATAAAAATGTATAGGTATATAATAAAGAAGTAGAGTGTTTGATATGAGTAATTCTTAAAGGCTAAAGTTCAAACTGGATAGTCACTAATAATGGGGTAGGCAGCATGTACTACATATGAATTATGATTGGTCAACTTGATAGTATCTGGTCACCATCCACATTAAACAAGGTGTAAAAATGATAAACACCTGTTGGTTAATCCCATGGTGTACTGAATGGTAGACTAATAATTGAGCAATTGCCAAACTCCCGATCTACCACCAGCATACCCATCCATTTTGTTTTGTTGAAGAATAATATGGTAATCTCAATCTCCATGTAATAATTTTTGTGGGTTCAACCATGTAATAATTTTTGTGGGTTCAGCCTTGATAATTTGGATTGGTTTGGTGTTTTATAGCACAGCAAAACATGTACCGTCTATACTCGCATATAAGCCGATACCAACTGCAAACTGCATAGACCAAGATCTGCTGTTGCAAAATGCACTGGGAGATCTGGGTCTATGCAGTTTGTAAGGACTAATCAGTAGAACAAACAACATAGACCCTGATCTGCTGGCGCATTATGCAATTGGAGATCAGGGTCTATATTGTTTGCATTTGGACTTAGCTTATACATGAGTATCGACTGTAGGTTATTTAGTAACAAGGCAATTGGAGTAAAGTACCTTGCCCAAGGACACACTATGGTAACTAACCCAGGCTGATCCGATGTAGGATTCGAACCCGCACCCTTTTGACCTTGAGTCCAGCACACTAATCTCTGAGCCACAGTGGTTCCTGCCTCCATTAGTTACCTCTTACGAAATGCAGGAGGGAGCTACTCTAAACCCCGAATAAAACCTTGTAACTTTCCTTAGCTATGACATTGGCCAATTTGTTGGAAATTTCCTCCCACAATTGTGTAATACTTTCAATTAAAAATTTGATATAGAGGATACCATAAAAATATAAAATGGCCTTATACTAATGATTTGATATAGAGGATACCATAAAAATATAAAATGGCCTTATACTAATGATTTGATATAGAGGATACCATAAAAATATAAAATGGCCTTATATTAATGATTTGATATAGAGGATACCTTAAAAATATAAAATGGCCTTATACTAATGATTTGATATAGAGGATACCATAAAAATATAAAATGGCCTTATACTAATGATTTGATATAGAGGATACCATAAAAATATAAAATGGCCTTATACTAATGATTTGATATAGAGGATACCATAAAAATATAAAATGGCCTTATATTAATGATTTGATATAGAGGATACCATAAAAATATAAAATGGCCTTATACTAATGATTTGATATAGAGGATAGCATAAAAATATCAAATGGCCTTATACTAATGATTTGATATAGAGGATACCATAAAAATATCAAATGGCCTTATATTAATGATTTGCTTGCTTATAGATATTTCTGACTTTGTCATAAACTTCAAAAAATCAAAAATTCTCATGGAGAAGTTAATTTTTTTAACAATATTTTTTTTTTTTATCATAGGTAATGAATATCCACAAAATTTAATCCACCATGAAAAATAGTATTGTGGAATAATACTAAGGTAAACAATGTGATCACCCATAAAATTGTATCCCGATGAAATTGCTAATTTCCTCCATTTACCATTTTAAATATTTTTGATTGTACAGTAGATGAAACATTACTCCAATTGCTACAGTTATCTTAGACGACTATTTGACACCAAAATATCAGGACCTCTTCTAATTTAGGACAAGTCTTGTTGACATCTGGCTTTGTTGAATGATGAATACCGTATTTACTCACATATAAGTTGGGTCCAAATGCAAACAACATAGATCCTGATCGGCTGTTGCACAATGCGCTGGCAGATCAGGGTATATGTTGTTTGTTCTACTGATTAGTCCTTACAAACTGCATAGATCCAGATCTGCTGGCGCATTATGCAATGGCAGATCTGGGTCTATACAGTTTGCAGTTGCTATGAGCTTATACATGAGTATATATGGTAAGTGATGCAAAATTGGATCAACAGCCACAGACATTGCATGATTGCCAGAAAATTTAATTCTGACTCCATGTCAGATTTGGTTATAAGCTTGAACGGTTTTATTCAGAATGATTTATTTATGGTGGAAACAACAGCGGCTATGGAGGCAGGAAATCTCATCATTTTTGTGCCTATATATACAGACAAGAGCTAGAATACTTTGATACATAAATAATTCTTCAGAGGTCCATTTAATCTTAACTATGAAAAATTTTCATTACACAAGATTACTATCTACAGGCCTTTAAAATTTCTTGTAAAGTTTACTTGCGCATGTTCAAGTAGATTTAAGATTTTGGCTTGTCCATTTAAACTTTTCACTTTCTCTACATAGCATCTTAAGTAGAAAAAGACATCCTTTCAGGATTATATATTCATTTCATCTCAGTAAGAACATAAAATTGCAGCATGTTTCCTGAAAATTTTTACACATAATGCCAGAGAAGAGAAGTTACCCAGCAGGAAGTACCAGATTCATCTTTCCCAGTGGGTAGTCTATATCAGGATATTTGCTTGACTGTCTGAAAATTTACTTGCCCCAGGCAATGGGCAATGGGAATTTTAAATACCTTATCTATCATACATAGTTTCTATGTAATTTAAATAGAGTATACACTTATTCTCTACGATGGGAAAGTGAGCACCCAAGAGGATACCAATCAAATACATGGTCATCAAATCCTGTCAGATGCATACTCATCCTGATTTAGCTTAGAATCTGGCTTTGGTTGATCTGTTCTGACAGATGCATTTCATATTCGATAGAAATTGTCTTTCTCTTAAGTTAGAGATCACTTTCATTCACAGGGGTAAAATTGTCTACTGTAGGAAACACTAACATGTAGTGGTTAAGCATTAGACATACAGTTGACTGGTCAATGACAGTATATTATACAGTTGTGGCCTTGCCTTATTGAGTTGTTAATGCAAGTAGAATGTCAGAACACAGAGTGATCTGTTGCTTTAACAAAATTGGATGAAGTCAGGCCAAACAATGCTGAGATAGAATTCTGTCAATTTGATTAGCCTGCTGATTTCTGTAGCAGAATTTCGAGGACCTCATGGGTTGTCTTTACCTAAATAATTTTTTATCAATGAGACAATACATTCATAATGCAATTTATTGATGAAAAATTTAATTATTCCAAAAGGCTCAATCTATTATTTTGGGTCTTACTTCACGCAAGCTGATAGGATGAAATTTGAATTAGCTTGTCTGTAATTGGAATTCTTAACTGAAATAGGACCTGGAGAATATCTTTGCTGAAGAATAAACCAAAGTTACAGATTTTATGTTTTACTGAGGGCCTTTAGTAATCAGTCATTGAAATCGGATATGTCATATCAATATGAATTGGGGCCAGCCCATGTTGACTGCCTCAGTGTGTCATTGGGAAACACTTAGCTCCCATTTCATCAGCATGATATAGCCAATAATGTATTAAACGTGCCATTAAAACCAAGAAAACAAAACAAAAAACTGTGTGGGTGGCAGACAAAATTTGGTTTTGAAAGTCCAGTGGTAACACACTAGCTTTGTTTCTATCAAGTCTAACGATTGATTCTTATAGCTGCAGCTTTTGCTAAGTTTAATAATATCGGTGAAGGCCAGTTTTTTATTCACCAGTTTTTTCCAGTTTCCACCAGAGGGCTTCATGGATTGCCTATCAGAAAATGCTGTCATCAGTCATGCATAGAGGTCTTAGTGCCTAGTGTCTCAAATTGATTTACAAGTCGCTGCTTAGATCCTTTCATGACATTCAAGTTGAGGCACTTACATCAGTAAACTTTGAATTAGCATACATGTGTTAACACCCAAACAAAAATTGTGGATTTTTTATTGGTCCATCGGTCGTTATAATTAGTGCCTGTAAGAATGCTTTGTTTCTGGAATTGTTTTCTTCATACATGAATTTGATTATGTAATATTAATCTCATCAGGTTAGGTGATGAATATACCAAGGTGTTCTGTAGTGCAAATTTCCTGTTTCCATCTGTAACACCCTCCCTGCAGGCTCAGGGTTGTAGAATAGGCCTTGCTGTATGTAATAAAATGCGACTGAGTGGAGGCAACCCACTTGCCATGGGCTGCATCCCATCTCATTGGAGGAGATGATCCTTGTAGTTGAGTAAAGGAGAGGCCAGTGGTTTCTGCTCTGATGCAGCACTCAACTTCAGCTGGATCAGTGGTCAGAAGAGCCCAGTCTGATCAATCAGCTAGTCAGCCAAGCTTTAGGGCTATGTTAAAGAAGTTTAGTTTAACTGACTTGCAAACATTTAAAAAGTCACTTTTGTGATTAAAACAACATACCGTCTATACTTGTGTATAATCCAGGTCCACATGCAAACAACATAGACCCTGATCTGCTGTCGAATAATACAATCGCAGATCAGGGTCTATGTTGTTTGTTCTACTGATTAGTCCTTACAAACTGCATAGACCCAGATCTGCCGGCGCATTATGATGCGACGGCAGATCTGGGTCTATGCAGTTTGCAGTTGGTATTGGATTATAGGTGAGTATATACAGTAGTAATGTTCTACAAACCTTACAAAGAAAATAGACTCTGAGGGTTGTGGCAAAGGTCAGTTGAGTAAAGTTTTTTCTTTGCTCGAGTATATCACCCTGTGTAGCCCTGACATTAGAAATGTAATAAATGAGCATAAATTCCTATCCACTTGTTGGTCTCCAATTTGGGTGGTGAGTACAGGTGACAAATGATAATCCAAAACTTCAACCAGTAGAGTGAGACCTGGTCTCAAAAGGACAAAGAATAATTCAATCAGTGACTCAGATGAGGAAACTCGTCAAGTGACTCAGATGAGGAAACTTGTCAAGTGACTCAGATGAGGAAATTTGTCAGAGTCAGGGAAATTGGCCAAGATTTCTCATCATTGAATACCAATTTAGTTTATTCCAATTACTTGTAGAATGTAGCTGCAAAGCTCACTCTGACAATCTACTTCACTCAAAGCAGTTTGTGGAGATACCCATAAAGGTATTTCCACGCATATCTCTCAACTTGTCAAGAGGTGTTGTTCGGTTTGGATGGCAGCAGCGAGACTGATATGCTCGGAAATCTCAGCTCTCAGAATGTGTCACAAGTGAAACGAATCAACGTTCGCCATAACGGTAAGTTGATTTCCACAAACACTTACATCCTGATATTTGACTGCGCCACTTTGCCTACATCGATCAGAACCTGGTTCTTGAACATCTCTCTCAACCCTTTCATTCCTAATCCTTTGCAGTATTTTAACTGTCAGAAATATGAAGATATCCGCTATCAACTTTTAAAACACTTACCTGATACAGCTCTCAATACACTGCGAGACATTTTCAGTAAATTTTGGGAAACTGGGGACCTCCTGCAGTCTTGGCAGGAAGTAACAGTGATAACAGTACCTCAACCTGGAAAGGACTAAAACCAACATTTCAAATTATCATCCTGTATCATTAACAAGCTGTATTTGCATGGAATGGATGATAAATGATAGACTCCTCTGTTATCTCAAATCCAACAAACTACTATCAGATATTCAATGTGGATTCAGATGCAGGAGAAGTGCAATAGTCCTTACTCAGCATCAGAATTAACCGCATAGTGAAATGGCTTAATCCAGGAATTGACTGCTCATTATATGTCAATGACTTTTTGATCTGCCATAGATTAAAGAGTATGCAGAGTATTGAATGTAAACTACAGATAAGCTTAAATAGAGTTCAGAAATAGGCCGACGAAAACGGGTTAAAATTTTTAAAATCTTAAACTTCCTCTGATTACATCATATGCATGATGATCCAAATCTCTATCTTGATGGTTGTCTTATTCCTGTTGTGAAGGAGACCAGATTGGTGGGCTTATTTTCAACCTTAAACTAACCTTTCATCCACATATTAGATACCTCAGTGACAATTGTCAGAAAGCTCTGGAATTAATACCAGTCATGGCAAACACAGATTGGGGAGCAGATTTGAAGGTCTTGCTCTGGATTATACAGGTCATTAGTAAGATTGAAACTTGACTATGGCTCGATTGTGTATGGATCAGCTTGTAAATATTACCTACAGATGCTTGAGCTGATACACAGTCAAGGACTTAGACTCTGTCTGGGTGCATTTAGAACTTCCTCATCAGAAAGCCTCTATGTTGAGACAAATGAACCATCACTTTACGAATGAAATAGGCTTTTCAGTATACTACCAGACTATCTTCAAATCCATCTAATCCTGCATATGACATCATATTTAGGCCCAAATACCAAACCTTGTACACTCAGAAACCAAATTTCATTCCACCTTTTTGCATACGAATTTGCTCTCACCTAGAAGCAGCAAAAAGCAGTGTTGCAAAGATTGTAAAATTCTGTATTCCTAAATTACTTCCTTGATTATCAAAACCTCCCCAAAAAATATTGGACATTTGCGAATTCCAAAAGTCCTCAACAGATCATCTCCTTTTTCAGAGTAAATTCAGTGAAATCAGAGCTTCCTATGAAAGCCATACATCTCTGTATACAGATGGTTCAAAAAATGGAGACAAAGTTCAAGATACCATTGCAACACCCCATGGCACCGCCTTAAAAGCCAGTTACCAAATAAAGCCTACATTTGTACAGCAGAAATTACAGACATACAAATAGCTTTAAACTACATTGAAACCTCTCAAAACAAACAAATTTCATCATCTTTTCAGATTCCCTTTCCACATTGAAAGCAGTGCAAAATAAAAAATCTGACAACCCATCAGTATCCCAGATAATACAGAAACATGATGTGCTCACACAACCTGGGGAAATTATTCTGTACTGTTGGCTGTCTAGTCACATTGGCATAAAGGTAATGAAATGGCAGATAAAGCAGCCAAGGCTACCTTGTGGTCACCAATTTACAAATGGAAGATTGCAAATACTGACTTCAAATATCATTTAAATGAGCATGTTCATCATACTTGGCCAAATATGTGGAATGAAAACTCCACAGCAAACTCTAGAACATTAAACCCACTATTGGAAAGCGGTATCTTTCAAATTGGAGAGTTGAGTTGGTATTGTGTCAATCATGTATCTGACATACATGCCAGGCCCATGCATAACTTCTGAAAGGTGAACCTTGACCATAGTGCATACCATGCCAGTACCGGTATCTACTGACAATGGAACACATATTTGTCAAGTGTATCAACTTCCACCTTGTGGGACAGAAGTATTTGGTTATAACTGCATTAAGAAACTATCTGATGTACCACCAGAGAAAACCTTAGACTTTTTGAGGGAATATGGCTTATATAACAAATTTTGATATGTTTTAAGGATTTAATATTTACTACCTTTATTACTTATTTTATATACATTTTACAGAATTTCAACATCTTTATATTTTATATTTTATCTTGTACTTCATGTTTACATTTATTTGGAAGGGTTTATCTTCCTAAATGTTTCTGCGATCTTTTTTAATATTTTTCGAAGTTTACCTCTAGTTGGTACCATATAGCTACTATTTTGCTGATTTTTCGTAAAATGCTACTACAGTATGTGCAAACATACATCCATCAGAAACAATGGTAATTTTGATTTGTGTGTGTGTGTGGTTATTGTGTGTATCTTTTCAGATACACAGTCAACATCTTGTTTTGATTAGGCAGAGCCCGATATAAATTCTGAAGTTTTTAATTTCCCTCTAATTCCCAACACCCACATCCACCTTACTTACCTTGATGGATCTAGATATCAAGAATTCTGAGAGACACTTCAGACAAGCCTCATTAGGAAGCCGTCTGTAAAGTGGACAACCCCTGACAAAATTCATGTTGTGTGTGCATGTCTTTTAATAAGAACACTCAAAATATCTACTTTAGTAGAGCTATCATAGGATTTATACTCATTTACAAGAAAGAAAGTTTTGTATATTAAGTGGGTGGTACGTTTGCATATGTTCTGATATACTTCCACTATTCAATTGTTTAAAAAAGAAAAATTAATCCAGTTTTATTTTGGAGTGAATATAGAAAGGAAATAATAGTTTAACATAATTTTCTGAAGGATTTATTCATTATTGTGTTAGCCAGAAATCTACAAACTAAAAGTTTTGAAAGATACTGCCATATAATCATAAGGGGGAAGTAACTCAACATGATGTGTGTACCACAGCAACAGGAAGTAAATGGCTGCAGCTATACATTCATTGAAATGTATATTTTATCACAAATGCAAAAAATGTGGAATTTCATATCCGAGTTATTTTGCCAGAGGTACTGAAAAATGTACAAAATCTTGCTTGAATGAAGCAGCAAGATAAGTCATGAATAAATTACAATAGAGGTGTTTCTGGTCATAATTGGATTATCTGTGGATGAATATACCTTCATGAATCAAAGGAAACAGCATGAGGAAGGTTTGGTAAGATGGGCTTTAGTAAATAGTAATTAATGACCTTTGAGATTGTTTTTTTACTTCAGACATTTTATTAATAGGATACTGTGGTTTTCTGAATGTGCTCTTATTATTGTAAAAATGCATATTTTTGGAGGGTAAAAAAATGGAAATCATTATGCCAGGAATTTTGATTGAACAGAGTTTTCCCAGGAAATCAGGAATTATCACATGTATGAATTCATCATCATCATCATCACCACCACCATCATCAAGCCATTGGCACCAGTGCACTGGGCCACAGCAGCATGCCAGTTGTCTCTGTCTTGACAATTGACCTCAACCTGTCTCCAGGTAATGTCCATCTCTGGATACAGTCCACATCCGTGTCATCTTCTGATCATCTCTTCCCTCCATTATGAACCCAACAAAAGCAATGTTATTGCCAGTGAATGAATAAGTTTATTAAAATTTTCTGAATAGATCTTAATTAATTTGCAAGATATTGAAAATTTGACAATAATCATTTGTAACACTTGAAATAAACACGTGAACTTTGGGCCAGTCAGACAGTATTACAGCTCTGATGTGTCAAAGCTGTAAACATGAATTTCAATTTTTTAAATCTTTAAAAATGTTGTATTAGAACTTTTACCAATGCCACATGCTAGTAGTTTGTTTTGTGGTTTTGTGGGTTTCATGCCATTTTTCAGCACAAGATAGGCTATACATGGGAGCCAGTATATTTGGTGGAGGAAGAAACAACAGAAAACCCCTGGAAGAACCACTGACCCACGGGAAGCTACTGGCAAGCTTTCTCACAACACACCCATATTGGCCAAGTCGAGTCTCGAATCCATGTGGAGAGAGGGGAGATGTCAGTGATCTGTAAAGGTGAGCGCCTTAGACCACTCGGCCACATGGGGCTACCCATCTGCGTGTAGACTAAGAAGATTTGTTCAGCAATTCTTAATGACTGAAATTGAATTTGATTTTGTAAGTAACTAGTCCGGATTTTATCAGTACAGATACTGATTTTCATTGCAGCAAAGTCATCATTTCTGTGTCTTTAAATTAATATCCCTACTAAATTGTACATACATTTTAAATAGCAAGTTCCTCTTTCACCAAAGCAAGTTCTGTAAATTTGACTTCACAAAGTGTCTGACCACATGCATTAGATTTAATTGAAAGTGAAGAGGCTCTGATTTTAAACTGAATCTTTCTCTGTGTTTTGAAAGGAATCCTGACACTTTCTTTACTGTCAATCAATGATGGTAGAAAAGTTGTTAAAAAAAGAAAAAAGCCAGATAATAATTGCTTTTGGAACAGCAGTTTGTGGCATGGGATTCAGAATGCTGACATTTGTCAACCACAGCAGAGTAAAAAGATTTGAATCAATGCCAGATGCCAAAAATTGTACAAGATTTGCCAAGATTTGATCATGAATTGTACTGGCTAATATTGTTTTCAAAAAGTAATCTAATTTGAATTAAACTGCAGAGCCCCAGGAGTAATTTAAATTCAGAGACACAAAGCTCATACTGTCATGTGGATGGAGGAATGGATATTGTGCATTTTTTTACATATTAAGGTGTAAAACATATCTACAGTACAGTGGTGGTGGGGGAGTGATTGCTTGGTACAATCTATCTCTACAGTACAGTGGTGGTGGGGGAGTGATTGCTTGGTACAATCTATCTCTACAGTACAGTGGTGGTGGAGGAGTGATTTTTGGTGGTGAATAATAAAGAACCTACTACTCAACTTCAGTGCTGAATTGCATGTTTTGTTGGAAGGTGATATCTATTTGTTTTGCTTTAATTTTTTTACATATGTGAATGTAAGCATTTATGGTCCAAAATTTTATACAGTCATGGCTATACAGGCTGTACCACCTTCGATGGCCTTGAGCTGAATCTTTTACCAGAGAATTATGGCAACAATAATGGCAGATTTTCAGATAATCTGCTGATTCATCCTCTGTGTAAAAGTGGTGTTTGGTCAGTTTCTCTTTTAATCAGTTTCAGTTTCAAAGCATACCATAACAGCAGGCAGCTGTTGCATTCTGTTGACCAAGATCAAGTTTTATACAGACATTGGATGTCCTCATTGTTTGTCTTGTGCAGAGACACCATGCCATTATTATTTCTTTGATGTCATATCCCCCATCTTCCACCCAGAGACCATGGTTTGTTTCTGTATCGTACTTAGACACCATGTCCTCACAGTCTGTCCAGTGCTATGACACATTTCCTCAGTATGTCTTATGCCCTAGACACCATACTGTCACTTTCAGTTTTGTGCATAGACATACTGCATTCACTTTCTCTTGGGTGCTTTGACAGTATAGCATAACTTTGTGTGTGGTACCTAGACATCATGTCATCTATGTCTGTTTTGTGCTTTGACAAAATGCATGCATTTTCTGTATTATAACTAGATACCATACCTTCAGTATTTTCTGTCTTGTGTACAAACACCATGTTCTTACTTTGTTGTACCTAGACACTATTCCTTCACCATCTGTCTTGTGCCTAAACATCATGCTCTTGTTTATGTTTAGTTCCTAGACATGTCCTCACTGTCTATCTGGTGCCCAAACATCATGCCCTTACTCTGTCTGGTGCCTAGACATCATGCCCTCACTTTTCAGTGGTATATAAATACTGTGCACTCACTCTTTTGATACATAGACACCATGCCCTCATTCTGTTAAGTGCATAGACACCATGACTTCACTATAATCTTTTAAGGCACCAATCCCACTGTCATAAGTTTGGACAATGTGTCTTCATTGTCTGTTTCGTGTTTAGACAATGTGCCATCATTGTCTGTTTTGTGTTTAGACAATGTGCCTTCATTGTCTGTTTTGTGTTTAGACATGATGCCCTCATAGTCCTGCCTCAGTGTGTCCATGGTAAAGGAACTTAGCTCCCATTTCCTAGGCATGATATAGTCAATAATCTATTTAAAGTGACATTAAAAAAGTCCAACAAAACAAAGAAAATAAAGCCTTTGTTGTCAGTATTTTGCTTGGACACTATGGCCTCATTGTCTGTCTTTCATGTGAGCACCATGCCCTCACTGTCTGTCTTTTATGTAAGCACCATGCTCTCACTGTCTTCTTAGATAATGTACTACCCTTACTGCCTTTCTTGTGCCTCCACTTTTATTTGTTGTTCAGGGCAAAATATTGGCAACAGTTTCCAGTATGGACTGTTTGCGATTTGGATATCAGCATTTTACCAATGTCTATTTGTGCATTAACCTAAAGTCAAAGTTCATTATGTTGAGGAAGTTTTCAAAATCTTAAGTTGATGAAATGACACAGTTTACAAATAAAAGTGTAAAATCAATATCCAGAATACATGAAGAAAGGCCCTTGTTATGATAGAATTTAAATATAAAATATAATGCTGTGTTTGTAATTCACTGAGTAGCACTCACATCTCTATCATGATGAAGTCTATGGAGTTTCCTATTAAAAACTGAGTGACATAAATTGTTGCCATTGTTATTTATAAAAACAATTTAATCCAAAATGTGTAGAACTTAATTTCTCAAAGCTGTTAAGATTTTGAGAAGTCATCAAAAAAGCAATCAAGTTTCTTTCATAAATTGCAAAATTTTGAAAGAATTCCAATTATGTTCTTGTTTTGATAGCAGTTCAGCACATGTAAAGAATTGATTTTGTCAAGAAAAGGAAATTACCACAAATATTCCGTGAAAAGCAATACCAATTTGAAATATGAACATTTTTTCATCAAACACTGTGCTAGTCATTATTTATTTGAAAGCTGTCCCCATGTCTGTAAGGCAGAATGTATGTTTGCATGTATTCATGTATTAACATTTAATGGCACATCAGCACAACAATGACTATGGTGCCAATTAAAAGTAACATTCTACAAATGTAAAAATGAAGATTTGCACAAAACTTTAGGAAGATAAACCCTCCTTTAATATTTACAAGAAAGAAAGTGTTTGTACTGAGGAAGATGGGTTTTGTACATATGCAAGCCTTCAAAGGTTCCCTCACACAGTGATTAAAGTGACATTTGTATTTGTATTGACAACAAATATTTGTATTATTATGAAAAAGAATTGGTTTGTTTGGTGTTTTATGGCACAGCAAAACAAGTAGGTGATTTAATACCAAGGCAATTGAACTAAAGTGCCTTGCCAAGGACACACCATTTTAGCCAGTCTGGACTGATCCTATGGTAGGATTCATACATGCATCCTTTCAGTCATGAACCTGGTACACTAACCACTGTACCTCCAAAGAAACGAGAGAGAAGATACAAAAATTTACTATTAACATGCAAAAAAGTGGGGTTTTTTAAAATCAATTTTAAGATATGATCTGGCAAAAAAAAAAAATTGTTTCAATTTGAATTTTCAAAAAATAAAGACTAATTTATAATTGAGAGCTTTTACTGAATGCATTTGACTTGCCATGCATTATAGTGTGCTGAAATGGTTCCGCTCATACTTTTTGTTGTCATTCATAACCTTAGAATATATATGGAAATGGGAATTATATGAATTAAGGTCCTTTTGGAGGGCAATGGGAATTATATGAATTAAGGTCCTTTTGGAGGGCAATGGGAATTATATGAATTAAGGTCCTTTTGGAGGGCAATGGGAATTATATGGATTAAGGTCCTTTTGGAGGGCAATGGGAATTATATGAATTAAAGTCCTTTTGGAGGGCAATGGGAATTATATGAATTAAGGTCCTTTTGGAGGGCAAGGGGAATTATATGAATTAAGGTCCTTTTGGAGGGCAATGGGAATTATATGAATTAAAGTCCTTTTGGAGGGCATTTTAGTGTTTACTAAAACTAAAGCCAATGCAGCTAATAAGTACATGTGAAGATATATAGACACTATGAGTGAAAATTTGGAAGTTTTTTTTTTTTTTTAATCACAGAGTAAACTTGTATCCATTGCAACTGCATAACAAGATGAAAATGAATGTTGATAAGAAAAGAATCAGGAATATGTGCAAGAGTTAACATAATTAGGTGTTGTGCATAACAGAACCTGAAGCATATGACAGTAGCTTGTTCTTTAAAGTAAAAATTTGAAAAACATGTACTAGGTTCTTCCAGTTGATACATTCAAAATTTGGCATAAAAGTAATGAAGTCTTTGAATTGTAGTCTCATTAGTTTGGCATAAAAGTAGTGACATCCTTGAATAAAATTTCAGTTTGAAATAAAAGTAGTGAAGTCCTTCAATTAGTTTCCCATTAGTTTGGCATTAAAGTGGTGAAATTCTTGAATTAAAGTCCCATTAGTTTGGCATAAAATTAGTGAAGTCCTTGAATTAAAGTCCCATTAAATTGCCATAAAACAAGTGGAAACAAATTAAAGTCCCATTAGTTTAGCATAAAAGTTGTGAAGTCTTGGTAATTTAAAGTCCCATTAGTAGGCATAAAAGTAGACAAGTTCTTGAATTAAAGTACCATTAGTTTGGCATAAAAGTAGAGAAGTCTTTGAATTATAGTCCCATCAATTTGGCATAAATGTAGAGAAGTCCTTGAATTAAAGTTCCATTAGTTTGGAAGAAGAGTAGTGATGTCCTTGAATTAAAAGTCCCATTAATTTATGATATAATCAAAGATGAGCAAATTCTTATCCCCTGTCCCCATGACTTCTTCAAAATCTTTGAAAACATTTAAAAATAAGGAATTTTCTTGTAAAATAAATATAGCTTTTGGAAATTTGTAATATTTCAGAGGATATGGCTGTTACGTTAAATAATTCTGGAGTTGAAATGTCGATCATGGGAAAAATTTGATTATATATAATACAAGGATGTGGTAAGAAGAATTAATATATATTAATTAACACTGCCTTGGGTCTTTGCTCATATCTTATAAAAATATGTAACATTCTTACCTTTTATCTTTTAATATGTAGAACTATGTTTACATTTATTTAGCATACATGTGACAGAGCCAGGACATCAGATCACTAGATTTCAATATTTTGATCAGAAGATACTGGCTTCTAAATCAGTATAATTTCTTATTGACCTAAATTTTACGCATTTTAAGGGGATATAAAACCAAACAAGTGCATTTTTGGCCATAATATATATTCACTTCTTGTTATTACTGAGCATCAAGTTTTTAACATGAATCAGATTCTGTTGGCAATGTGAAAATAATAATTAAGTACTAAGAGTTACAGTATTGTCAATTAAATGAAAAGGAAGGGTTGTGTATCATACTTCACTGCAAAGAGTTTTTATAAAATCCACAAGCTTTTTAGTTTCCTTCACAAGTTTACCTCCTGGAGTTCACTGATGACATTTGTTGTGATTTTCCCTATGCGATGGTGTCTGCATATGTCAGGTGATATAATTTCTTCGCCCATATACTGTCTTAAAATCCATTTTGCATGAAACACACAATGCAAACTCGGGACCTTTGCTACTCTTCTGCACCGACTTAAACTCTGATTTACAAGCATTGTTGAACTTCTTGTGATATTTTTAGCCAATATAGAATGCACATGTTTTTCATTTGGCATGAATTGACCCCAAAAAATGAGAGCTGAAATATTCCTCGTAAAACATCTTGAAAAACACAATAACAATTAAAAGACAAAAAAATCAAAATGCTTATGCAAGTGCTTCCACCAAAATCATTTTTTGGTCAGTCTCTCTTTTTTTTATCTCCCCTCCACGGAACTTAAAGGTCGGACAATTTTTAGTCAAAGACTTGCAAGCCATCATGAAGCACCTTTGAGCATTTTATTACTTACAACACCTCAATAAATATCCCACCTTTGGCCATAAACTCTCCAAATTACAACCATAGGGTATTCAATTTACAGCTTGTTGTGTACACATGTCAGCCATTTGTGTAACAATTCTTGATCGGATATTCAGCACACATCATTGCACTAGTTGTTGCACTGGTGGGACAGTCCTGGTCGTGATTGGTTTCAGTAATCTGTGGATAGAACGTGTAAAAATACCATTTTTTTTCCTTCAAATTGTTTCACAAATCATTTAATTTTCAAAAGTGGTAGATTTTAACTATATTGAACAGTATGTGTGGTAGACAGCTTTTAAATCGGTATTTCTGTCCTACCACCAGTAGAATTATATGCATGATTTGGAAGGGGTTATCTTCCTAAAGTATTTTTGCAATTATTTATATTTACATTTTTAAAACTTTTAATTGGTACTATATAGGCAGTATTATGCTGATGTGCCATTAAGCCCCATCCATCCATCCATCCATCCATACATCCATGCTGATTCATTTACACAAAATGAATTCATTTTTCTTTAACACAGCGCAGCCATGGATCTTTGATACACTACTATGTCAATACTTCAGAGAAAAAAAAGCAATATGAATATGCATGAAGATATGAATATGCATGCCTGTTTGTATTTTCAGTGAATTCAGGCTTTGCAATATTGCTTGGAAATGTGTTGTTCCCATAGAGACCATTACATCAAAAAAGATGGGGAACTGTTAATTACCAGAATACAGTTGCAAAAAAATAGTTAGGGAACTGTTAATGACTTGGATACCATTTCATAAAAATAAAATAGAGTACATTTAATGATGTCAGCACCTTTCCTATGAAACTGTTAACTGGTGGTTTTAAATGTTAGAAAAGAACCCAGCATCTGGACTGGTTTTATAATTGCTGTAATAATACACTCTCTCCAGAGGGACAGTATCTTTAAAGTAGCACATTATACTGGCTCTTAGAACTAATTTATAAATCTTTTTTTTTTTTGTTTTATGGATTTTTTAAAACAATTACTCTTAATAATCAGAAAATTCTTCATCCTTATACATGTATATATAGATTAGAGCTGGGATGATGATTTGTTATTATAATACATGTACATGTAATTCCTAATATTATAGATCAGGTGTCGGCAACCTATGGCATGCATACCAACGGTGACACACCACACTTTGGAAAATGCCAAGTCTTTGGAATATGACTTGCTTCATGGCATTCAGCACTCTACACAACACTATACAATTGAACGGACTTGGCACAGCAGTTCTGAAAGGTTGCTGATGCCTGTTATAGATGTTAATCAGAGCTAGAATGAGAACTTGTTATTATAATGCATGCATTTGCATAAAAACATATGACAATGATTATCATGAAAACTTCAAACTAACCTTTAATCAGTTAATTACTCATTTTTGGCCATCATTATTTATATTTACCTTTGTAAATGATTAATTCATAATAATTGTCACTAGGCCAAAAATATCACACATAATATATATTACCGTATATACTGTATTATTATTAGGAAAAGGTCTGACAAAACACCAGTACAGAAATACTTGATATTATGCATGAAGTTATGCTGTCAATTTAGATTTGAGGCTCTTTAATTGTTGTTGTTAAACAGAATTAATAAAAGAAAACATTGACTTGTAAAGTTTTAGGTCTGTACTGCTTTCAGTATACACATACATACATGTACATAGTTAAACTTTACAAAACCTGAGCAGCCACAGGACCAAACTTTGGGTTAAAGTTATTGATTGTTTAGAGTTTTCCAAGGTTGCAGAAAAGAGAATGTGACCTTGCAAATCATTCAAATGAAGCCTAGTATTTTTTATATATATATATATATATATATATATATATATATATATATATATATATATATATATATATATATATATATATATAGACACAAAAATTTATAATGGTGCAAATTCAAATCTGTTTCCCAATGTTTCGAGCTAAACAAACTCTTTGTCAAGGGAATAAACAACTTACATATACAAAACAGACACTGAACAGAAAATCTAAGATAATTTCCTGGACTCCTACTTGTTAAAATCACTAGGGGTAATTTACAACAAGAGATATAAGAAAAAGTTGTGCCACAATAATACTAATATTGTGTCTATCACACAGAGAACCAACATGTTTTGACCTAATTCCAGGTTGTGAACAAAGGGTGGAAACACAGCATGACGAAAAATCGATTCCATCTACAGGATTTGAAAAGAAATTATATCCCGGTAGAGTTATGCATAGAGGTTCTAAAGGAAAGGTGTCAAGAATTGAGTAGCTGGATAATGGACAATAATAATAATAATAATGATAATAATAATGATAATAATGACAATAAAATAATAAAAAAATAATACATGTTGTTATTTGGGTAAATATTATCGCAAAAAATTCTGTATCGGTGAAAAACTGATGACTGGCTGTAATTTGTATAAGACTGCAATTGGAAGGTTAGATTTTTATAATTTAGTCCAAAATCCCCATGAGTTTTCAATTGCAATATCCAGTATCATTCTTTATGTGTGTGTTCTGCATTGGTCCACCCCAAGTTTGATTCAGTGGGTAGCATCTCAAGGGACTCAACTGAATGTCCAGTCGAGTTGTAGTGGTTGGCTACTTTCGTGCTAATTTTGTTGCAAATGTGGCTTTTATGATTATTCATTCGCTTTCTGAAATAAACAGTTTCACGAACATATTGAGTGGCACAGATCTTGCATGTCAGAAGATAGTTTGTGTAGCTAATTCCCGTTGTCGAACTTCTGAAGTATTCGGTCTCAGGCATATGCTTGCAAATTATGCAGTGCTTGTCTTTGCAGTGGGGTATGTACCTGAATCTATGGTCTTGTTTGAAGTTATCTTGGCACATACTAGATGGTCCTTGAGATTTTTAGGTCAATGGTACACAACCACAGGAATGTCTTTAAATATACCCTTCAGACATTCTGACAATTTAATATGGTGCCAATGCTTCCGAATGATCTGTTGTATGTTCAGGGCATCGGGGTGGAAAGTAACCACGAAGGGGACATGCTTGTTGGTTTTCTTGGTGTTATATTTCAGGAGAGCTCCTCTATCGAGGAGTCTAGTTTTGTTAATAGCCTCCTCAATGTAGTTATTTTTGTATCCTCTCCTTCTAAGTTGCCGCTTGAGGTCTCTGAGTCTCTTTTCAAAGGTATCAGAATCAGAGCATATGCGTTTGGTATGAAAAGCACATACTGTAAGGGAGATTTTTTTATTACGTGCTGGGGGTGGCAGCTGGTCATGAGTAAATACTGCTGAGAGTCAGTAGGTTTAGAATACAGGTAAGTTTCTATGTACCCTCAAGAAACGTAGATTGAGTATCTAAAAAGATACTGGACCAGTTTGATGACTCTGACATAAATTTAATTGTAGGATGGAAGTTATTTGCGAATTTTAAAAAATTTGAAATTGTCGGCCATTTAAATTCTATGTCGTCAATGAATCTGCATCAGCTTAGAGGTCTATAGGGTGCCTCATTGAACTTTTGTTTGACTCTTCCCATGAAAATATTGGCATACAAAGGTGCCATTTTAGTGACCATTGCAGGAAGTGTTGGTTGCTGAATATAAAATTTTTAAACTTGAGAACATGTGTTAAAAGTTATATATATATATCAGAGATCTTGAAATCTCTGTAGTTGCCAGAGGTGTCTAGTAGATCTAAGGTTTTGACCAGCACAGACTCTGAGCAACCAGACATCAATCATCTTGGCTTTGATTTATTTATCCATTAAACAGCAAAATAAACACCTTAATGAAGTAAAATTCTAAGGCCATTTCATTCTAGTTTACAGATTGTTCATTTGTCGGACAATCAATAAAGGTGTTGCTGACTAAGCTTGTTTGGTCATTATGTGTGTTTTCCCAGTTGTTTAAATACTCTAGAGACAAAGCACAAGACAAAAGAGGCGTGAAAGCTTATCTCTTGGACTTGTCAAAAACGATTGCCTCAGGGTCTGTAGTATATTGACATTGCATCAGTCTTTTACACTAAGTGGTTTGTGTTGTGGTGTGTCAGCACATGATACGTTTATAATAAAATATGTGAAGGTTAGGCCTGAATTCAGGAAAAAAATATACTAGCAACAACAGCTAACTTGTTCTATTATCCTCCAAAACTTTTTTGAGGACCTGATGAAATAAAACTTCACCATCCAACTTTACTGGAAATGCCTGTAACTTGTTCTATTATCCTCCAAAACTTTTTTGAGGACCTGATGAAATAAAACTTCACCATCCAACTTTACTGGAAATGCCTGTTAATTTGGTGTTACATATTTTGGGGGTAGTAAAAGTTAGCTTGTTGTCAATTTAAAATTAATTTTCAAAAAAATTAGAGTGGAATATAAAATACTTCTCTTAGGAGAAATTATATAGTATAGTTTTCTCAAAGAAAAATGATTTTTTGAAATAATTAGTTTGAGAAGAAACCAGTTAATCTTGGAAGGATAATACTAACACTAAAGCAGCAGCAAATCCCAAACTGAAAATTACACATTTTCTGGTACATATAATAATTAGATGTATCAATGTTTTCTTTTTTTTCACAACTTATTATATCTCCATTGAATGTTTGTATATTAAATTTCACAAATATATAGCTGCCGCATTAGTTTTGGGGGAAAAATGTCTTACAAGAGCCTTAGAATTTGAGGATATTTACACATCATATTTTTTAGAATTTGAGGATATTTACACACCGTATTTATTAGAATTTGAGGATATTTACACACCATATTTATTAGAATTTGCGGATATTTACACCGTATTTATTAGAATTTGAGGATATTTACACCATATTTATTAGAATTTGAGGATATTTACACACCATATTTATTAGAATTTGAGGATATTTACACCGTATTTATTAGAATTTGAGGATATTTACACACCATATTTATTAGAATTTGAGGATATTTACACACCATATTTATTAGAATTTGAGGATATTTACACACCATATTTATTAGAATTTGAGGATATTTACACACCGTATTTATTAGAATTTGAGGATATTTAAACACCGTATTTATTAGAATTTGAGGATATTTACACACCATATTTATTAGAATTTGAGGATATTTACACCATATTTATTAGAATTTGAGGATATTTACACCATATTTATTCGAATTTGGGGATATTTACACACCGTATTTATTAGAATTTGAGGATATTTAAACACCGTATTTATTAGAATTTGAGGATATTTACACACCATATTTATTAGAATTTGAGGATATTTACACCATATTTATTAGAATTTGAGGATATTTACACCATATTTATTCGAATTTGGGGATATTTACACACCGTATTTATTAGAATTTGAGGATATTTACACACCATATTTATTAGAATTTGAGGATATTTACACACCGTATTTATTAGAATTTGAGGATATTTACACACCATATTTAGCTGATAATGAGACCCATGCTTGATGATAATCCCATTTTAAAAAAATTTGGCAAATATTTACTAATGATATCTTGGATAATAAGCCCAATGTGTAATAAGCCCAATGTGTAATAAGCCCAATGTGTAATAAGCCCAATGTGTAGCTTTTGGAAATTTTTTTTGATTTATCATGGGAGAAATCACACACACACACACACACACACACACACACACACACACACACACATGCATACATACATGGTTGTTGATTACACACAATAATGGACAATTATGTAAGTTTGGACAACAAAATGTCAACATGAATAACCACTTTATATGCAGCCTTAGGATTATGAGATTAACAATAGCTCTGCTCTAGCTGCCCTTGTCTCATACCAACTCACTCTGAAGATCTTAACTTGATTTCAGGATAATCCTTTGTGAAAAACACAATGCTATCCTGGTTTGACAGTTGCATTATTAGAGTATTAGGTCCAGAATCTAAGTAATCAAATGAACAAATATTGTTTGAACTCTCAATTACATTTTTGATATTGTGTGATTGCAGTGTATCATAATTTTTTTTAATACAGTAACTAGTGAATGCAAGGGGGAAATTATACAGGGTAGTACAATCATAATGCACAATACAATTTGACAGACCCTTTTAAAAAATAAAGTCATATTGGGCTAATTGAAGGCCAGACTCAGATGAACTTGTTTTTGTGTTCAGCAATGATGTCAAGAAGATCATCTGAAATTAATGATTGTCATTGTTGGATTGATAACTTGCTGGAGGCTCATCTAATGACATTTAAATCTGACAGTTTAGCAGACAGGAGACATCTTAATTTATGAACATTGTGGCTTAATCTTGCAAGTCTCATTTGATATTTTTTCACTCTTTGTTAAACTTGAATCCACACAATATCACTGAAACCATGGAAAAGAATTGCTTGTTACCACTCTGGAATCCACATTTGTTATCTGATTTCAATCAGACTTGGAATATGGGTTTATATCATCAAAATCTTGGACACATTCGATAATGAGCAAGACCCATGCATCATGATGAGGTGATCTTGCATCTGATTGGTTGTCCTTGTTACCACTCTGGAGGCCAGATTTCTGAACTGACTTTGATCAAACTTGAAATATTTACTTATATCATTAGGGCTGAGCTTGTTATCACTGAGGAAGCCATATTTCTGATCCAGTTTGATCAAACTTGGATTATATGCTCATATCATTAGCATCTCAGATGAGTTTGATAATGAGCAAGATCCATGCATACTAATTAGGTGATCTTGCATCTGATTGGCTGAGCTTGATACCCCTCTGGAAGCAATAATTCTGATCTGACTTTGATCAAACTTGAAATATGGGCTTATGTCATCAAGATCTTTGATGGGTTTGATAATGAGCAGCTCATATATCAATGAGGTAATCTGATTGCTTGACCTTGCTACCCTGTGTAGGCTAAAATTGCAGTTAGCATATTAAAGCAAGTGAAATAACCTATGATCAGGTCTATTGAGAATCACAGGTTTTGGGTTGTGAAGGGAGTTCTCCCCCTTGGAAAACATTTTTAGCTCTACTGGTCATAGACCAGAAAAACTTATGGGATGGTCTGTTGTCATCCATCTGTCCATTGGCACAAGTTTGTTACTGCTACTTCTCCTAAACTACAAGGAGGATTGCCATGAAACTTCACACACACATATTCATCCCAAGGTATAGTTGATCCTAAATGAAAATGGTGCTGCTCAGACATCCAGTATGACCACCACAGTGGCAATCTTGAAAATGTTGTTATCTCTATTCCTTCTGAATGGAAAGTCATATAGACATGAAATTTTCACCAGAAAACTTCTTATGATGTCTTGTTGATCATAAATGAAAATGGTTCTGCTCAGACATCCAATATGGACACCACAGCATTCATCTTGAAAATCTTGTTATTCCTACTTCTCCTGAACAGAAAGTCATAACAGCATGGGGTTTTCACTGGAAGATTTCTTATGGTGTGTAGTTGATCTTGAATACAAATTGGGTTGATCTGATATCCAATATGGCCACCACATTGGCCATCTATAAAATCTTATTGCTACTTCTCCTAGATGGAAAGTCATATCAATATTGGGTTTTCACCAGAAGACTTCTTATGATGTCTAGTTGATACTAAATGAAAATGGTGCTGATCTGACATCCAGTATGGCCACTATGGCCACAGCCATCTTGAAAATCTTGTTATTGCTACTCCTCCTAAATCATGCCAATCTTTCATCCAGTATGGCTGCCAAAGTGGCTAATTTGAAAATCTTATCACTCAAGTATATCAGAGATGGTTTTGATACTCAGCATTTAAAAAGAACAAATGGTCTTATCTTGAATTCCTGGAAATTCTTTTCAGACAGTAGAGCATCAGTCTCTGTTTTTTACAGGATGCAACTTGTTTTTTCAGAGATCAACATCAGATATTATAATTTATTTTCTAAACAATGCCATATAGTTCACATGTAGGCCAGTTTGGTAATTTTTTATAATGTATATTATTCCAGAATAGAAATAATGCTTAGAACTGACATTTCATTAAGTATTTGAAAGGGATTTTCATATCACATATGTAAGGTGAATGAGTAAAGAATTAAGACTTATGATAAATTAAAAGTATATTATTTGTTTAAATCCATAGTTAAGTCTGCCTTGAATACATACAGGTTATCAGTACAGTAACTTGATCTGGGTGCTTGTATTGTGTCTGGTTTGATTGTGGAAGGACATCAGACCTTGCAAGACACCAAGGGTCAAACATGATCCTATGTCCTTCTGCTGTCAAACAAGGCTTGATACAAGCACCCAGATGAAGTTACTGTACCAGGCTTAGTTTATTATAAACAATTATTTCATAATAAAAAGACAACTTTTTATGTTGTTGCTCTTTTACTTTAATTCCATCTACTCGCATTGTACATTGTATCTAAATATAGTTTAACTATAGTTACCCCTTCACATGACCATTGTTAGATGATGTCATCCATAATAATGAGGAATCTCAATCTGTATCAGATGCACATCTGATACAAGGTTTCATATCAGCCATGAGAAAAAGTAACCTTTATCATGAGTTGTATAATGATACGTGTATAATACATCTGATACAAGGTTTCATATCAGCCATGAGAAAAAGTAACCTTTATCATGAGTTGTATAATGATACGTGTATAATACATGTACATCTGATACAAGGTTTCATATCAGCCATGGGAAAAAGTAACCTTTATCATGAGTTGTATAATGATACGTGTATAATACATCTGATACAAGGTTTCATATCAGCCATGGGAAAAAGTAACCTTTATCATGAGTTGTATAATGATACGTGTATAATACATCTGATACAAGGTTTCATATCAGCCATGGGAAAAAGTAACCTTTATCATGAGTTGTATAATGATACGTGTATAATACATGTACATCTGATACAAGGTTTCATATCAGCCATGAGAAAAAGTAACCTTTATCATGAGTTGTATAATGATACGTGTATAATACATCTGATACAAGGTTTCATATCAGCCATGGGAAAAAGTAACCTTTATCATGAGTTGTATAATGATACGTGTATAATACATGTACATCTGATACAAGGTTTCATATCAGCCATGAGAAAAAGTAACCTTTATCATGAGTTGTATAATGATACGTGTATAATACATCTGATACAAGGTTTCATATCAGCCATGAGAAAAAGTAACCTTTATCATGAGTTGTATAATGACAGGTATATATTAAAATACATGTTCTTCATAGCACAATATATATTTGACAGGTTTCCAGTTTATACAAATTACATACAATATGTGACAGTGACATCCAATGAAAGTAAGGATCAATACATTAATTTATATGCTGGTAGACTTTCATTTACAACTCTGTCAGTAATTTTCAATTGTCAATTTTAATAGTTCATGCAGTTTGTCAAATTACTTTTGGTACAAAGATATACAAATTATTTTAGACGATGATGATTAGGACGGGAAAAATCCTAAAATATATTTCTTGGTCAGAATATAGATCAGTATTGTAAAATTACATGAAATGGGGATTTTCAATATACAAGTATAAATAATACAAAGTTTACATGCACAGCAAAATTTTCTACTTGTTCAGGCCTTTCTGGTACAAAGATTTAAATATAAAAAAGTATAGTTTCTAAGGATTGATGATCTGTGGAAAATTAGTGGCTATGAAAAACTTCAGACAGTGTTGGACAGCTCTAAATAGGTTGTTTGAGACCTTGATTTCTTTATGAAATGGCAAGCTTTCATTGTACATGACACTATAATGATTGAGATTTCATATTTTCTTAGTGCTAATGTAAATTTCATTAGAAGGAACCTTTACATTTCCTGTTTGGTGCTACATTAATGACATATCTTCACCTCAGAGTGAGGGGTGATTGCTGGTCTGGCAGTCCTACAAAATGAAGATCAGTATTTATTCATAACCGGGAAAGACACAATAATTGTAGCATTATGGCAAGAGCTGAATGAGTTTTGATAAAATAACTATCGTGAACAGAGATTCACATTCCTCTTGGCTGTCATATATTAATGTTCCGGATGAGCCCAAGTGAGATCTTGTGGTGCAGGGACAGCCATAAGTCAGTCATACATGAGACAAAATTGTCAACTGAATATCAATTTTTGTGGCAAATATCCTCCTTAGCCATTAGGGGATATAGAAAATAATGGCATATTTATTCAGATTATTGAAAAACCATTTTTCCTTCCTGTAGGTTTGAAACAATGGCTTGCTCAGTTGCTTAGCCAAGGAAATTAGTGGACTTGGGGAAGAGAAATAACAGATTTTATTCCTTGATCAATGTGAACAAAGGCACATTATTATTACATAGACTGGTTTGTGGATATTGGAAAACTCATAAAGCAGCCAATCTGATATGGAAACTTGAGTTATGAGGTTGCTTTTGGTTGACCCACAAGCCAGTAAACTTAGAGAAGACACCATTTAGAGGTGATATTAGGTGTCAAGAAACTGAGATAAATTAAGAAGAAAAAATCACTTTCTCCTGTATTTGCTTGATTATGACAGCTGAATTTTTTAATTTTATTTAAATTATGCAAAATTACTTTTTAAGATCACTGGTAATTATATTGTGTACAGATCTTGAGATCAAAACCCTTTGATATTTGATTATATTTAAAACATGTTTAATTAGCAGCATTTAATGTGATTTCGATGGCTGTTAACAGATGTTGTCTGTTTCTCACAAATAAGTTGCCCTATCATAAGTATCCAAATTGGTCCTTTGGGCACTGGCTGTCAGTAAAATGATTAAATACAGCACTACCTCACTATAAGGCCCTTCATTATAACATGGTTCCTGTTATAAGGCCCTTCATTATAACATGGTTCCTGTTATAAGACCCTTCATTATAGCATGGTTCCTGTTATAAGGCCCTTCATTATAGCATGGTTCCTGTTATAAGACCCTTCATTATAGCATTGTTCATGTTATAAGGTCCTTCATTATAGCATGGTTCCTGTTATAAGGCCCTTCATTATAGCATGGTTCCTGTTATAAGGCCCTTCATTATAGCATGGTTCCTGTTATATGGCCCTTCATTATAGCATGATTCCTGTTATAAGGTCCTTCATTATAGCATGGTTCCTGTTATAAGACCCTTCATTATAACATGGTTCCTGTTATAAGGCCCTTCATTATAACATGGTTCCTGTTATAAGGCCCTTCATTATAGCATGATTCCTGTTATAAGACCCTTCATTATAGCATGATTCCTGTTATAAGGCCCTTCATTATAACATGGTTCCTGTTTTAAGGTCCTTCATTATAGCATGGTTCCTGTTATAAGACCCTTCATTATAACATGGTTCCTGTTATAAGGCCCTTCATTATAACATGGTTCCTGTTATAAGGCCCTTCATTATAGCATGATTCCTGTTATAAGACCCTTCATTATAGCATGATTCCTGTTATAAGGCCCTTCATTATAACATGGTTCCTGTTTTAAGGTCCTTCATTATAGCATGGTTCCTGTTATAAGGCCCTTCATTATAACATGGTTCCTGTTATAAGGCCCTTCATTATAGCATTGTTCCTGTTATAAGGCCCTTAATTATAACATGGTTCCTATTATAAGGCCTTTCATTATAACAGGGTTCCTGTTATACGGCCCTTCATTATAGCATGGTTCTTGTTATAAGGCTCTTCATTATAGCATGGTTCTTGTTATAAGGCCCTTCATTATAACATGGTTCCTGTTATAAGGTCCTTCATTATAGCATGGTTCCTGTTATAAGGTCCTTCATTATAGCATGGTTCCTGTTATAAGGTCCTTCATTATAGCATGGTTCCTGTTATAAGGTCCTTCATTATAGCATGGTTCCTGTTATAACGTCCTTCATTATAGCATGGTTCCTGTTATAAGGCCCTTCATTATAGCATGGTTCCTATTATAAGGTAAGTACTTAAGTAAGGTAAGTATGGTCATGGATCCCATTTAGTACAATTATATGTGTATATGCTTCATTATAAGAAAGTCTCACTGTAAGATAATTGTGGTATACTCTACAGCCCCGTGGGCAGCAATATAATGAGGAAATACTGTATTTAGTTATTTTTTTTTTTACAGACTCCAATGACATTTTAGTCTGGGGAAATGGTAACAGTGGACAGTAAGTCTCTCTCTCTCTCTCTCTCTCTCTCTCTCTCTCTCTCTCTCTCTCTCTCTCTCTCTCTCTCTCTCTCTTACTTATTTTGTCAGAACTGGATGCAAGAAAGAAAAATCATACATGTGTTTGATGATGTCTTTACTTCTGTACATTTTTCCATTGACATCAATAGAAATAATATTATTGTAATGTATGGGGTTTTTTTTCTCCAAACCTAGGCTGGAAATGCTATTTAAATTATTATAGAAATTTTATAATTATTATAGAGATATCAGATGATATTGATCAGTGACAAAATGAACTTATGCTGTATGTAGTATGTACATTTGTACCATAATTTATATAAATTTGTATAACCTTTAACTTTTTGTACATGTTCTATCTATTAAAATCATAATTATTTTTTTACATACATTTTTACACTGAGAAATTTATTTTTTATTGAATTTTTTTAATATTTCATATAAATGAAGTCTGAAATGGGCAGATCAACCTGCTGCAGAATTAAAAAAGTATCTGCAAATATTGTTTAAAAAATGGCAGAAATAATCTTTACTCTAAATGTAATTAAGACTTTATGTATGGATTACCTTCTATTTTTATGCTTATTTATTTTGAGAATTTCTCTTGAAGACCCATGTTTGAAAAACAGCTACAAGATATTTTCAATTGAATGTACATTTTAAGTGAACTTACTGCATTAAGAACTTGGTCCTTTTTGTACATACCATCATCAGGTATCAGTCATTACAGTATTAGAGTACTAATTATACATACCATCATCAGGTATCAGTCATTACAGTATTAGAGTACTAATTGTACATACCATCATCAGGTATCAGTCTTTACAGTATTAGAGTACTAATTGTACATACCATCATCAGGTATCAGTCATTACAGTATTAGAGTACTAATTGTACATACCATCATCAGGTATCAGTCATTACAGTATTAAGAGTACTAATTATACATACCATCATCAGGTATCAGTCATTACAGTATTAGAGTACTAATTATACATACCATCATCAGGTATCAGTCATTACAGTATTAGAGTACTAATTATACATACCATCATCAGGTATCAGTCATTACAGTATTAGAGTACTAATTATACATACCATCATCAGGTATCAGTCATTACAGTATTAGAGTACTAATTATACATACCATCATCAGGTATCAGTCATTACAGTATTAGAGTACTAATTGTACGTACCATCATCAGGTATCAGTCATTACAGTATTATAGTACTAAATATACATACCATCATCAGGTATCAGTCATTACATTATTAGAGTACTAATTATACATACCATCATCAGGTATCAGTCTTTACAGTATTAGAGTACTAAATATACATACCATCATCAGGTATCAGTCATTACATTATTAGAGTACTAATTATACATACCATCATTAGGTATCAGTCATTACATTATTAGAGTACTAATTATACATACCATCATCAGGTATCAGTCATTACATTATTAGAGTACTAATTATACATACCATCGTCAGGTATCAGTCTTTACAGTATTAGAGTACTATGTCATTACAGTATTAGAGTACTAATTGTACATACCATCATCAGGTATCAGTCATTACAGTATTAGAGTACTAATTGTACATACCATCATCAGGTATCAGTCATTACAGTATTAGAGTACTAATTATACATACCATCATCCTCCATACACAGCCAAATTTGGAGAAGTGTTGACTGCATGTATTCCATTTCATCAGATCCTAATGCAAAGTGTAATGAAAATCATTTCCTGTCTCCGTCATCATAAGCAAGTGAAACAGTCTTTTTTTCAACAACATGATTGTCATAGTCTCTACATATTACCGCATATACTTGCATATAAGTTGGGTCCAAAAGCACAAACTGCACAGACCCACATCTGCTGTCACATAATGTGCCGTCAAAATCTGGGTCTATGCAGTTTGTAAAAGTAATCAGTAGAACAAACAGTATAGACCAGTGGTTCCCAAACTTTTTTGGTTGCAACCCTAAATACCATCTTTTGCGACCCAAAATGCAGTACCTGTATAGGGTTGCAAGGGTCCTCGCGACCCAAATGAGGGTCGTGACCCGGGGTTTGGGAACCACAAATATAGACCTTGATCTGCTGGCGCATTATGCAATGGCAGATCAAGGTATATGTTGTTTTCAGTGGGACTCGAATTATAAGTGAATATATATGGTAAATTATGTGGTGAGTGTACACATGAGCTTTGCCTTATAGAAAGCAAAGGCCCATGTAAGCAAAAACAATCAGGGAAACAAGCAGGACATTCTGAACTATTTTGACTCCTTATGAGGTATTTTCAATTTATCTTGTGATATTTTAGTATAAATATGTAAGTTTGTGTGAATTCATTGTGATATCGGTTCACATCTGCTACCTCAAGATTCTAACTTTAAATAGCGTAAGTGCTCTAAAACTGAAAGTCTCTCTTTTGAGAGTTCCTTTCTATCCCACCCTTTTTGCAGGACTAACTCTTAAGGCAATGACCATTGTTGGCCTTACAATGTATTTATTTTCAGTTTTTAAAATTTTAGCTCACCTGGTTGTAAGGCCAAGTGAGCTTATGGTATAGCCCTGTGTCCATTGTGTATTATGTGTCGTATATCTGTCTGTCAAAAATAACTTGTTACCACTCTGAAGTCCATATTTTTGATCCATTTTCAATCAGACATGGAATAATGGTTTATATCATCAAAATCCTGAATGAATTTAATAATGAGCAAGAAACATGCATATCAATGAGGTGATCTTGCATTTGTTTGGTTAACCTTCTTTCCTCTCTTGAGGCCATATTTCTCATCTAATTTTGATAAAACCTGGAATATATGCTTATATTGTTAAGATCTTGTATGAGTTCAATAATGAGGTAGATCCACACATAGGCTGATTGGCTAAGCTTGTTACCACTCTAGAGACTGTATTTCTAATCTGATTTTGATCAGAATTGAAATACATGCTTATATTATTAACATCTTGGACAAGTTTGAAATTGAGCAAAATTCATGCATACTTATTAGGTGATCTTGATTGGGTGAGCATCTTACCCTTTTGTATTTCTGATCTGATTTTGATCAAACTTGAAATATGAGCTTATATCATTAACATCTCAGATGAGTTCATTGATGAGCAAGATCCATGCATACTAATTAGGTGATCTTGCATCTGATTGGCTAAGCTTGTTACTCCTCTGGATGCCACATTTTTGATCTGATTTTGATCTAACTTGAAATGTGGGCTTATGTCATCAAGATCTTGGATGGGCTAAATAATGGATGAGATCCATGCATATTAATGAGGTAATCTTGGATTTGATTGGCTGAGCTTGTGACCAGTCTGTAAGTTGTATTTCGGATCCAGTTTTGGTCAGACTTAGAATATATGTATATATCATCGAGATCTTGTAAAATTTCCATAATGAGCAAGATTCATGCATTTTAATGCCGTGGTCTTGTACCTGATTGGCATAGTTTATTACTACTCTAGCAGTCATAATTCCATCTGATTTGGATCCACATTGAAACAAGGGCTTATATCATCAAGATCTTGGACAATATCTAAAGGGAACAGGATCCATGCATATTAATAAAGTGATCTTGCATCTGATTGGCTGAGCTTGTTGCTACTCTTGAATCCATATTTTTTATCTGATTTTCATCAAATTTCAAATATTTGCAATATTAATGATACCTTGCACCTGATTGGCTGAGTTTGCTATCTTGCTAGATCTAAAGACTTTATTTCTCATCCAGTTTCTTTAAAACTTGGTAAATGGGTTTATATCATCAAGATCTTTGATGACTTCAATTATGAGCAAGACATTGTGCATATTAATTATCTTTGGAACAAATGTTTATCAGCATATAGTAAAATAGGTAAAATCAGCATGATATAAAGTTTGGGAGAGAGTTTACCTAGATTGTGTTCTTACAATACTATATAATCCTGCTTAGTGAAATGGTCAACTGTTAAGTTATGTAAGCCAGGTGAGTGATATCAGGTCCACTTGGGCCTCTTGTTATATCTTTCTTTGTTCTATTTTAATGAGGTGCATCTGTTCTAATATACACAGGAATGTATATGCCAGATGATAATTTTGTAAGTTTTGTAATAGACCAGTGACACAATTGTACTTGCCAACAGAAGTGACAAATCCTTGAATACAAAGTAACAACCACAGCTTTGTATGAGTAAAAATGAGAGACCACTGCCACCTAATAAAGACTACAGGAAGTGTACAGGCACTTAACTGTCAAAGGGTATTGGTCCTTCTCCTTTGGTGGGAATACAGTTGTTGTTTAACTTGTAGAATGTAAAGGTGACAGTTTTGCAGCATATATTATCCTTCTTGGGATTTTTAAATTGAATGGTGTACATATGGATATAGATAATTTGAATATTTAAAGTTGAAATATATATCTTTGAAACTGAAGGAATACTATTTTTTCAAATTTCCATTTACTATTTTATTACTATTTTCTCTTTAATAAAGGGTTCAGCTAAATGAGAATAATTAGTAGTCAAGTAAATTGAGCAAAAACGCATAAAAAGAGCTGAGCTCTCTCTCTCTCTCTCTCTCTCTCTCTCTCTCTCTCTTATGTAAAAGCAAACAAACTGCAACTCACTCAGTGGAATAAAGTTCTATCAGGTCATTTATTTGAATCATGAGATGACAGAATAAAGGTCATTTATTTGAATCATGAGATGACAGAATAAAGGTCATTTATTTGAATCATGAGATGACAGAATAAAGGTCATTTATTTGAATCATGAGATGACAGAATAAAGGTCATTTATTTGAATCATGAGATGACAGAATAAAGGTCATTTATTTGAATCATGAGATGACAGAATAAAGGTCATTTATTTGAATCATGAGATGACAGAATAAAGTTCTATCAGGTCATTTATTTGAATCATGAGATGACAGAATAAAGTTCTGTCAGGTCATTTATTTGAATCATGAGATGACAGAATAAAGATGTTATCATGATGGAATACCAATGTCTCTGTTCTTTAACAATTTAGCCTACTTTCACTGAATTACAAAAAATACATAATATTTATTATTATTTACTCAAAAGTGTTATCTAATACAATAAACACATGAATAAGCTAATTGAAACAAGATGTACTAGAATTAGATGATTTTAGTGCAGTTACTTGAGATGCACATGAATTTTATATTGACAATCATGTACAGACCTTGAAAAGGGTAATTTTTCAAGTGAAATGAAAACAGAATATAGGGTGAATGAAGAATGAATGCAGATGAAATGCAGAATGAACATAAATGAAACCCAAAATGAACACAAACAAAGTGATGAATGAATTTTGAAGAAAACAGTGCAGATACAAAATGCAAAATGCAGAACGATGAATGGTAAGCGAAAATAGAATGAAACACAAACTCTTTTCATAAATGGATTTGAAAATCAAATATTTTTCCAAGCTGCCACTAATTTCCACAGTTGAAAACCTTTTTGCATGATAATCAAGGATCAGATTCTTTAAACTGACAGTTTTTCAACCTAACAAGTCATGACACTGTTCTTGCTAAAGCAGACATAAACAACAACAGCCATTGATGTGATCACATCATCACTGGTTGTTATATCTGTACGATATTTATTTAAACAAAATGAAGTAAATAAAATTTGCTGAAAATACTCTAAAACTATATTTTTACACTTATTGCAGTTGCATTTATATCTTAATTTAAAATAAATTCAGAGCCGTTGTTTGCATTTATGTATTTGCTATTTCATTAAAGCACACTTTTAATATAACAGGATATGAAAGGTGTAGTTATCTCCCTTTAACAAGTGAGAAAAACAAAAGGAAACAATGGATAGAAGTGATAATGCAAAATCTTAATTGTTTTCTGAGACAAAACAAAAATAGACAAGATGATAGATGGAATGCAAACATTAACAGAATACAAATAAAATGCAGATTTGGAACAATTAGCCGTTTCAAGGTTTGTAGATGTTTTGGAGTCCTCCTCATGGTCAAGTCATTTATTATTTCATACACAATCACTACCAAAAATGATAATTATTTTTTTGGCAAATTATTTTTTTTACTTTGACGAAATAATTAATTTTTCATGTATGAAAAATTATATAAATTACAATATATCTGTATGTATGAGGTTTAACATTAAATGTTGAATAGTTCTTGAGTTTTTTAGGACACCATAGACATAAGTAAAACAAGTTTAGTTCCCTCCAAAACGTCAGATTATGAAATTCTCTCAGACCTTGAATATTAGTCTAAGAGAAGAACACAATGATTCTGATTTCTGAAAAATACATTATTTTAAGGAAAAACAGTATGAGTTTTTGCCCAAGATCATGTACAGTGAATTTTAAGTTTTATATTTTAACCTTTTTTTTATGTGTGAATCAATGTCCATAAGAACCTTTAAATTTAAAGAAAGGAATTTCATATGCTTGGATTTTTAAAAATAATGCTGAACATGTAAAAAAATTTTACTATATTTTATGGATTTTATATTTTTATAACATTAACTTTTATTTATATACCTTTTAAACAATTCTGACATCATTACCTTTTATTATTTATACATGTTCACATTTATTTGGAAGGATTTCCTCAAACTTTTGTGCAAATTTTTATCTTTACATTTTTATAACTATATAGCCAGCATAGTGTTGACATGCCATTAAACCCAATACAGATGTATTGCTTTGTGGCTATTTACTTCCACCTCGTAATGATAAGTATTTATTAGTTTTTTAAATCAAAGGATTGAGATTTAGACACATACAAATGATGTCAAGCTCTGAAAAGTAGGAACCTTTTTTCTGTAATTGACCTTTAATAGGTTAGAGTATTTGTAGCACTATATATACTCTGATTCAACTGCAAACAACATAAAACATGATCTACTCTCAAATAATGTGCCAGCACATCAGGGTCTGTGTTGTTTGGTCTACTGATTAGTTCTAACAAAATGCTTAGACTCAGATCTGCAGGTGCATTATGCAACGGTAGATGTGCCGGTGCATTATATGACGGCAGATGTACCAGTGCATTATATGATGGCAGATGTGCCGGTGCATTATATGACGGCAGATGTGCCAGTGCATTATATGACGGCAGATGTGCCGGTGCATTATATGACGGCAGATGTGCCGGTGCATTATATGACGGCAGATGTGCTGGTGCATTATATGACGGGAGATGTGCTGGTGCATTATATGACGGCAGATGTGCCAGTGCATTATATGACGGCAGATGTGCCAGTGCATTATATGACGGCAGATGTGCCGGTGCATTATATGACGGCAGATGTGCCGGTGCATTATATGACGGCAGATGTGCCGGTGCATTATATGACGGCAGATGTGCTGGTGCATTATATGGCGGCAGATGTGCCAGTGCATTATATGATGGCAGATGTGCCGGTGCATTATATGATGGCAGATGTGCTGGTGCATTATATGACGGCAGATGTGCCGGTGCATTATATGATGGCAGATGTGCCAGTGCATTATATAATGGCAGATGTGCCGGTGCATTATATGACGGCAGATCTGGGTCTATGCATTTTGCAGTTGGATTCAACTTCTAAGCAATACAGTATTCTATAAACCATGATTTTTTTACATTAAGAAGCTTTGTGGAAAAAGATTGAGCGAAATCATCTTTGACAGCAGTGTAGGTATGTAAGAGGCCTTATTGCCAGATTTCTCCTTCATGTCCACAGATGTTAAAGAATGGTAGAATGAGATGTTAATGTGCACAAATCACTTCATGTCTTCAGGCTGGAAATGGTGTTGTCTCAAGTGATTTCATATAAACAAAATATCCATTCAATGATTTCAAAATAAAACCTAATAAATTTCTCGAAGAAGAATTTTATTGATTATATTGATTAGTTAACATAGTTAATAAAAAATACACAAATATATAAATAATTAAATATATAAATAAATAAATCAATAAATAAAAATATATAAATAAATAAATGTATTGGTTGATGGACATTAAATAGTTTGTGGACCTGAAGACCACTTTTGAATCTTCCTTATTATTTGCAGTTATTAGGTAACAGGTAGACAACTAATAAAGAAGTAAATAAATAAATAAATAAATACAAGCAGATTGTTACCATGAACATTTTTCTTCCTTCTTTCCTTCTTTTATTCTTTCTTTTTTGTGAACCAGTTGTACCATAATTGGCTTTTCACTCAGAAAAGGCAGTAGAATTTCAAGATGGAAATAATCTGGAAAAAAATATTACAAGAAGAACAAAAAATAAAAAAGGATTATAAGGAAGACAAATGGATGACTGAATAAATAAATCAATGTAAATGACTGAATAAATTAATCAATGTAAATGACTGAAAAAATAAATCAATGTAAATGACTGAATAAATAAGTCAATGTAAAAGACTGAATAAATAAATCAATGTAAAATTTCATTATCCACACTAGTCTTATACATGTAATTGCTTCTTTTTTTTTTTTAAACTGTAAATTAATAGTAACTTCAAGTTTCACTAGAATAAAAAAAGTCTTTCAGTTGGTCAATTGTTCACCTTGCAGTTTCCATTTAATGCATTCAGCAATTGAACACATGCAAAAGAAAAACAAAAAGCTTCATTCAAAGAGCTGTAGTGGCTCAGTGGTTTGCATGTTGGACTTGCACCAAAAAGAATGTAGGTTGGCTACTGTGATGTGTCCCTGGGCACAGCTCTTTTCTTCATTTGGTAAAGCATGTGTTTTGGTGTCAAAAAACAAAATCCTGGTTGAGCCTTGACAGGGACCAGGCAACGGTCTTCTGCGTGAAAGATCAGTTATAATACCACTTGTTTCACGAGAAAGAAAGATAGAAAAAGTCACAAGGGTAGATGTTGTATTGATTGATTGAGATATTTATTTACTGCCTGCACTGTTCTAATTGTCCATGGACAAAAAGCCTGGGAAAGTCTCAAGCAGTCTTAATGTCTGTGAATTACTTACCGTCCACAGACCTGTTTATTTTTAAATCAGTCTTTTGATTTGATTTGTTGATTGATTGATTTATTGATTGATTGATTTAATCAGTTCATCTATCCATATAATCAATACATTGCCATTTTTTAGGAAAAGAGTTCCAAATCATTGAATGGCTATTTTCTTCATATCTTCAATCTTTTACGGCAGCTTCTCTGATCTGCAGACATTAAGTAATTTGCAAACATTTAAAGATCTGTTTCAGCCATTCCTTAATGTACATGGACATTAAAAACAATACAGGCAATAAGGCTCCTACATGTGTGCTATATCCAGACTATATTTAGACAATGCAGGCAATAAGGCCTCCTACTTAAGTACTATATCCAGACTGTAATTATACAATACAGGCAATAAGGCCTCCTACATGTATACTATATCCAGACTATTTAAACAATGCAGGCAATAAGGCCTCCTACATAATACTATATTCAGACTAATTAGACAATACAGGCAATAAGGCCTCATATATGTACTATACCCAGACTGTATTTAGACAATACCGGCAATAAGGCCTCCTACATAATACCATATCCAGACTAATTAGACAATACAGGCAATAAGGCCTCATATATATGTACTATATCCAGACTGTATTTAGACAATACAGGCAATAAGGCCTCCTACATAATACTATATCCAGACTAATTAGACAATACAGGCAATAAGGCCTCATATATATGTACTATATCCAGACTGTATTTAGACAATACAGGCAATAAGGCCTCCTACATAAGTATTAATACGTACTTTATAGAGACTGTAATTAGACTGCGTTTAGAGGTTAATCATTGAATTTGAAACATTACCTTTGTATGCAGTGAGATCTTTGTAACTTAAGTAATAGAGGTTCTTTAGGGTTAGAATCTGAATTGACGTTCTCTTCCAGACTTGGATGCAATAACACAGATACCCACTGGGAGCCCCAGAAGATCCCCCTCTACTCCATTCAGACCACTGCTCCAGACATAGCAGGGGTATCCTGCGGGGGAAGACACACCATGGTCTGGCTTAAAAATGGTCATGTCTTCACATTTGGAAACAACTTTTATGCTCAGCTTGGATATGACTTCAGGGAAAAGAACTACAAAGACAAGCAGGTAAAACACTTGTACATAAAATTATTATTCATTACCCTATTGTATGGTACTTATTGAAAAGTACTTAATAAAGTTCATCAGTGACAAAAAAGTGTGTATATCTAGAACCCTTTACCCGGTATCTTCTAATTTGGATGATCTCAAGTTTTGTATCTTTGCTAGCTTTCAATAATATTAGGTCTTTTTATCTTTTTTTTTGTTCATTATATTCTGTATCATATTTTGATAATTCATATAAATGTTTTGGTTAGTATTCTTATTTCTTGTCTAATCTGTATTCTATTAAGATACTTTTGTACCATTTTTATGCTCCAACCATATTCTGTGGGGACATAAGGTACACCGAGTATCAAAACATCCATGCATCAATGTCATCCATATGCTTATACTTTCCATTTATTCATCTCAGCCCTTAAGAGAAATTGGATTTCGATCAGATTCAGTATCCTTTGATCGATATGAAAAATATAAAATTTTATTTTCACCGTTGTCTAGTAGAATTTGACACAGTTATTGTCCTTATTCAGCCGTGATATTTTGCTGAGAAATTGTTTCATATTCCACTTCGAAGCATTAAAAATGAAAAGAAAAACAAGAAATCCTTGAAGGTGTGAAATTTATCATGTTTATAGATTATTTGTATGAATAATATCCAGGCCAAAAGAGGTGTCATTTTGAAGCTGAGGGTGATTACACAGGTATACTTACTAATATACACATGGTATATTGATTACATTTATGGTGACTGTTACAGTGTGTTGGTCAGGGTTTTGTCTTGGTCAAGTTCACACACTGATTTTGCTGTATGTAATTCGAGAGGGAATGGAAATGGCTTACAGTTACTTGTATTCTTGCAGTCTTGCAGACACAAATTGGTGCTCTTGATGTCACTGATGGGGCTTAAATTGTTTAATATATTCTGTCTTCCATAAGACTTGAATAAAATGAGTGTTACTTTGGGCTATTTGTGTGAAACAAGTGCTCTGCATGCATGTAGCTGGTAGAAAAATAAAGTGCAATCCTAACCTGCATAGTTTGCCAAAATTGCACTGAGAAAATACTATAAGAAAGGAGAACAAATTATGATGTGCACATGTGCAGACTTTGTCACCTGACTAATTCTTGGTAAAATATGCATTTGGAGCAAAAGGGATGGTTTATGAAGCAGCCTTGCTACATTGTAGTGTACACATTTATGTTTGGAAGTAACTACCGGTAGTCTGATTTGTGTCTGAGCCTAAGTTTGAAGTCTGACACTGTCATAAGTAAGTTTCCATGGTTGTATATTCATGGTTAATATTTTATAATCTTTAAATACATGTATTTCCTCTTCCATAAAGGCACTTTCAGCTGATCCATTAAGAAGTATACAATTTACATGTGTGTCATGTTTTCAGACTGTGGTTAACATGCACAAATAAAAGATACATGAAATAAAGACTCTGTAAGTTTTGTTATCCCTTTGCCAGCAAGGGGATATTGTGTTATCCCTTTGCCTGCAAGGGGATATTGTTGTTATCCCTTTGCCAGCAAGGGGATATTGTTGTTATCCCTTTGCCTGCAAGGGGATATTGTTGTTATCCCTTTGCCTGCCAGAGGATATTGTTGTTATCCCTTTGCCAGCAAGGGGATATTGTTGTTATCCCTTTGCCAGCAAGGGGATATTGTTGTTTTTTCAGAGGTAAGATAATATGGATCGATGTATATCATTTTGGTGATACATAGAGGATATTTGCTTGTATCGAATGAATAGTGGATATATTTCCTTGAGTGGGTGAAAATACAAGAGTTTTTCATCAAGCACATTTTCTTTTTATCTTATGCTCAAACGTATTGGCTTTGCGAGCTAAAGTGTGTAACAGATTGAAGTAGCAGATTTTGTATGGTAATGTCAGCTGTTTACCATTTGTGTTCTGCTGTGTTTTGTAATATTCGCACAGAAAATATGAGTGTTATAATTCTTTTTCCAAATTCAAGGTAAAAAAGCACATTTAAAAAAAATATTTAAAAGAAAAAGTATATTGTTGAATTTAAACCTGGTACTCCTGCATGACAGATTACCATGCTTGCCATTAGACCAAGCAACTGACCAAATGGCAAGACCAGGCAACTGACCATATGGCAGATGAAAATCTTGGGTCCTAATGTTATTGATGTGTATTAACTGCAGTGAAAATAATTTTGATAATAAAATAAATTCTGTTGTCAAGGACTGTCTTTATGTTATGAAACAATCTCGATATTAGAACTTGCTCCAATAATCAGTTTGGAATCGTTATTGTAATCTGGGTCAAGGCCATAGATAAATTTGGCACTTGCTGGGCTTTAATCATTTGATTTTGCCAATACTTTATGTCCATTTAGATTAATCAACATAATATCTGCCACTGTTTGTGTATTTGCCCATAGTTTACAGAAATTAAAGTAATTCTATCGTTCACACTTATCACAAATGGCAGTACATGTACAAGATGAACAGACTGACATAGTTTTACAAACAAAAAGAAAAACACCAGAAATGCAACTAGAATTCTTGGTTTATAAAAGAAAACACTGAAATATTACCATGAAAGTGTTCTTTATTGCCAAGCAAGGATATAATGCAACCTAGTTTACCAAGATCGCTTCTGACAAGCATTGAACTTCCTGGACAAGTTGATACACAATTCTGACAATAGCTATATTAATTTTTTTGACAAAATATTCAGGGAAATAGTGCATGAATTATAAGGGCATAGAGAAAAGTTATTACCAGTTTTACCTGCTCATAATTCAAGTCCAACTGTAAACTGCACAGACCCATATCTGCCATCACATAAAGCACCAGCAGATCTGGGTCTATGCAGTTTGTTAGTAGTAATTAGTAAAATAAACAACATAGACCCTGAGCTGCTGGTGCATTATGCAATGGCAGATCAGGGTCTGTGTTGTTTGCAGTTGAATTTGACTTATACATAGGTATTGATGGTATTATTTCATTTCTGAAATCAGATTTTGTTATCAACAACTACTTTTTATCTGTAGTAGAGACAGGGGTCTTGAAAGCACATACAATTCAGATGATAAAAAAAAAAAACTTAATGAGCCAAAAATGTTAATATAAACATACAAAGATTTTAGATTATACTGACTACATGTGGTTTAAGATTGGATCATTGTTGACCTGGCAGTAGATATTCAATTATTTCATGATGTCTTTTTGTGATCAATACACTGCCACAGGCTGAAGCTATCTGGGAAATTGAGGATGAAAATGCTCATAACATTGTAAGTAGATAGTATTGGCTCTAGAATTTTATGTATGCCTAAAATATTTCTGATTTATCATGCTCCATTGTGTGTAACTTAAGCTATGCTAAAGTTAGAAAATTCATATTCAAAAGTTGTGGTAACTGACTTCACCTTCCACAGCTTGCGTTCATTGTTTGTAATCTTGAACAGATGCACTTGGTTTTCATTTGTTTGTTTATAATAATTTTTTTCTTTTGGTATTATAATTGAATGATACCATTTAATTTGTTTTCTGTGTTTGCTTGAAGATCTAGAGCCAATACTTCAGATGCAAAGATGTGCTATGTTATGATTGTTTTATAATGTAGCCCTTACCAATCGATCTAGCAATGTACCAAGTGAAACTGTTCCCATTAAGAAATAACTGGCTATACTTAACTGTACTAATGGTAGATGCAGGTAAAGGGGCTAGCTGATCACAGACATTTGATGTTGCCCCTTTAGAGCTGATTTTAGAAATTTCAGCAAAATTTGTAACATAAGGTTTTCTCACAGCTAGCTTTCTTAATACGCAATGTTTGAAATGGACTTTATTGATGTTATTCCATACTAACTTAACGTAAAGCATCATTCATATAAAAAATGAATAGTAATTACTGTATTTATTCTAATTTAGAATTTAGGTGCCCTTTTCAGCCTACCTTATATACTCGTGTATAAGCCAATACCAACTGCAAACTGCATAGACCCAGATCTGCCATTGCATAATTCGCCAGCAGATCTGGGTCTATGCAGTTTGTAAGTACTAATCAGTAGAACAAACAACATAGACCCTGATCTGCCGGCGCATTATGCGACAGCAGATCAGGGTCTATGTTGTTTGCATTTGGATCTGGATTATACACGAGTATATATGGTACTTCAAATTTGGAAGCACTTGTATTAAACAAATTTTGCTAGATTTCAATTATGGAGACACCAACTTTAGAGGTTTGAGTTTAATTCACAGTTTGACAAGTACCATTTTTGTGGTGCTAAAATTGATGATCACTACATGACTACATATATGTTACTTTGTTCTCAATAGCATGAAAAATGAGATACTAAGCGTGCTTCTCTGTGGTTTTTATATATCCATCAGCTTACTCCTCATGTTCAGTGTACACAAAACAATGCCGTCCTGTCACCACACTATCATCACGATACTTATTCATCACTTGTTGAAAAACTAAGACAAAGCTTTATTTGAATGATAATTAAGACCCATTTGTTCTTCATTGGTGGTTACTATTGATCACTCCAAGGTGTTAACCTTCCATGTACAAAGCACACTAACGGAAAGCATGTGTTGCTAGATTTCCAGTCAGTCTAAATAATGGTTAGGACAACAGAGCTGATTTTATGCCAGGATGTCTCGTACCAATAAGGTATCGAACAAATCACTTTCTTATTTATATTTCAGTCCTTTTAAATATAAGATAAAATAAAATGAATATAAACTCACTGTGTGTTTCTTGTTTTGTAAATTTAAAAATGAAATGTTATCATTAGTTTGTCATTGATCCTGAGTTTCATTTGTCCATGACTGGTGTGTAACCAGGTAGGATCTATAATGATGAGAAACTGAGAGGTGGCTTGCAAACATTAAATGATTTTACTTCGAAATATAATGTTACTCATCAAATTTTTTGTTGTTGAACATTCTTTTGCTATGCTGTTCAAAAAAGTTTTCTGTCAACATTATTGGTCAATCAGTCTGATGCAATGTGTAATCTACAGTACACCCAATTCTCATCAACTTCATCTTTTTCCTAGAGATGCCACATTAGGATATGAAAATTGTCCATACTTCAGGAAAAAATATTAACAAGAGTAAAGCCTACTGAAAGGTTCTCTAAGCTGAGATTTGGAAATAGATCACTTTTTTTACATTATTCCTTTTTTTGATGTTTGATTTAGCTAGAACATTTTTATATTTGGGAGCAAATATAAAAATAAAGGAAATTTTAAAAAATTCAATCAGAAAGGCACCAAATTTGGAATGATGCCTAAATTAGAAAAAATATGTTACAAGGAAAAGTAGGTCACCACAATCCAAAATTTGTCATATCAAATTTCTGAATTTCAGACCATGGTTTACATTAACTGATTATTATAAGTCTGTGGTTGTTATTAATTAATCAGTTTCTAATGAAATGTATTCAATAGGGGAAAAAATGGTTGCAATTTTACACATCTGTTTGTGCTTTGTAATATGGCACATTTGCATACTAAATCACCCATTACTAGTAAGTTAACTGTTTTGTGTCTTCTGTGGTACATATATGTACAGTGTAGATGTTAGTGCAACAATACATTTAAAATGAAAATAAAGTTGGCATTTTCATTTTTTTAATTTGCACAGTCTAATCAATTTGTGTAGAGGTCATTAACATGACTGTAGCTCACAGTTCCCTGCTTTATGGTAAATGTAGGTCATTAACACAACTCTGCCTCACAGTTATCTGCTTTAGGGTCAGTATTTTTGAATATTCACAACTCTTCTGTAATTAAAAGAATTTTTTTAAAAATTCCTGTTCTTTAATGTTGTCTTTAGTATTTTCAGCCAAACTATATTTCTGAAAATTCATTTATTTTTATTGGTACAAATTTTCGTGGTTTTACGAATTTTGTAAGTGCTTAAATTCATGGATTTGGGAGTTTATATAGTCCTATTCTTTCTACAGAAGAATTACTATCTGTTATTTCTTTAAATTAGTGGTTTTGTAGCAACCTTGAAAGCCACAAAAATTGGTACCACATGAAACATAGTTCATGGCATTCAGTTCAAAATAAATACATCGCTAGTTATATAAACAGAAACTTTTAATCATCGCAGGACCATAATCGTTAGAACAAATTCCTATTCATTGTCTGTTGTTTATAAATGTACACAGTCAAAAGAGTTGTGTTCTCAAAAATATAAAAATATACATACATTTTTCCATCTAATGCTAATCCCCCACTCCCATCTATTATAACCTGTAATTATCCATACATATCAATCCTTTCATTATTGCTGTGTGACTTGATACCCTTGGAAGAAGTTCCTGTCATAATTACCTGCCTTGAGTTAAAAAGGGTCAAGCTAATTTGAGGTTTGAAGCAGTTTGTCTTTTAAACTTCATAACTTGGCACTTGACACCTGATAGGTATATAAAAAGTGCATGTATACATTTTCTGAAAGGGTATAAAATGGCAAGCATAATCAATCATAATGCAATACATTTTTATAAAGGGACTCTTGTTAGCATATCCTACACATTTTCAACCATGATTACTGTGAAGAATTTTAAAAAAAAAAAAACTTTATCAACTTTCAAGACTCCAACATTATATATAATATAAATGAATATTGCACAAAATTTAAGTTTTAACTCTACTGGTCATAAACCGGAAGAGCTTATGGTTCGGCCTGTTGTCCAATGTCTGTCTGCCCATTTGCATAAGTTATCATTAGTCCTCCTAAATTTCATGGAGGATTGCCTTGAAACTTTACACACACATTCATCCAAGGGTCTAGTTACTACTAAATGAAATGGTGCTCCTTAGACATCCAATATGGCCACCATTATGGCTATATTGAAATCTTGTTGTCACTACTTCTTCAGAATGGATGGTCATATCAGCATAGGAGTTTCACCAGAAGACTTCATATGACATCTAGTTGGTTCTAAATGAAAATGGAGCTGATTGACCTCCAAGATGGCTGCTATGGTACACATCTACTCTTCCAGGGTGGATGGTCATATCAACATGGGTTTTTCACTAAAAGACTTCTTCTTTTGTCCAGTTAGTCCTAAATGAAAATGGTGATGATCTGACATCCAATATGGCCACCATGGTAGCCATCTTGAAAATCTTATCACCGCTCCTCCTAAATGGAAAGTCATATCTACATGTGTTCTTTGCCAGAAGACTTCTTATGGTGTCTTGTTGGTTCTAAATAAAACTGATACCAATCTGACTTCACATGTAGCCAGCATGGCAGCCATCTTGAAAATCTTGTTATCTCTTAAGAATATAAATGGTTTCAACACACAGCAGTTAACCAGAAAAATGGTCTTTTCTTGGATTCCTTGAAAATCTTTTTGGCCAGTAGAGCATCACTCCCTTAAAGGGACTCTTTGTACAATGAAGCCATGTTGGTATAAATTACAGACTTTTATATCTGTCGCTCTCTATGCATGTGTGTGTATATAATTGTCTGTGTGTGTGTGTGCATGTGTGTGTATAAGAGTGTGTGTGCATGTGCATGCATGTGTGTGTGTGTGTGCAGAAAGCTTCTTTCTAGTTTCTTGCAATGAAAATCAAAATGGGCATCTGATATTGAAGATGAGAATTTGTGCATGACTTACCATGAAAATTATTTAATACATCCAATACCAAAAGTGACAATCAGTGTAATCTTTATTCATCATTACAAAGTCACATATCTTTCTTAGGAGGACCTTCTGAAAATTTTGTATTTGTAAAGAATTCTCCATGAAGAAAAGGATTTGCATGCCTACTTTATATAACTTCAAACTTAATATCTTAAAATGAGCTAAATTCAAGATTAAATATTTATATTTGTTTTAAATTCAATTTGATCTGAATATTTATATTTGTTTTAAATTAAATTTGATCTGAATATTTATATTTGTTTTAAATTAAATTTGATCTGAATATTTATATTTGTTTTAAATTAAATTTGATCTGAATATTTATATTTGTTTTAAATTAAATTTGATCTGAATATTTATATTTGTTTTAAATTAAATTTGATCTGAATATTTATATTTGTTTTAAATTAAATTTGATCTGAATATTTATATTTGTTTTAAATTAAATTTGATCTGAATATTTATATTTGTTCTAAATTAAATTTGATCTGAATAGTTGTACACTTCAGACACAGCCTCATTTACTGAGGACTTTGACATACAGACCTGTGGCCCAGGTGGCATGTGGGGAAAAACATTCTGTGTTTAGATTTCAAGATGGTGCTGTAGCTTGTGTAGGGTAAGTAATCATAGGTATATTACCTTTGGTACTTAGTTATGAAGAAAAAGTGGACAGGTGGAAACCATAAAAATGTACACATTAAGAATTTTGTGCATTTCCTCATGGCAGCTAAAGAATCGTTAAAGTGAAGAAGAAGGAGGAGGAGAAGAAATTGGTCATTTCAACATACAGTTTTAACTTCCAGCTTATTCTTGCATTAAAACGATGTTTGCTTTTACAGTTTTATACACCATGACTCATGACTTATGCTACAATATATTTCCAGAGGGTGAGTGTGGCCACTTGTATTTTTTTCAAAGAGTCAATGAGGGAACTTTGAGAGTCAGAGAGGAACAACATCAGATCAGATATGCTGGATAGAAAGCCAATAAAAGAAGCCACTTGGATATAAAATATTATTATATAATACATCAACAAATAGACAATTCGATATTAATTTTGATGGATATATTTATTAATTGTATCAGAAAAGACATTTTTTAATTCTAGATTTTGCACTCATTTATCTTGAGTTTACACTCTTCATTTTCCTCTTTTTTTAAATAATTCACAGCCCCCAGCCCCCCCCCCCCCCATTTTGTATCTTTTTTAAAAAAAACACTTGGTGGGGTTATTGTTTGATTTAATGCTAAATTGTGCATTTGTTGAAGTTTTGTTATTCAGAAACTGAGTAACTTGTATCAGCAAAACAACCTCAAAAGTACATTATACTGGTGGTTGGCACCAACTTTCCACACAAGAATGACTAGAATCAACTGACAAGACAAGAAGACTTCAAAATTTCAGTCATCAAATATGTTCTTTTTCATGGAAATGGCTTCTGAAAATTTGATTGCATTTGGTGATTGTTAGAGATCGTTAGTGCCAATAGTCTATTCCTGTCTCTTAAAGTCACTCAAATGTATCAGTTAAAGCTCAGTACACAAGTGCACAAGTTTCTTTGCCTGTTCTATGGGGAGATAAATTTCGAATTACGCTTACATTACATTCATTATAAATCCACTTAACACCATCCATTCACAGGTGATTTATTTTTGGCGGAACTAATCTGTGCTGAATTTACTTGTACTTCAGTCATTGAAAACATATTTTTACAACCATGGCACAGATCAACATGTGTATTCATTCCACACATGCTCTTTACCTGAGAGCCAAATTACTGCTATTTACACTTAATTAGGATAGCATTTGTTCACAGATATGGTATCTAGGAAAGATAAGCCTCAGTTGCCCCCTGACAGCAATAACAAATGCAGATTTAAATAGCAGGTCAGAATAAAACAGTGTCATAAGATTGACACCATGAATTTTTAGCTCACCTGGCCATTAGGCAAAGTGATCTAATGGCATGACCCTGCATCCTTCATCCATCCATCAACATTTGCTTGTTACCACTCTGGAGGCCATGTTTCTGATTCAGTTTTGATCAAACTTGGAATATGGACTTGTATCATCAAGATCTCAGAAGATTTAGATAATGAGCAAGATCCACTTATAATAATGAGGTGTTCTCGCATTTGATTGGCTGATCTTCATACCACTTAAGAGATGGTGTTTCTGACCTGATTTTAGTAAAACTTAATGTAAACAGGTTAATATTATCAAGATTTTGATAAGTCTTATTATGTGTGAGACCTATGCATATTTATGCATGGATCTTGCATCTCATTGACTGAGGTTTTTACCACTTTAGTGTTTTTATCAAACTTGGTATATCGGCTGTTACTGTATCATCAAGATCTCTGTTGAGTGTGATTATATTAGTGAGAGCCAGTCAGGTTGATAAAAAAGCTTATATTGTCATTGTTTTAAATAGGTTGTATAATAACTTTGATCTGTGTATATTAATGAGATGATTTTGCATCTGACTGGCTGAGTTTAATTATGGGCAAGAAACTATGCATATTATTTATGCATTTATCTTTGGAAATAATGTTTGCCAGACTATAACAAAATAGGCAAAATTGACATGATATAAAGTTTGAGAGATAGTTTACATAGGGTTATATTCTTACAACAACACATATTAGCCTGCTTCGTGAAATGGCCAACTGTTAAGTTATATAAGCCAGGTGAGCAATATTAGGCCCATTTGGGTCTCTTGCTTCTAGAGAGTCAGTCTGCTTGAAAAGTGCTATTTACAGCATCAACGTTGCATAAATGGAAACCCTAATGAATAATGACTTACTTTATGTGCCCAATATATTTCCATTTGATACCCAATTTAGGAATAGTATGACATACTTTGATGCAGGATGACACATATATTTCCATTTGATACCCAATTTAGGAATAGTATGACATACTTTGATGCAGGATGGGAAATATATTTCCATTTGATACCCTAATTTAGGAATAGTATGACATACTTTAATGCAGGATGGCACATATATTTCCATTTGATACCCAATTTAGGAATAGTATGACATACTTTGATGCAGGATGGCACACATCCATTTTTAGCTCTTCTGGTCATAGACCATAAGAGCTGCAGCATCAGAGTGATTGGAAATAAATTTGGGTTACACTTGTATGATTGTTTTCATTGTCGGAAAAGGTCTTTTGAAAGCATTATTTATGTGAAGTTGATATAATTTTATAAATTGCCACATATTACTGTCGTATCAACAGAAATAATTCCCATGGTCAGATTGGGAGGGGAAGCCAGGAGGAGGCAGTTGTGCCCTATTTCCTTGAGACTTTCAATGATGTTGTTATGCACATTGCAGCTGGTGCAAACCATACCCTGGCTGTTACTGGTAAATCATCTTTGCTATTTTTCTTTATAGATTCTCAAAAATAGAAGATCTCATTTGGATGTGAATTTCTTCTTAATTTTATGAAATGGTTCTCTTTTTGTTTGACAATTTCTTTGAAATTTGTTGAGTAAATTCTCTGTTATGCAAGAATTGGAGAGCAAAACAATGAAATTATTAAAGATAAAATTAATGATGAAGTGAGCAAAATTGTATGGTTCTAATTATTACAATGTAAACTAGGCAGTGGTGTGACTTGAATGGCATCAGGACACTTTGGTTTGACACCCAATATATTACACATGTCAAATAACAAAAATATCAGATGGGTTTACAAATCATCATATTTATGATATCATTTGGGTTTACAAATCATCATATTTATGACATCATTTGGGTTTACAAATCATCATATTTATGACATCATTTGGGTTTACAAATCATCATATTTATGACATCATTTGGGTTTACAAATCATCATATTTATGACATCATTTGATAAATAGTGAGCTGCATGAACTTTAATTGAATAAATAGCTTCACATTCTAAGGCTTCGCATTGCTGTTGGAACTTAAAGATTCTGGTTAAACTCTTCAGTTTTTGAACATGTGGATGGAAAAATTAGGTTAAACAAGTTTTGGGAAATTTTTTAGGAATTGTCCAGAAAGGGCTATGTTTGTAATTTCTGTGCAATGGTAATGCACAAATGATCAAATAAGCAAGGAATATTCAAATTTGGTGACGTCATCATAATTGACCCATTAACTCATTAACCCGGGAGATTTTGTTCATTTTCGCGTGAAATGGGGGTAGGCAACATATTTTTGGGGTTACATCTGAATGCAGCAAAACACATCTGCTTAAGAAAGTTTCTCGTTTAGCTGGATGCTTAGGTGTATCAGAAACATTGTTTTTGATTGGCTATTATGCTCGCACATGTGCAGACGGGTAAAAGTTGAACTTCTTTTTTTTTTTTTACTCCAAATCTCAAACTTATCCTACTTTTTGCAAAGGTTCATCTGTCTGTGTGCAGTTCAGACCGATCGGCTTTAGATCTAAGGCCAAAAAGTCTAAAATCCGGACACAAACTCCGGTTCCGAAACTGGCAATTTTTGACCTAAAAAAATCAGGTCTCAAAAAATGCATTTTTTTCGCTGTACTATTTAATGCCAGTGGAAAGTTGACATTATTTGGTATCATCCACTTTAGTGTATCTTAAATGATGATGTTACAGAGCTTGGAAGTAGGGTACAACCTCATGACGCGTAAACGTGGTGCTAGGGGTTAATGAGTTGAGAGGTCATGGGAGAAAGCATATAAAAGATAAGAGTATGTCCAGAACACTAAGACTGGAAGACGGTAATGCCGGCTTTCTTTTGATACTTCCTTTTTTCGAATGATATTCTATCATACAATCCCATATAATATTGTTACAAAATACAGCGTCACCTACCCTTATTTGACTTAACTACCTTGTTATGAATAATGCTAAAGTTGCTTTTTATAAATGGAAACAGTGAATTGGAAACAATTTTGAAAAGCATTAAAAATAAAACCCTTTATCCAGCATTTGCATTTATCTGACATTTTTATATTTTGCAGTTATTTGCATCAGTTTGTCCAGATTAGACTGTAGTTTGATATAGAATATAAACAATGATAACATATAGTGTTTGAATTACTGTAATGTATAATGTCTCCATTCATAATGTAAATGATGACAACATATAGTGTTTGAATTACTGTAATGTATAATGTCTCTATTTATAATGTAAATGATGACAACATATAGTGTTTGAATTACTGTAATGTATAATGTCTCCATTCATAATGTAAATGATGACAACATATAGTGTTTGAATTACTGTAATGTATAATGTTTCCATTCATAATGTAAATGATGACAACATATAGTGTTTGAATTACTGTAATGTATAATGTCTCCATTCATAATGTAAATGATGACAACATAATAGTGTTTGAATTACTGTAATGTATAATGTCTCCATTCATAATGTAAATGATGACAACATATAGTGTTTGAATTACTGTAATGTATAATGTCTCCATACAGAATGTGGTGAAGTGTTTGTGTGGGGATATGGGAAAGCATGTGGCAACAGAATCCAGGATGTTTTGTCTCCACAGCAGCAGTGTACACACAGGAAGAATGTGGTGTCTGTAGCAGGGGGCAGTAACCACAGCATAGCTCTCACAGGTAGGTGTAAGGTCCAGCAGCAGAGTATACACACACAGGCATAATGTGGTGTCTGTACATGCAGCAGAGGACTGTATACCACAGCATTGTTTTCCCAGGCAGACACATGCAAACCTTTGAAGTTAATGTGAAAGTAACGAGTGGGGATTGTACTTATGAAAAATGATATCCAAGTACCACCAGGCTACTTTACCTTAGAAGGAAAAGTGATGTGATTATAACTTTAAAGGGGAGAGTCCATGTTGCATTTTATTTATTAAATATAGTTTGTAGGAGGCATTGTTTTTGCTCAACTTATTAAAGAATAAGGATGGCTGATGTAGTCACCCCAGCATTGGGTTAGCGTCCCAGGTCCCAAGTTGGTTAAAGGTTTGAAGCAAGTTGTTGTTTATGTCTATATATCCTTCATTTGTCATTCCAGGTTTGTGGTCTTTGGTAGGAATATTGATATCAGTTTAATATTCTGGGTGGGTGGTCTTTGGTAGGAATATTGATATCAGTTTAATATTCTGGGTGGGTGGTCTTTGGTAGGAATATTGATATCAATTTAATATTCTGGGTGGGTACTTTTTGGTAGGAATATTGATATCAATTTATTATTCTGGGTGGGTGGTTTTGGTAGGAATATTGATATCCATTTATTATTCTGGGTGGGTGGTTTTGGTTGGAATATTGATATCAATTTATTATTCTGGGTGAGTGGTTTTTGGTAGAAATATTGATATCCATTTATTATTCTGGGTGGGTGGTATTTGGTAGAGATATTGATATCAATTTATTATTCTGGGTTTGTGGTCTTTGGTAGGAATATTGATATCAGTTTATTATTCTGGGTGGGTGGTCTTTGGTAGGAATATTGGTATCAGTTTAATATTCTGGGTGGGTGGTCTTTGGTAGAAATATTGATATCAGTTTATTATTCTGGGTTTGTGGTCTTTGGTAGGAATATTGATATCAGTTTATTATTCTGGGTTTGTGGTCTTTGGTAGGAATATTGATATCCATTTATTATTCTGATTGGGTGGTTTGGTAGGAATATTGATATCAATTTATTATTCTGGGTGGGTGTTTTTTGGTAGAAATATTGATATCAATTTATTATTCTGGGTGGGTGGTTTTTGGTAGGAATATTGATATCAATTTATTATTCTGGGTGGGTGGTTTTTGGTAGAAATATTGATATCCATTTATTATTCTGGGTGGGTGGTTTTTGGTAGAAATATTGATATCCATTTATTATTCTGGGTGGGTGGTCTTTGGTAGAAATATTGATATCCATTTATTATTCTGGGTGGGTGGTTTTTGGTAGAAATATTGATATTCATTTATTATTCTGGGTGGGTGGTCTTTGGTAGAAATATTGATATCCATTTATTATTCTGGGTGGGTGGTTTTTGGTAGGAATATTGATATCAATTTATTATTCTGGGTGGTTGGTTTTTGGTAGAAATATTGATATCCATTTATTATTCTGGGTGGGTGGTCTCTGGTAGGAATATTGCTAATTAGGGTCTTAAAATGTATACAATGGGACTTAGTTTCAGGTTCATGTTTTAGGGCGAGTTCTTATTTATACTTAAAATGAACTTTTCATCAGATGACAAAGTTATGATGTGTATTGTCTTCAGGACTGTTACTTATTAATAATGATTGAAGGGAATAACTTGGCTCGGGGGTGGGGGTGGGGTGGGGGTTAGGAGTTATTAGATTTCAAGAACTAGGACATTGTAGAGTTTATGGGCAAGTTTCCACTCAGCTATATGTCTTTCAGACTCTTCATCCCTTGGTCATGGAACTTTATACATGGAAGTATTTAGAGAAGTATTTACACTGCAATATGAATTTTTTTTACCATGAACTATTTTTCTTGCTTGTATGATTTTTATATGTCTGCCATTTTGGTGGAGCGTACTTATGCATTGACCTATCTTTCCATATGTCTTTTATATTTTCCTATTCTGCACAATAACTAAAGTTCTACAGCACATATCTCCACCAAACTTTGTGGATAGCTTGTATCGGTGTAAGGGGAAAAAACCTATCAATTTCAGCATCAAAAGTTCAAAGGTCAAGGTCACTGACTGAAAGAAAAAAAATGGTTTATGTACAATAACTCGAGTTTTCCACCACCTACAGTTATGAAAATTTGTGGATGGCTTGCATTTGGTGTTAGAAAGATCCTTATAAATTTTGGGGTCAAAACCCAAAGGTTAAGATCACTGTGGCTGAAAGAAGAAAAATTGTTTTTGGACACAAATTTCATTTCTTGACCATGTACTAGCATCAGAGTTTGTGGATGACTTGTACATTGGTTAAGAAAGATGCCTATTTATTTGGGTTTACAGAGGTCAAGGTCACTGTGACTGAAAGAATAAAAATGGTTATTGGATAATAACCTTAGTTCTAGACCACATACCTTGACCAAAGTTTCTGGAGGGCTTGCACTTAAGGGGCCTATTGATTTTGGAGTCAAAAGGTCAAATGTCAAGGTCATTGTGGCTGACAGACAAATGGATTGTGCAGAATAACTTTTATTCTCATATAAGTTCCTTGACCAGACTTTATAGATCACTTGTACTTAGGGTAATAAGGCAACCTCTAGATTTAGGGGTCACGAGGTCTGGGGTCATGGTCTTGGTAAGTCTAATAAGAAAATAATGGTTTCTGCACAGTAACTTTAATTTAAGACTGCATACCATGACCAAAGGTATGCATTGAGACCCATTGGGCAGTAATTTCCTGAATCAACTATGCCCTACTAGTTGTGACATAAAGGATTATTAAACATTGGGTGAATGTATAATACGCCATTCATGGTACTCTTGTTGACAACATGTAAGCAACTTTAAATTCCTTAGTCATTAAATTAACACTTTTGATATTTATTATTTGTTGATGTGTTTCTAATCAACTGTACTAATGTTTAAAGGAAATCTTTTGATACTTTGCTTAGGGAGTAGTGTCTAGGTCTGAGTCAAAAACTAGGACATGGTTAATTGTTTGATGTAGACTTTTGGTTAACACTATATCAGTGTGACTCTTTATCATATGGTCACTAAACTTTATTCACCTGGAATCATATTAGGCCTCGATAATTAGGTCATTAATATTATTTCTCTTGTTATCAGTTTTTGCTGTTTTTCATAAAAAGTAATTTTGAACAGTTCATCTATGCTGTCCTCTGACAGCTCTTGTTATATTATCTCCACAACAGGATAGCAATTTTTGTGTATTTGTTAGAATTGAATCACTTAGAAGTACCATATTGTCACTGTTGACCACCATTAGAGACAGTCCAATATGTCACAAGGTTGGTTTGCTTATGATGGCGACATGTACTACGCAGTTGAAACTCATGATTACAGTACTTCCTTGATGAACATAGCAAACTTTTTACTTAACAGGCATTTCTAATGCTGAAGGTAAAATAGAAAACCAATGTTTTTGATACATGGTCCAGATAAAGCATGGTTTATTTCTTTTCATGTGATAGTTCAACAATGATAGCATTGTCTTTTTACTTTTGCCCTTGTCAGAAATCACCACAAACTTAAGTCATTGTGGGCAAAACAAAGTGCATTTTAATGAAAAATTGACATAACTCTTTTTAATGTTTATATTTTTGACTTCATGAAATATTTCTCTTGAACAATATTCTTATCTGTAGAGTTGTATAGCACTGCAGTGAACACAAACTGTCATGGTGACACAATGAACCATTTGGAGGTCCTCTGATGCTTTAATATGATTCATGCATTTTATCTCTGCAATATGGAAACACCAAACACATGCTAGATACAGCTGATTTTCTAAAGTTTGAACTAAATTAATTCCATAAGCATGAGCATTTTGGAAATTCATTATATTTTTTTCTTAATTAATGAAGTAATTGCTCCAAAATTTGACTGTTTATAAACTTAACAGTTTACGGTATTAAGGTCTCAAATGCTACAGATGTATTAAGCTTTGCACATCATTTCCATTAGCTTAATTACTAAATGGTTTGACATATGGTCTGTTCACCAGTTATAAATCTCAGTGACCTGTCACATGACTGACATGAGATAGTGCTGAATCATCCATATGGACCACTACTGACAACTTTTTCCTTATATTATCATTAATTTATTCAGTAGTCTCTGTTTTAAGAGATTGTCAGCTAGAAATGTTTTTAATTGAAATTTGTAAAACATACTTAGTTCAGTGACCTTTATTGGTTTTGACTTGAATTTTATGAATAGTCTTTATGAATAGTCTTTATGAATAGTCTTTATCCATATACCTTTACAGTCTATATCATTCTAATTTTTTGCCATCCCAAATTTTCACAGACGTGATCACTTGGACTTGACAAGTCTTGACTTTTCGATGTAACTATAAACTTTGATAAATACATACATTTTAAACAAGCTTATAATACTTTTGGATTAGTTGCTTGAATTCCACAATTCCTGCTTTATCTCTCAAAGAAAACTTAAATAATTAATTTTCTAAGATCAATTGCCTTTTTTAATACATAGCAGTAACCAAGGTGAACAATTTAAAATAATAACTAATATTATAATATCTTTTGTTTTCTTTTATTAGCTAATGGCAGTGTGTATACATGGGGCTATGGTCCAGATGGACAGTTGGGTCATGGAGAGAAAATTCTGTTTTTATCGAAGCCACGACGTATTTTTGATGGCCGACTCTTTGGTTGTACAGTTAAGGTTGCATGTGGGGAGGCGTACAGCTCAGCAATCAATGGTATTTAATCACTAGTTCATTGCCCCTTGATGTTTCCAAAGTATAATATGAAATATTTCAAAGGATAATATGAAATATTTCCAGCTTACTAGGAAAGATACCATAAATACTTGCTTAGAAGTCGAGTAGTCCAACTGCAAAGAACATAAACACTGATTTTCCATTTCATAATGTGCTGCCAGATCAGGGTACATGTTGTTTGTTCTACTGATTACTCCTAACAAACTGCTCGGTCTCTGCAGTTTGCAGTTGGACTCGACTTATAAGTGAGTATATACAGTAAATTTTTTTATGGATTTCAGACCAAAACAAGTTACATACAAAAAATCCCTTTTTGCCTGAGATATGAACAGACTTATTTACAGACTTGTTCACAGACTTGTTTACAAACATACCTTTAGTGATATACTGTGAATTTATTTATTTTTGTGGGTACTAGTTTTTGTGGTTTTTGCAAAAAATCATGTCGGTACTTAAGTTCATGGATTGGTGATGGGTTCCTATTGCTTCCGCATAGAGGTCGTTGTTTGTTGAATTTTTTTAATTCATGGTTTGTAGCATCCATGATATCCATTATAATTAGAAACACATGAATAATAGGGAATTTAGTGTATGTAATTGATTTAATTTGAGTAGAATTTTGTGCTAAACAGGGAAATTTGAGATTTTGTAATCATTTATACTTGATGCAACACTTTGTAAAAGGTGGATATTTGTAAAATCTGTGTTATAAATTGATATCCAGCCATGGAACTTGACCAACCATAGCTTGTGGTGATCAAGATTTCTAGTGAATGGTACACATTATGATTATTCTTACAATGAATTGGAAAAAGAAAGAAAGTGCTACTGGTGGTGCTTTATCTTGAAAACCAATTTCTTGGATCTGTTGCTGGTTCCACAGTGTTAATGGGTGCTGGACTTAACAACCAGAATTTGGATTGGTTGCTGGTTTCATTGTCCTAATTGTGCTGGACTTTAACTTAGAGTTCCTGGTTTTTGTCTCAGCCTAGTTGCTGTTTTTTGTTCCATATTCTTAAAGATAAAGTAATTGATGTTGCCTCACTGAAACTAGATTCTCATCAAACACTGCACTCAAGTGAATGTACATATTTTTATTATCATTGTTGTTATTATTATTATTATTATTATTATTATTATTATTATTATTATTATAATATCCTATCACACTTCTGTTGAGAACATTTTTACACTTCTTTTGAAATCACTTGTCATGAAAGGCTTATCCTTGTTCCAAAAATTACCAATATTTTTTCTTTAGATAACCATGGAAACTGTGTTGTATGATAGCTTAGTAGTACTCATTTTTCCTCTGACAGAAAATGGTGACTTGTTCATGTGGGGTAAGAACAGCCATATTATAGTTCCTTCCAAACCCACATCATATAAGTTCTACAAGCCATATTGTATAAACCAGGGCAGAAGGAGAATATCAGTGTCACAAGTCTTCTGTGGGTCCTGGCATGCAGCGGCTTTCACTGGAACTCCAGGTAAATGCACTCTTGGCAAATTTGATGATCTTGCCCAGCCAGCTGTGTACATGTATTTTCAGATTGTCTGGAGCATGCAATCTACTGGTGAAGAAATAAACATCACATATCTTTATGAGTTTGACTAACCGGTATTCCAAAAATAGGGGGATTTTGTGCAGTCACTCTGGTGTTGATGCCATTATTAGTGTCTGTAAGGTTATAGTTTTTCTTACAAGCTGTTATAATAGCTGCCATGCTTTGAATCATCAGGCTTTGCTGTCCCCTGTGTCACTGAGCACTTGAATCATAAGGATTTGCTGTCCCCTGTGCCACTGAGCACTTGAATCATCAGGATTTGCTGTCCCCTGTGCCACTGAGCACTTGAATCATAAGGATTTGCTGTCCCCTGTGCCATTGAGCACTTGAATCATAAGGCTTTGCTGTCCCCTGTACCACTGAGCACTTGAATCATCAGGATTTGCTGTCCCCTGTGCCATTGAGCACTTGAATCATCAAGCTTTGCTGTCCCCTGTGCCACTGAGCACTTGAATCATAAGGATTTGCTGTCCCCTGTGCCATTGAGCACTTGAATCATAAGGATTTGCTGTCCCCTGTGCCATTGAGCACTTGAATCATCGAGCTTTGCTGTCCCCTGTGCCACTGAGCACTTGAATCATCAGGATTTGCTGTCCCCTGTGCCATTGAGCACTTGAATCATCAGGATTTGCTGTCCCCTGTGCCACTGAGCACTTGAATCATCAGGATTTGCTGTCCCCTGTGCCACTGAGCACTTGAATCATAAGGCTTTGCTGTCCCCTGTACCATTGAGCACTTGAATCATAAGGATTTGCTCTCCCCTGTGCCACTGAGCACTTGAATCATAAAGATTTGCTGTCCCCTTTGCCATTGAGCACTTGAATCATAAAGATTAGCTGTCCCCTGTGCCATTGAACAATTGAATCATCGGGCTTTGCTGTCCCCTGTGCCACTGAGCACTTGAATCATCAGGAGTTGCTGTCCCCTGTGCCATTGAGCACTTGAATCATAAGGCTTTGCTGTCCCCTGTACCACTGAGCACTTGAATCATAAGGATTTGCTGTCCCCTGTACCATTGAGCACTTGAATCATAATGATTTGCTGTCCCCTGTGCCACTGAGCACTTGAATCATCAGGCTTTGCTGTCCCCTGTGCCACTGAGCACTTGAATCATAAGGATTTGCTGTCCCCTGTGCCATTGAGCACTTGAATCATCGGGCTTTGCTGTCCCCTGTGCCATTGAGCACTTGAATCATCAAGCTTTGCTGTCCCCTGTACCATTGAGCACTTGAATCATCAGGCTTTGCTGTCCCCTGTGCCATTGAGCACTTGAATCATAAGGCTTTGCTGTCCCGTGTACCATTGAGCACATGGTTAAGTTTTTGTTTGTTCATGTTAAATGGAGAATTAACACCAAATTTAAGAATCCAAATAACTTTAGCATATGAGATTGTGCACCACAGAGGCTTTGACATTTTGAGATTTTCTATGGAGATAATCTAGTTTCCTGATAATTGATAGACAGTTCCTTTAATTTTACAAGGTACACAAGAAGCAATGGTTATGTGAGTACAGTTTTACTGCAGATATTTTATTGTGTGGAAGTATATTAATATTCTTATGTCTAATCAGCAAGATACTTAATAATGGATTTTGTGTTTAATAGATATAGTTGACACATAATTTTCATACTCCTTGTGCAAATTTTGTGGACAATTATTGACCTTTTTTGTCTTGTCATTCTTTGAAATACAAAGATATAGGTATTGGTCATTCCAGGATCAGGTGGGTAGGGGTGGGTGGGAATTATCAGTGAACACTATTGTTGGTTTCTTATCTGAAATGTCACTTGTCCCAAACCCATAGATATTAACCCATATATATTTTTATTAAAAAAAATAGTAAACATTGTCCTTTCATATGCTTGAACCCTATCCCTAGATCTGATTCTTCTTTCATCAGCACCCCTTGTGAAGAATGGGGAGGAATCTGGTGAGTCTTCACTGGAGGAAGAAGAGGAATTAAGTGAGGACAATCCAGGAGAAGATGAGGTGCTTCTAAAGAGCAACCAGAACAGTGTGAATGAAGGACAACACAATATGAATGGAGTAAGTAAGAAACAATTGGAGAAATTTCTTCATCTTGGGGAAATTCTTAACATGGTAAACTGAGTCAGCACTATTTTTTGGGTATCCTTAAAAAAGGAAATGTGAATCCATGAAAAAACACACAAGCATAGCAAGGCCAATATGAATGGCTAGTACATTCTATAAAAAACACAGAAGTAGCAAGGCCAATAGGAATGGCTGGTACATTCCTTAAAAACACGCAGGCATAGCAAGGCCAATATGAATGGCTAGTACAGTCCTTAAAAACACAGTGGCATAGCAGGGCCAATAGGAATGGCTAGCTAGAACATTCTTTGGCTAGCTAGTACAGTCCTTAAAAATACACAGATATAGCAAGGCCAGTAGGAATGGCTAGTACAGTCCTTAAAAACACACAGATATAGCAAGGCCAGTAGGAATGGCTAGTACAGTCGTTAAAAATAGACAGATATAGTAGGAATGGCTAGTACAGTTTAAAAACACAGATATAGCAAGGCCAGTAGGAATGGCTAGTACAGTCCTTAAAAACACACAGATATAGCAAGGCCAGTAGGAATAGCTAATACAGTCCTTAAAAATACACAGATATAGCAAGGCCAGTAGGAATAGCTAATACAGTCCTTAAAAATACACAGATATAGCAAGGCCAGTAGGAATGGCTAGTACAGTCCTTAAAAACACACAGATATAGCAAGGCCAGTAGGAATGGCTAATACAGTCCTTAAATATACACAGATATAGCAAGGCCAGTAGGAATGGCTAGTACAGTCCTTAAAAACACAGATATAGCAAGGCCAGTAGGAATGGCTAGTACAGTCCTTAAAAATACACAGATATAGCAAGGCCAGTAGGAATGGCTAATACAGTCCTTAAAAATACACAGATATAGCAAGGCTAGTAGGAATGGCTAGTACAGTCCTTAAAAACACAGAGATATAGCAAGGCCAGTAGGAATGGCTAGCTAGTACATTCCTTAAAAACACAGGTGCATAGCAAGGCCAATACGAATGACTCGTACATTCCTTAAAAACACAGGTGCATAGCAAGGCCAATACGAATGACTAGTACATTCCTTAAAAACACAGGAGCATAGCAAGGCCAATACGAATGACTAGTACATTCCTTAAAAACACAGGCATAGTATGGCCAATACGAATGACTATTACATTCCTTAAGAAACACACAGGCATAGTATGGCCAATACGAATGACTAGTACATTCCTTAAAAAACACACAGGCATAGTATGACCAATACAAATGACTAGTACATTCCTTAAAAACACACAGGCATAGTATGGCCAATACGAATGACTAGTACATTCCTTAAAAAACACAGAGGTATAGCATGGCCAATATGAATGACTAGTACATTCCTTAAAAAACACACAATCATAGTATGGCAAATATGAATGACTAGTACATTCCTTAAAAAAACACAGAGGTATAGCATGGCCAATACGAATGACTAGTACATTCCTTAAAAAACACACCGGTATAGCAAGGCCAATACGAATGACTAGTACATTCCTTAAGAAACACACCACACAGGCATAGTATGGCCAATATGAATGACTAGTACATTCCTTAAAAAACACAGAGGTATAGCATGGCCAATACAAATGACTAGTACATTCCTTAAAAAACACAGAGGTATAGCATGGCCAATACAAATGACTAGTACATTCCTTAAAAAACACAGAGGTATAGCATGGCCAATACAGATGACTAGTACATTCCTTAAAAAACACAGAGGTATAGCATGGCCAATACAAATGACTAGTACATTCCTTAAAAAACACAGAGGTATAGCATGGCCAATACAAATGACTAGTACATTCCTTAAAAAACACAGAGGTATAGCATGGCCAATAAGAATGACTAGCATATTCCTTAAAAAACACACAGGCATAGTATGGCCAATATGAATGACTAGTACATTCCTTAAAAAAGACACAGGCATAGTATGACCAATACAAATGACTAGTACTTTCTTTAAAAAACACAGAGGCGTTTCTTGAGCTTAATAATGTATATGTGAAATCTATTTTTGTAATTAATTATTTTTTATTTTTTAATTTTATTGTTTGTTATTTTTTTGAATGGTGGACTGAAACATCATGTCACATAGTTAACTTCATGTTTGTTCTCTGATTTATGTTGTTTTTCTCATAGATGTTATAGAAATACAGATTAATAACACTGAATTCTATAATTAATTTGTATATGTGCCAGTGATTTGCAAATATATTGGTTATAAAGATTTGTGCATGTTATTTGTTTAGAGGGTCTCAGAGAGAGATGAGTTGTTGCCAATTGAGTTACACTCTTTAAATAAAGAATTATTAGTGTTATCATTATTATTTATTATTATTATTATTGTGAGACAAATGTGAATGACCAGTTTATCCCCAAAAAAATTACAGAGGCATAACAAGGCCAATACAAATGACTAGTTCTTGCCTTAATGGGACACATTTTTGTGATCTATAATTTTTAAATACACCCTTGTTATAAAGAAATAATCTTGAGCCTGTTGGATAATCCAAATACTAACAGCTTTTGCCTAGGAGTTAAAGGGGCTCCAGGTGGCTGAGTGGTCTAAGGTGCTCGCCTTTACAGATCACTGACATCTCACCTCTGTCCGCATGGGTTCGAGTCTCAGGCCTGACCAACATGGGTATGTGAGAAAGCTTGCAGCAGCTTCCCATGGGTCGGTGGTTCTTCCCGGGGTTTTCTCTGGTTCTTCCCCCACCAAATATAGTGGCTGCCATGTATAGCCTATAATGTGCTGAAAAATGGCGTTAAACCCATAACAACCAACTTAGGAGTTTAAAAAATAAGACCTCAAATTTGAACATTTTCTTAATTTTAGTAGATTTAAAGGTACTAAGTGAGACATGACAAATGTATTGTGCAATATGCAGCAGGATTAAACTCCACTTACAAAACAGATTATTCTATACAAAATTTATTAAATGATCCTTATGATAATACTGTCTATAATTGCTTATAAGTCGAGTCCAACTGCAAACAACACAGACCCTGATCTGCCATCACATAATGTGCCAGCAGATTTGGGTCTGTGTAGTTTGTTAGAAGTAATCAGTAGAACAAATAACAGAGGCCCTAATCTGCTGGCGCATTATGTGATGGCAGATCAGGGTCTGTGTTGTTTGCAGTTGGACTTGACTTATAAGCAAATATATGGTATGTTCACTGTTTGCATTGAGTTCCGTCTGTTTTTCTAAATTTTCCATGGAATAAAATCCACAGCGTATTTGGAGACAAATTCCAGGTATGAACTCCTAGGATCCAGAAAACCAAAAGCAGAAAGGTAATACAAGTACATTCGAGGTATTTAATCATATTACACTGACAATTTCTGGATTTTGACCAAAATACTCTGGATTTGTCTTTTATTTTGGGTTTTATTTCTGTGTATAGTACAAATCAAAGAAAATATTCCAGGTTTTCGCGTACAGCAAAAATACAATCCCAGAAAATTTTCCAGGTTTTATTTCCATGTAGAGTGAAAACTCTACAACATTTTCCAGGTTGTATTCCAATGAAGAATGAAAAACTATGAAAATCCTGGTTTTATTTCTATCTACATTGAAAAGACTAGATCAATATTACAGGGTTTTGACTACTGCAAAATATAAAATCTTGGAAAGTTTTCCAGTCTTTATTTCCATGTAAAATGTAGAATCTCAAGCAATTTCTGGGAATTTTTTTCAAATGCAAAAGATAAAATAAAATAGAAAGTTTTGACCCTTTTCTATTCTGTGTGTCTTTTTAGCTCATCTCTATGAAGCAGAGAAGAGATATTTTACAACCTATGGTATTGGCATCTGCACATAAAATCCATATACATATGTTCATCCTCACTGCATCTCAGACAATCTTTCTTCCTATGTCCTTGACAACAGTCTGGATTGTGTTTAGTTGTACCACACCTTTTAGGGAGAGGGCTAACTTTGTACATCCATGTACATTATTTATACATTTTTGGTTAAGTTTTTGCATTTAGCTCAAGTTTTTTTGCAACCCTGTAAACTGTTATACCAGGAAATCATGAAACTTGATGAGGGGATGCGTTTTGATGCGTACTACACCATCATCACAAAAGTAAGTCACTGTGACCCATATCTTATGATTCACTAACTTTTGGTAAAATTTTGTGTTTTAAGTTTATTTCTCCAGTACTGTTCATGCTAGAATTATCAAACTGGATGATTGTATGCACTTCTGTTTATACCACACCCTTACCACAAAAGAAGGTCATGTAACTATATTTCAAATTTTATTGGCTTGTGTTAAGCTTTTGCATTTAGTTTATGATCACGTAGGTTTTTTGCTTCATGTATACATGCTGCTATACCTGGAATTATGAAACTTGGTGATGGGACTTTTATGCTGTACTATGCTGTACTAACATAGGTTTGGTAATTTTTGTTAGCTCATGACCATATTGATCTTCCATGCTGTATACATCCTAGCCTACACAGAAGATCCTTTTTGACCAGTGCAGTTGAAAGTAGGAATAACTATGTTTATTTAACAGTAAATTTTTCATATTGTTGACTATACATTTTATATTGTGATAGATTACCCGCAATAGGTTAACTGTGTATTGTACACACAAATTAGTATAGGAATTAGATGAGTGGATTGCGTTCATTTCATGTGAGACTATTAAAGAAAACTATAGATTCTTGGGTCTAAAGATCAGAGATCACATTGATGGTAAGTCTAGTAAGAGAATAATGTTTTTTTGCACTGTATGTTTTATTCAAAACCACCTACCTTGACTAAAGATCCAGGTCGTTGTCACCTGTTGGTCAGTACTAGTACATGTACCTACATAGAGGACTAAAAAACAAATGGCAAGACATTATGTACCGTTCACAGTGTAGTCGGGTTAGAATTAGCAGTAATTCTGCATTATGTTCTTTTTGGTTATTCCCAGACCAGCTTTTTATTACTTTTTCAAAACAAACTTAATCCATACCAGTTTGATTGTAAAAAGAATGAATTCAGAATTTTTAAAAACTGATTAAAAAAAAATGAGATAAACATTTTTGAAAACTGATTTTTTTTCTGGGATAGAAAAGGACATGTCAAACTTTATGATCTTGTGCAAAAAATTCTAAGTCTGAAAAATATTGGGCTATTTGCTTGGTTGTGGTTGTCCAAAATGCATTGAATTTATTCCAAGTCCAAATATTCCATGTTGATTCGATAAAATTCTCCTATAATTCATGGAAAGTTTTCCATGTTTTATTGTCATATTGGAATAGTTTCAGCTTTTCTTTTTCATGGAAATTGATACTTTTCCATAGAAAATATGCAAAATTCTTTGGAAAATATGGAATTCAATGTATAATGAAGGTTTGAACTCAGAATATCTTAGACAAGGTGTCTGTTGTATTATTGAATGATTTCATTAATTTCATGTCTGCATAACTGGAAATTTAGTTTTATTTATAACCTAACTGTAAAATCTTTACCTTAGTAATCTAGTAATTGACATTGCTGTGTGACATAGGTGACATGGTATGTCAGAATGCCTGCCATATTCCCAGACAGTTTTGGGGGCTTTTGAGACTCAAAAAGTGTGTTTTTAGATCCCGAGTGGGGGGGGGGGAGGGGGGTCATTGCATGTGACAAAAAAACAAAACATTGTCCAATAGAGAATAAGCTATCTTTTAATATACCGGTAAGCCCATAGAAAATTATTGGAAATTCAAATCTGAATAAAAGAAAATAACTTGTCTGTTTTCTTTAAGCCACTTAATACTCTTACAAAGAAAAAAAATACTGGGTAGATTTAGCATTGTCAAATATCATCACAACACACATACATGTATTTGCAAACACTCACATAATCACAACCACACTGACATTACATAAAAATGTACACCAAATTTCTGTATTTAAAATCAACTGGATTGCAAAATATAGGCTGAATTAGATGCAGTCTTTGTGGCTCTCAATAGTTCAGTAGGGAGGTGTTTGAAGGCAATGCAAGTGTCATTTGTGTTCATCTTTGCACTCATTAGAGACGGGATGGTACTATTTTTCAAACTTCCCATTTGGATTCTCTGAGCAAATTCTGGTCAGAGCCAAGTTTTCGCTGACAACCATGACATTAGCATTCAGAACTGTATCTGATACAGTTTGACCATGAGATATGCTTCTGACTATAGAAACAAGAATAGACATCACATCGGGGATTGAACATTTCATTGGAGGAAAGGGGGGGGAGAGGGGGGAACATAATATTTTCAAGTTAAATGGGGGCTTTACAGGTAATACAACAGTAATAAATGCCTCTGTCTAGTACTGGTGTTAATGCTTTATCAACACATATCAACTGTGCAAAAAAAAAGTGTGTTCTTATTGTCTTTCAATCAATCTGTTTCAGAGATAAAATAATCCTGAAAAGCATGGGTCAATGAATAGTTGATATTTTAACAAGGTTAAGATCATGAATAATAATAAAGAGAACTAATCTGAATGTTCAATTCAGCATGTCAAATATGTTCTGGTTTGTCCCGATGTTACATATGGGTGATGCTGCTATTTCGACGGATGTCGTACACTCCAGACTGACTTTTGTTGATATGTTGTTTGCAGTATGTGCAAAGAATTCAATGCTCCCCCTTGCTGCTATGCTTCACAAAGTCAAACTCCGTCAACAAGGAGTTGTGAAATTTAGTTTTGCTGGATGTTGCTTGCTTCGCTGATAGCCTGTTGCTTCCTGAATCACAGCAAATGCGTTGAGACATTTTGCCTTCAAAAATGAATCACAATTGACTTAAATAATCATGCTTTGCATTTTATACATGGAGTAAAATCCAACTTCAAAGAAACATTGCCGCTGTTCACAAACTTGCCAATAATCTTTAATACAAATGGCTTAAACATTCTCATTCAAGGCAGTGATTTGTAATAACTTTTGTTCTTCAACACATATCTCTTTGATTTACCAATAACTTAAAATGAATTGGGTTGTTCCACTTTTAATGGGCTCCACCACAGCAGTCATCAAAGGACTTAGCACATTACCCCAGTCATTGTCAGCCAATTAAGTAATATGTGAAATGGTGGTTGTTAATACCTGACCACCTTGCCTTTTAATTACCTCTGTGACAATTAGTTGTATAAACTGTCCCAAGGTAAGTTTTACTTGAGCTCTAAGCAAGAATGTTTACCATTTATACATGCTACATGTTAACGGGCATATATTGAGGAGGTGGTTTTTGTTTTCCTGAAGATTACTGAAAATCGTGTTTTTCAAAACACGACCAGTGTCAGGGGGTTTGGGAGTAAAATGTCATGTTTTTAGCATGACACATTGTGTTATGGCAGGCATGTTCAGAGTGTGACATAGCAGCAATGGTGTGTCACTGTGTGACACAGATGATTATATGAAATGAAGTTATGACTTCATAGTTTGTTCAGGTCAGCAACGTGGATAATATCCGCATCTGTAGCTCAGTGAATTTTCACGTGAGCATCTTGAAATGTAGATAAAATTACCTAACTTGTTTTGCGCATGAATGATTTCAACACTATTTGCATCAGTATATAGAGCAACACGACTTGTTTGATAAATGCCATATTGGTCCTGGAGTTATTTAAGAGTCCATTTTTTATACATCGTCTACTCATTAGACAAATCAGATCATAATCAGATATTAAGTAGAAATTTAAAACAGTTTAATGAAAACTGGATGATGCAGACAGTGTTTACCTGTGGCATGTGACAGTTCCTATAACCGCTCAGTCCCACATCAGAAATAGACTCCTGGACCAACTTGATGGATTACATATACACAGAACACCCTATTTCAACATATACCAAATGAGTGGTGTTGCTCTGTATGTTGATATAGATGGTGTTAAAATCATTCATGCAGGAAATGAATTCGGTAATTTTTGCTACATTTTGAAACACTCGTGTGAAAATTCATTGAGCTACAATGGCTATATAACCTGCAATGCTGAGCTGATCAAACTATAATAATCAAAAACATGAACATATTTTTTTAATTCAGAAGCATGGCAGTATAGAGGATGATGATTCTTCTTCAGCAAAGAGCGATGTTCAGATTGAATTCTTAGAGTTGTCAGTTACAGAGAAGGAAATTAATACGACATGTCGGGAGCCAACCAAAATGAGTTTGGCAGAGTTTTATGCACCGACGCCAGACATCAAGAGAGAATGTAAGATTTTCTAATGAAGTTTGAAAGATCTTTTATGTATTTCTTTTGAGTCACCCTCCAAAGATAAATAGGAAGTATACAAAATTCATTTATTTTGAAAAACAATTTCAGAGGATAGTGAACCATTACTCTTACTTATTACAAGCTTCAGCAAGTTTCAATTTTTTTTAATTTCAAAGCAAAATGTTTTGCATGCTGTAAATGTAAGTAAAAGTGAAAGTTTCTTTTAGAACTGTATATGCATGTAACAGCATGACTTTTTATATCAGGTTGGAAAATATATTGTTAGACAAAATGTATTTTTGCAATAAACAATTTTATCTGAATATGTGTTACATTGCAATTATGTCATGGAAATGAATGTTTTTTGGTTGGTTTTAATGGCACAAAACTAAATTTGTAGCTTCATTTGTTTTACTCAAGTGCATTAGTAAAGAAAAGGAAAAGAGGAATGAATGCAGGAATTAATAAATTTGAAGGAGAAAGAAGGAAACTCATGATTTAATATGAAAAGTCAATAGATTGAAATATTAGCAGTGGAGCTGTCAAGATAATAATGATAAATATTTCAAATATAAACATAACTTGAAGTTTTTATGTCAGTTTTTATATTGACAGCTTTATATTGACACAGTTTTATATTGACACATTATTACATTGGTATTACTCTTTGTTTTCAGTTAATTCACCTAGTCCATCAGTTTTACTTGATGCTTCAACAAAGAGTCTTGCAGGAACCAATGGCCAGTCTCTGGAAAACAAACCAATTCTTATGAACACAAATGGTGCCAAATCTTCTGAAAACAAACCCGTTTTAGTGGTGCAAATTCCAACCCATTCACGCTTTGTGGATGCTGCCACATCACCGATGACCTGTTCACTTGCGACAAGTTCAGAAACAGATATAACATGTGGTTTACAGAGTCGGATTCCTAGCCCTGTTCATGAACCAGAGACAGAAAACAAGTTTGAAAAATATGAAACCAGCAAACCAGTCATACCTGAAATTAAACGTAAACCGCGTTCAGAGAGAAAGCTGTTTTCAAGGGACCATGAGAAATCACGGATATCACTCAGCACACCAGTTTCAGAGTTTGTTCAGTTTAGCAGGACTCCTGCAGATAGTTTCACACTGCCAAGAGAAAATACAACATTAACTAGAAAACATGTTGATTTTGCAGAAATGGAGGAGGCTAGATTACATGGGCCAATTAGATCACAAGATAAATTGTCATCTCGACAGAGTAGTCGACATGATGGTAGTCCACCCAAATTAAGGACTAGAAATAGTGACAATCAGTTATTATTCAAAAGCGATCATGGTCAGGAATCTCGCGTGGCAAGTCGATTAACAGATCCATTAAGTGCACGAGATAACTGGAGTTCGGCCTCAGATTGGGATGATGACAAAGTCAGCACTCGTCCTAGGGTACCAAAACATCCTCCAAAGATCAAACCTGCCCCTCTTAAGCCAATGGAGTCCAACTTTGGAGTGAGTACATCAGTTAGAAATGGAAGTAGGATTTTTGTAGTAATTGGAAATGGATGCATCATGCATTTATTTTAACATTCAATAGTCCTAACCTATATACTCACTTATTAGCCTAGTCCAACTGCAAACTGCACAGACCCAGATCTGCCAGTGCAAAGGCAGAACAGGATCTCTGCAGTTTTTAGGAGTAATTAGTAGAACAAACAGCTTAGACCTTGATTGGCTGGTGCATTATGCAATGGCAGATCTAGGTCTATGTTGTTTGCAGTTGGACTCGATTTGTAAGTGAGTATATTTGGTAATTTTGATGGGTATTGGTATCCATATAAAATTTACCGTGATGGGTATTGGTATCCATATAAAATTTACCGTGATGGGTATTGGTATCCATATAAAATTTACCGTGATGGGTTACCATATTTTTCTAAAAATAAGCCTGCCTCACACTATTACAAAATTATCTTTGTTAATAAGCCAACCCCCTACTGTTTTAAATATTTGTTAGGTGCCCACTCCCACCCCCCGAGGCTTATCATAGGAGAAATATTGTGATGTACATGCTGCATTTATTTATGAAATGGAAATTAAAAATAGACACACAAGGCATGGTACACTTCCTGTTAGTTTTTTGCACTTTTTTTCAAGTGTTTCTATGTTGTTTGTGTGTGGATATGCTGTCTTTTTTATTTCTTTATGTTGTTTGTGTGTGGATATGCTGTCTTTTTTATTTCTTTATGTTGTTTGTGTGTGAATATGCTGTCTTTTTTATTTCTTTATGTTGTTTGTGTGTGGATATGCTGTCTTTTTTATTTCTTTATGTTGTTTGTGTGTGGATATGCTGTCTTGTTTATTTCTTTATGTTGTTTGTGTGTGGATATGCTGTCTTTTTTATTTCTTTATGTTGTTTGTGTGTGGATATGCTGTCTTTTTTATTTCTTTATGTTGTTTGTGTGTGGATATGCTGTCTTTTTTATTTCTTTATGTTGTTTGTGTAGCTCATATTGCATAGGCAACTTTCCTGGTTTTCATTTATTCATTCATTTGATGTAAGCCCCTTCTTTATTTCAATTGCTATATTCACACTAGTTTTTTTACTCTATATATTGCATAGGCAACTTTCCAGGTTATCAGTTATGTATTTATTCTTTCTCCAAAGGGTCAATGTCAATTGCATGTATATATTTGTCTCTTCCTCCCAGTTTTATGTATCCAGCTTTTATAGGAAGAGGATATTGCACGTACAACTGAACAGACTGCATCTCATTATCTCCCCACTTTTTTTAAAAGGACAATGATAACAATACTAATACTAATGACTTATTTTAGACCAAAGTTTGTATACATTTACAGTTGTTGAAATGACAACAAGCACACACTTACGCAGACAATAAGAGGTTGTAGCTTCCATTAAGGGTATTTATTTACATGTTTTAGACTCTGTACATTGATTGAAAAAAAACAATTAACAATATCAGCATAGGGGAAACATTATATCAAAACAGCATTATAGTTGGATTGAATAAAAAGTAGTAAATAGGTTCAGCAAGTACATGTACTAGTAACCCATCATATATATAGACTATTAGTAAGACTGGTATTTGTTGATAACACAGTATGGATGTTGGAAGAAAAATAACATTGTGAAATATTAATCATAATATTTGTTAGTTTTAATGTAGTCTTCCATTGGAAACATACAGAGATTTGGACGTCACATGATTAACATTCAGCTGATAGTGAAGAATCTCAAATCCATAAATTCCTTTTGTGCAAGTTGGCATAATGCTGTATATACTTGCATATAACCTGGGTCTAAATACAAACAACATAGACCCTGATCTGCCATCGCATAATGCACCAGCAGATCATGGTCTATGTTGTTTGTTCTACTGATTAGTCCTTACAAACTACATAGACCCAGATCTGCATGCGCATTATGTGATGGCAGATCTGGGTCTATGCAGTTTGCAGTTAGTATCGGCTTATATACGAGTACATACAGTAATCGCTTATAAGTCAAGTCCAACTGCAAATAACATAAACCTTGCTCTGCTGTCACATAATGTGCTGGCAGATCAGGGTCTATGTTGTTGGTTATACTGATTACTCCTAACAATCGGCATAGACCCAGAACTGCCAGTGCATTATGTGATGGCAGTTTTGGGTCTGTGCAGTTTGCAGTTGGACTTGACTTATAAGTGAGTATATATGGTAACTCAGTACACATTTCTGGGCCTATTCACAGGGCTGGATAAATGGGAAAATTTGCACCTTTGTCTCGATGGAGATTTTCATGAAATTGAACAAAAATCCTAAATTTTCTTTATACTTTATATATAAATTTGGAGCAGACAACTGGAAGTGTTACTTATCCAGGAAAATCTTAAACTTGTCCTAGCCATGTAATAAGTAGAACACATGGTTGATTGTTATTATTTATTTTATTTTTTTTAATCATGTGAGAACCAGACTTTTCTGCCCATTTTTTTTTTGATTAAGTAGAATTGCACCTAACAATTTTTAAGGCTTTTTAAAACACAACTTTTTTTTAAAAAGTTGCTGTCTTTATTTTTGTTATCTATGTACCTGAAAGAAGTTCTATATTCTGTTCAGAGACCAGGCCTGGAAGTCATTACAACTCAGAGCTCGAGTCAGAGACTTGGTTTCTATTATCAGCCAATCAGAAATGAGCTTTCACAAGTGACATCATTTCTGATTGGTCAAAACAAAATCTCAAGCTGAAAGTAAAGCTCATTAAGAATTTGGTAAAAATGCTCCTAAAAAATTAGTCACACATGTTAACTTAATTAAGTGAGTTACCGATACATGGACTTAATGTAATTGTTATTTCTTTTCCACAGATGCTTGGACATAAATTTGTAGGAATTTGAAAATAACATTTCTTTCAACCTTGCAGTTTTGTCTTAATTGGTTGCTGTTATCTACCTCAGGATGATAAATCCTTTCTTTTTGGATTTATACATGTAAAAACCATTTTTTAAGGGTACTGTAACTGTAGTTTTATTTCATGTATTAGTGACAAGAATAATACAAAATGATGCAAAAACTGCATTGTTGTAGCTAATTCTTGTCATCTCTTTATTTAACAGACAGAGGTAAATCAATGCTTTAATTATCTTGAGAAGACTTAGGTAAATGCCGACATTGATGATAATGTAATTTTTTAAAAAAAAGTTTCCTATTTTTAATCTGTAAAATGATGAACAGTGAAATATTTGATCGCAACATGGTAAACACCATTCCAATCAAATCTACATCACCATCAGATTGAACCTTGAGCTCATATACAAGAAACTTGCAATTAAAATATTTTATTGTACAAGATGACAGTTATCATTATAAACAATATGCCTTTAAATGAGTTTGTCCAGTTTCATCACAGAAAAATATTACATGATTTTTGAAAGTTTTTCATTTTGCATCAAACCTTTGATCATGACATTGAAGACTACAATTGTAAGATGCTTTACCTCTGTGAATAACACACGCTGATAATGTAAACCTTCAAGACCGACTTTAATATTTAATTAAACTCTTGACTAATTTGATTGAAACTTGACATTTCATTCTAACAAAGACAGAAAGAATTCATTTTCTTTTGCTATCATTATCCACTGAAGTTTGTGATCAGATTTCCAATTGTAAAAATTGCTGAATTTTTTCTTGATGCAAGATGCCTAATTATAAACTTAATATTTTATTTTTGTATGTTATGATTAATCCCTACTTTTCTTTAAATATGAAGCAAGAATGATTAATCCCTACTTTTCTTTAAATATGAAGCGATGATGATTACACTTATTCCAGAATGATGCTAAAACAACATTTATTCAAGTACAGGAAATATACAATGGCTTGAAATTTTCAGAACTATATATATTTTTGTAAATGTAAGTTTTGCAGTTTCATAAGCAATAAGAACAGAGATTAATGAGAACAAAGCAATAAGATCCCTTCATTTTGTCTAATATTTCTTTTTTTATATTATTATGGCCTTGCCTCTGCTTTTCTTCAATTTATTTTAAAAGACATTTAATTTTTATTAAATCTACTATTAGCATTCACCATTTAAAAATAATTAACAGTATGTTCTTTAAAGTAGTATATTAACACACAGAAAAAGCTTTCAGTCTTGACAGAACGTCATGTTACAAGCAAGTAAATTTTATTTCAATCACTCAACTTTTTTATGTTTGTAGTATTATTTGTTACAAACACATCAAATAAATATTTGTTCATCAGTCCCTAAAGGAATGCATTTTACATTTTATGTTGCAAACTTGTATGCTTATGATCAGATTTCATTACAGGTCAGCAAAAAGAAAGAGAAGACGGTAGGTTATTTCCATGGGTAGAAAACAGTCATAAGTATTCAATTCATGCACTTAAAAAATGTTCCCTTACCTTAAATGAGTCTTTTTTACTTTATTTATAAATGCAAATATGATGTTTCTTGAATTGACAGTACAGCTTCAGAAATCAGTTTTCAAAATTCATACATCTTTGAATGCATGAAGGAAAAAATGTGATTTAATGTTTATTTGGTCAGTTGTTACAAATACAACTAAAAGCATCAATGATATGATTTAAAGGAAGTATTTCCAGTCAGTAAAGTTGTTATCAAGTAATCTAATGATAAAAGCATATAATAGCCATTGCAGTAGGTAAGAAATATTTAAGGTTATGCCTGCTATTGGTTTGCAACCTATAATATAAACTATATATATATATATATATATATATATATATATATATATATATATATATATATATATATATATATATATATATATATATATATATATATATATATATATACATATACAAGAATAGTGACCTTTTTCTGCCCATATTCACAATTGCTTATTGTATATCCAGATGTATTTCGAATGCCACTTTTTGTATCCAGTGTTATGCCAGGTTACCATGACAATCTTATTGATTTTTTTGCATGAGGCACACTCTTCCATTTGAACTGTTTAATATCATTAATTTAATCCAAGTCTGAATGACACACACTTTTCTTTGTTTTACTCTAATGATCACCAAGAGTCTATATAAGCACAAAGTACATGTTTGCTTCCTTCAATGATATAACTTTTCAACGGTGTTATAACTTTTCATCAGTGGTATAACTTTTCATCTTTATATCGTGGTAAACCAGTTACAAGACCCCTCAATTTGCAGTTTTATTCAGAGGTAAATGTTGATTATATATAGCGTAAAGTAAAAATAGTTATTTCATATGTAAAATATTATGTCAAATTTTTGTACCTTAAAGAGGAAACTTTTTTCTGAAATGGCAGTATGAGATAGGTCATAAGTCTGACCGCTGTTATTGACTACAGGGTATAATGAAAATGGTGGGTGTATACAAGTTTTCTTAGAGCAGAAAATTCATGATCACGTGTGTGTGTGTGTGTATGAATGCATACACCCATGTATGTGTGCTTGAATGCATACACCCATGTATGTGTGCTTGAATGCATACACCCATGTATGTGTGCTTGAATGCATACACCCATGTATGTGTGCCTGAATGCATACACCCATGTATGTGTACTTGAATGCATACACCCATGTATGTGTGCTTGAATGCATACACCCATGTATGTGTGCCTGAATGCATACACCCATGTATGTGTGCCTGAATGCATACACCCATGTATGTGTGCCTGAATGCATACACCCATGTATGTGTGCTTGAATGCATACACCCATGTATGTGTGCCTGAATGTATACACCCATGTATGTGTGCTTGAATGCATACACCCATGTATGTGTGCTTGAATGCATACACCCATGTATGTGTGCCTGAATGTATACACCCATGTATGTGTGCCTGAATGCATACACCCATGTATGTGTGCCTGAATGCATACACCCATGTGTGTATACCTGAATGCATACAAACATGCATATAAACATATGTACAAACAGCCTCTTATAAACACACATGCATGCACCCATGTAACACACATGCATGCACCCATGTATGTGTGCCTGAATGCATACACCCATGTATGTGTGCCTGAATGCATACACCCATGCCAATCAGATCAGTGGATTCTAGACTTTAGTTTTAGTCCATACTTTAGTTCTGTTGGTGAAATCCAGACCTGATTTAATAGTAGCTCAAATATCTGTATCTTAGGAAGTCATGAAATACAATAACCGTATATACTCACGTATAAGCAGGGTCCAAATGCAAACAACATAGACCCTGATCTGCCATCGCATAATGCGCCTGCAGATCAGGGTCTATGTTGTTTGTTCTACTGATTAGTCCTTACAAACTGCATAGACCCAGATCTGCCAGCGCATTATGTGATAGCAGATCTGGGTCCATGCAGTTTGCAGTTGGTATTAGGTTATATGTGAGTATATACGGTAGGCAAGGAATGCTTTAGTGCCTGTTACTTACCAATATTTTCTGTCAGCATGTGAAAAAAGTTATTTTCATTTTTAGTTAAGCCATCTACTGTGAAGTAATATATTTAGCATCTATATGGTGCATAATATGTTAAGCAATCACATTTTAAAAATTTTGAAGGCCTTATGAGTTTCATCTTGATTTTTATTGCTTTGGTGCCATCATCATACAGATTCACCCTCATCTACAAGCAGCAAAAAATCAATCTTGCCAATACTGCAAAATTCTCTATTCCCAAATCAGCATCTTGGTTATTAAAAACAAATGTCCACCAATAATATTAGATCCTTGCCAATACAAAAAGCCTCTACAAATCCTCTCATTTTTCAGAATAAATTCAATGAAATAAGAGCCTCCTATATGCCCCTGTAAATAGACATTTCAAAAGGTGGAAACCAGGTTGCAGCTGCCATTGTTACACCCAACATCACCATCGCGAGATGGTTACTGGATAAAACATCCATTTTTAGTGCAGACATTATATTCATACTTAAATCGTTGAACCATAACAAAACTTTCCCAAAAACATTTGTCGTCACAATTTTAGAATCTATTTGATAACCTGTTAATATTCCTGATCTTACAGATACATGATATGCTCCTTAATTCTGGAAAAGGTATTCTGTGCTGTTGTCTGCCTATTCACTTTGGTATTATGAGTAATGAAGGAGCAGAAAAAGCAGCCAAAGCTGCCCTGCAGTCACTAATTTTTGATTGGAAGATTCCATATAGTGACTTTAAATATTATATAAATTGGCATGTATCTGTTTGTCAAAATATATGTGGAATGAAAACTACACAAAAAAGCTTCAGAAGCATTAAATCCTTCATTGGAGAGTGGCATCCCTCATATAGAACTAATCACAGAGATGAATTGGTATAATGTCTTAACATGTGGTACACATGCCTGACATGTGCATATCTCCTGAATATTGAACTTTGACCTGAGTGCATACTTTGCCAGTGTCCACTGACAGTAAAACACATTCTTGTCAAGTGTATCAACTTCCATCTAGTGAGATAAGTTTTTTGATGTGAGGTCAGTTACATTTTTGGAATGATTGACCATCAGAGAAAATGATAAATCTTGGATTTTTTACAAGAATGTGGTTTATTGTCTCGCATGCATAAGCATGGTGAAATGTAGTAGTCACTTTTCCACTGCCGGTGGTGGCAATGTCGTTGCCATCATCTTCCACATCATTTGCTGCATTCAAGTGAAACTATGGTATAATATTACCATAAGATGTAAAGTTCATGTTATGATATGCTAGTACATGTAGTTCTTGTTGTGCCTGTCGCAGCTGCTTAAACAGAAAGCTTTGGTTCATCATGGTGAACAACGTTAAAGTCACATATCTGCTACATTTGCTGCTGCACTCAACTGGAAATTTAGACTAATATTATCCTAGGTCTAAAGTTTATGCACTGATATGCAAGGAGTTCCAGTCTTCTTGCCTACATAAGCATCATGGTCAACAATGCTAAAATTTTGTGTAAAATTTTATAAAAAAGTCAGATACAGGGGTTATCCTGACAAGCGTATGGACACAGATAACACTGGGTTCTGTGGAACACTTGTATAACAGACTTTGACTGTATATTTTAAAGATTTTACCTTTTTACCTATATATTTTATGACATGTACCTTTTAAAGAATTGTGACTTTTTTTTACTTTTTTCTTGTTGGAGTAAATGTTTAAAAGTTTATGTTTATTTGGAAGGTTTTATATTCCTAAAGATTTTTTAAACTTTTACCTTACATTTTAGGAACATAACTGTTATTTGGCACTACATGTATATAGATGGGATTGTGCTGATGTACCATTAAACCCTATACATGTATACATTGGTGCCACATCACTATGACATTAATGCACCACGCAGTGTCAACAATAAATTGAGAAAAGAATTGATCATTCAAATTTTGAAAAGGTATCAATTTAATTTTTGAGAGATTCAGTAATTGTGATTAATACATGTGGTAAAAAATTTAAATCTTTGATGGTTCATGGAGGGGGGGGGGCTGAATTTTTAACTATCTTCAGGCATATGGAATCTTGTAGCTGTGTTCATCCTGACTAATTCCAGTTCTTTTGGATTTGGTCAAAAATGATGGAAGGGAATTTTGGGTGTTTTTTTTTAAACCTTTGTAGAAAAAAGGTTTTATTGTAATCATCTTCCCAATCTTCATTGATTTAATGGTTCGGATGATAATGTATCCAATAATGAGGACATACTTCCATGTGTTTATTCATTAACAGATCTGACTGCTCACCGTTAGACTTTTTTTTTAGTTCATCCCGTAAAAAATTAACAAATACTTGAGTGAGAACCCCAAACTATACTTGCATATTCTAAAATCGGTCTGACTAATCTCTTGAAACCTAATTGTTTCACATTTTGTGGATAAGATGATAAATTGCTTCGTAATAGACCTGAAGTACAATTAGCTTTCAGTTTGGTGCATACTTCTTGAGAGTGAAGGTTCCATTAAAGATAACTAGTAATTGTCACATATAGGTATTTAATTTGATTTAGATTAGTTATATTGGGTCAAGGCAAATGTGACAACCAGACAAGATATACCTTTTTGGCAACTGTTTTGGGTATATTCCAGGCATTGGTTAAAATCTAGTTGGAGTTGTTTGTCTGAACAAGTTTCATGCTCCAAAGCTTGCAATGTATGGCCATTTATAGGATAGAATGATCAGGTCGTCTCCCAGGCTGGATGTTGCAAAATTTGGATGCAGAAAAATGGAATGTATAATTTTTGTCTGTAGATTATTTATAAAAATAAAAATTCAACCCAGTACAAGTTTAAACACACATTGAGGACCAGGTAAACCATACTTGAATACATGTACTGGGACAAGTAAACAAAATTAATTTTACATGGGTTTTGATTTTCTGAACAAATATATACACTGTTTTAAGCTTAATTTGTCTTTCTCAGTTTGAGTACCGTATATACTCATGTATAAGCTGATACCAGCTGCAAACTGCATAGACCCAGATCTGCCATCACATAATGTGCCAGCAGATCTGGGTCTATGCAGTTTGTAAGGACTAATCAGTAGAACAAACAACATAAACCCTGATCATAATGCTCCGGTAGATCTGGGTCTATGCAGTTTGCAGTTGATATTGGATTATACGCGAGTATATATGGTATATACTTCCAGGAGCAGGCTCAGAACTGCATAGGCTGCATAGGAAACTCTACTAGCTCTCGTTAGTTAGAAGGGCTTCCATAGGAATGACCAAAAGGTATGAAATGATTTTTCCTACAGATATGTAGAAAATTTCAGCTATGTGCCTGAAATATTCAAAATGATGTTTACAGTGGTCAGATTGTGCATACAAAAAAATTGTAACATGCATGATACAAGAAAGTGAAACTAATTTTAATTCAAGCATCATGTAATGGATCGATTTTTAAGCGAAGAGAAGAATTGTTACTATATGTATTAATAAAAGTTTCACTTAAATGGTAACATATACATGTTTGATTTTCAGAGAAGATAGACAGTTCTAATTCAAAGAACCAACTGTTTTATCTTCTCATCTAAGTTATAGTATCCCTTTCAAAGGAATTTAGCGTAGAAACCATGGAGGTAAAAAAATTGGCAGTTCACATGTCAGCACGCTTGAATGTTTTCAAAGGAGTAGTTAAAACATTTTAATGGCTTATTTTTCATATTTTTATGGAGTACTTGCTTTCTTACAAAGTGGTACCTTAACTGGTAAAAACACAGCGTCTCTTTGCTTAATGGCAATGAAATCACATAACAGAGTAGGTAGAAGTGAAGAGGTTCTTTTTCATATTTTTGTTACCCAGTGTTTCATATTCCTGGAAAAATACAAATGGGAAATAATCTATATACCCTGACCCAGTTTGGAAATCTGTGAAACAGTTGATAGGGTATATTTACAATATTTGACTGGTTCTCTTTTTTTTAAAATTTTTTTCTTTTCTTTTTATTGTTGTTGTTGTTGATGCAGATCCCAGATTAGTTTTCACTTATTTACATTTATGTAACTTTTTCAATATTTAATGATGATTTGTGCATTATTTTTATTTTACATTGTGGATCTCATAATATAAACCTTCCATCACTTTTTCATTTAGCTGTTTTGTACACTTTTTGTTTTCTTAACCTTTATTTTTATTATCGACTGATATATGTTGCTAAAATACTCTTCATTTATAGTACAGTGGGTTTTTTGGGGAATCTTAATTGTAACTTTTGATGTGTTTAATGAATTCTTCAGTTACAATCTTTTTGACAAGGTAATCTTGTTTGAGAAAGGCAGATTTATTGGGTTTTGAATCAGCAAATGCCTTTAAAATTTAGCACAGAATGCAAATAGTTCTCCAAATGGCTTTCCTACTAAAATTGTGCCATATATTTTGTGGATTTCCCTTCAAGTTTTGACAACTCCCATTTTCTTTGAGCCAACTATACAAGGTACCTTCAGTGTTATAATTTCATAAGAATGGCATTCATTGGATTTTTCTACTTTGTAGTTTGTATTGATGTTTTTGAAATTGTATATTCACCAAATTCCAATGAACTGTCTTTCTTGCTGTAAAATTTGATAAAAAGGTGCCAGTTAAAGATCAGAATTATGATGTTATAATTTCAAAATTAATCAAGATTTTTTGTGTTCAGAAGTTAAACAATCAAGTTAAGTTACCTTAAAGCTTTTGATTTTAAGAGACCCTTTTGAAAGATGTTTTGCAAAACTTATGTCTTAAATGCAGTTTTCATAAGTTTTAATGCATTTCATTAATGTTTAGAAGTACTCTATGAAAATTTTCATTGATTGAAACAAGAATCGATTTTGTAATCATTCGGCTTTATTTTCTACTTACAGGCAGATTTAAATTCATAATTAACATTTAAAAGACAACTAAAATCATTTGTTTTTCCGAATTTCAGCTTCAGATCAGCCGATCTAAAACAATAGTTGGACCTCTGTCATTCGATGTAAGTGACCCACTGCCCAAAACTAACCACATGAGGCGGTACTCAAGCATGCACAACCCTCAGTCGCCCACCATGAAAAATAACATGGATAAACCCCGACTTGGGAACCAGCGACAGGTCAGCATACCTGCAAGTAGGCCAGAACTGATGTCAGAAAATGCAGAAAAACTCTGTGTGGAGGGTTTAATTCATTCCAATGCAAAACCCATGTTTTCTAGTGCTTCATCATGGCGAGACAAAAGTGATCTTGAAAGATTACAGTTATTAGCTCATAAGAAAGGAATGGCGGCAGGATTAGTAAGGATGTATATTGAAAAAGATACTAGTTTATCTGAAATATCACGGTATCCAAATAATTTCAAAGACAATACCAAAAATGAAAGGTCTCAACATTTTGAAGATCCTTTGATAGTTCAGCCACTATTTAAAGGACAGATAACTTATTCTGAGACAGAAGAACCTGTGTCGCCATGGGAAAAAAAACACATAGACCGAAATCAAAAACTTTTAAATCGAAGTATTTCCAAGAAAAATAAGTTCAAGACTGTAGATACTGCTCACAATGTGTCTGGTGCTGTTGTGGAGAATGTGGATTTGCAGATGAGCTAGAGTACAAGGTCAAGGGCACAGAGTCCTTGGCTGGTGGGTGGGGGTGTCAGTGTGAGTACCAGGTCCCCTCGTTTAGACGATCAGCTGAAGAGGCTAACACAGCTATCCAGCTTAAAAATTTGTGGCCATTTTTGATTTGCAGTGGATTGCTGTGACTAATTGTTTTGAAGATCATGAAGCTTATCTAAATTATTATTGGTTAAAACTTGTGCTGCATTTTTCATTTGATGCTTATAATATCTTCATTTAAATTGCAAATTTTTGTTAGCCAGTGGCCTGAAACCTTTTGAACTTAGTCATGTTAATTGCTTTTATCTTCGTAGAAAATGTTTTGATTCTAGTCAGCATTGGATCCTCGCACTTGGACCCTATACCATATCATTTCATTACATTGAAATGAGGTAATAAAAGAACATTTTTATACGTATCAAATGAAACAAAGTTACTTAAATTTGCAGAAAACAAGATAATAGGAATTAGTATTTTTTTCTACTGTGTAATTTAAGGTCAAGTATTCAATGCCATGGTAGAAAACATTGTCTTATCCTATGGTTAAAGGAACAAGCATTTAAACATGAATACTGAGAAAGAATTTTTCAGTATATCTTATTTCAGAAGTTGATTTTATGCTGTTTTATTTAACTCTTTTGCTTGTTTCAGTTGTTCATGAGTTAAAATTATTTGTAGAATATATATATATATATATATATATATATATATATATATATATATATATATATATATATATATATATATACATATATGATTGTCTAGATGTCTATATGGGCTTTAATAGGAAATTTGCATGTGTCTTAACATCTATTATTTCAGTTAATTTTTGGGCAACTTTGGAAAAAAATAGCAACTTAAACTTTCCTAGAATATCTGGTTTTATATGAGAAGATAAACTATAAGTACCAAAATTTTTATAATTGTAACTGAAATTAAGGCTTTCTGCTTTTGGATGTATCACAGTATGGTACTGCATTGGTAAGTATTATTCCATAGTGTGAAGAAGGCAGCAGATTCTACTTATTTTAACTATTGTATATACCCTTCTTTACAAGGTGTTTTCTTTTTGTTTTAACAATGTAAAATTTACAGCCACTGTCACTAAAGGTTGTGATTTATCAATGGTGAAATGAGAATACATTATAGTATTTTTTTGCATACCCTCCCATTTGTTTGTACCACCCTACCGATTTTACAAACAGAAAGCATCAAGGATATAAATAATGCACAAAACTTAGTCATTTCATTCATCAATTTATGATTTCTAACCTGATTGTCGCCATGGGGTCCCTAACACTGTCAAATTGTTGGTGTTTTGAATCAAACAGGAGTTTCTTTAGTAACACGGTCGCCATATTTGTATGGGCGAGTGTACGTTTTCAAGCAACAGATGTGATATAGTTCACTGTCTTTGATAATCTCAATAATTCCGTAAATTTAGGAGTTACATCTCTTTGAACACATGTATACAAGAGTTCCTCCTTTTTATTTGTTCAGTTATTTTTAGAAATATTAAAATTAGACATTGCAAATATTCGATGCAGATGACACAGTTTTTACTGAAATGGACTGTTGTAGAAACCAGAAATGGACAATGAGCAGTCCCTCTGCTTGTTTACATCAATAATTTCTGTTTGGTTTCAAACACCAATAAGCTGACAGTGTTAGTCACCCCCAGGTTACAATCAGGTTAGAAATTATAAATTGATGAATGAAATGACTAAGTTTTGTGCATTTTGTATATCCTTGATGCTTTTTGTTTTTAAAATCGTTAGGGGGGTACAAACAAACAGGAGGGTGTGGGAATACTATAGTATTCAAGGCAGCAATATATTATACTGAAAATAAGTTGTTTTTTTTTTATATTTTTATTTTTCTACAGTATACTCTGTGATATTAACATAATTTTGACTTATTACTTTTGAAAATTCCTGTAACTTGACAACAAATTTGTACACGTATCTTTCCCTAACCTTCCAGTAGTAATCATACACTTACTAAAAATTAAGTAGTTTCTCTTTTATTATACAGATTGATACAAACTACTTTTGCTTTCACTTCCACAGTGCCCAAAGTAATAGCTCTTTTGAGTGACTGGCCAACCATTCACCAATTCTGGTACTCGACATCAATGTGTATTCACAGAATTTGGATTTGTAATGATGTAATAAGTATCATATTGTATCCAAGAGAATGTACCATTGTGTAGGCAATCGCACCCCTTTCAAGGCCAATGTTTACATTTGAATTGTAGATGAATAAATACTGACAAGTTTACAAGAACAAAATGCATACATTTTTTTCATGTGTGCTTGCTTTTAAATTGCCCTACCTTTAACTACTGTTATTGAAATAAAAGTGTATGTGCAGCAAATGCACATTAAGGTTAATTCACTGCAACAACTTGTTCCAAAAAATAAAATTGTAAAACTTCTTACGAGTTTTTCTTTTTACTTCTTTTTAAATATAAATCACGTGTTAAATGCAATTCAGTCTCGAGAAGGAAATATTCCATGACTAATGTTGGTGTAACAAATTGAAGGTACATGTAGTTTTGGACAAGCTTGTTTAGATTTTTTCAGATGGCTATGGTGTTAAGTTAGATTTTGATCATCCTTTGCAGTACATGTATTATTCTATGACGCTTCGCTCTTGAAAAAGTGCACAAAAGGTCATGTGACACTGTTTTGGTTGATTGATAGATGGTCAGCAGCACATCAACACATGAAAGACTATTGTGCCAGGGCCATTGCTGGTCTGGGCAGGATTTGAGTGCACAAACCAGATTGAGAGTCCAGCACGCTGACCACTGAGCCACCACAGTCCTCCTTACATATTCGACCAGATTTAACTTAGCACTAAGATGATTTGTGTTACATGGGTTAGATTAAGACCTTTAGAGGCCCTAGGCACTTAAAAGATTATGGTACCTCACCATATGTAATTCAAAATAAAAACAATACTAAACCATAATATAAAAAATTTCTCTTTTTTTTTTTTTTTTATTTGGTGCCCCTGCTTTGTTGATGCCCTAAGCAAGTGCTTAGTCTGCCTATTGGGTAATCCAGCACCGAATAGTCTTTGTAAGCAGAGCATGCATTAATGACGTGTAGTTGCCACTGAATTAACTGTATTTGTAATACATGTTGTATGGATTGTAATACATGTAGTATGGAATGTAATACATGTTGTATGGATTGTAATACATGTAGTATGGATTGTAATACATGTTGTATGGATTGTAATACATGTAGTATGGATTGTAATACATGTTGTATGGATTGTAATACATGTAGTATGGATTGTAATACATGTAGTATGGATGAAGCAAAACGGATACTATGGTTCTTTCCTTTGTGCATGAAATCTTTCTTATGTGCTTTTGTGAGCAATGTGTGTTTTTTGTAAAGAGTTAAGTAATTGACCTCTCGGTTTTTCGTGCACGTGTCATGTATATATAGGGAATTAACCAACCAAAGATTGGGATCAGTGATCAGTAAGGCTAATTAACCTTACCTAGGTAGAATAGTTGGTGCATTTCGGTGGTTTTTAATTGATATGTATAGTAACTTTGCATTCCATTATCTTGTAAGACTTTGGTCCAAATTGTATCAAAATGTGGTATTTAACTTAAAATGATGCAAGCTAAAACTCTGCTCAAATTTATTTTCAAAAGCATAAAAATACAAAAAAATGCATATGCAAATAAGATGGGCAGAGCGACTCACATTTATCCGAGAGGTCATTTGTAAAGGAATGCTACGAGTGTCTTTCCTCGCGATTATTAGCTGCTGTTTAACCGCCTTGAAGCCTAACTTGAGGGCTTTTGATAAAGCTATATATGTCTGTGTTAAATGTGTTGTTGTTGCACACGAGTGTTAGTTGCTGTCAAACTTTTCTTACGCCTAACGTGGAGCTTCAGCTTCAGCTAACACAAAACCTCTCTTTGATTCAGCAAAATTTTAAAGGAAGAAATGCGCATAGTCGATCTTTATTCAGCAAAGAATGAGTAAAGAAATATATCCCAATGGTTTGTCGGCACAATTTACGATACTTCGATGTAGATAAACTGACAGTAGCAGTCTGAAATGTGCAATCAAAACCTATGCATACTCTTTTTACTTATGCCAGAGTGAAGTCCTTACCCGACGATGTCATTAAATGTACAAGAAAATTGGAAGAGTCAACTCTCTAATTTTGTATTGGCAAAAAAATCGAGATCACACTGTGATTCACAGGACAGAGATACAGCAGTACCTCAATTATTAGAACTCGTCCAGAACTCGGATTATATGGAGTTCGGGTAATCGAGTCACTGTCTTTCTGTATTAGAAATTATGTTTGTCTGACGAATCAACAACTGGCATGACTGAGGCAAAGATAATCGAGGTTCTGCAGTATTTCATGTGTGTAGAAATAGCATACACACAAACGAAACAAAAATATCGTCGATATGATTGAACAGTTCGAAATATTTAACCAAGAACGTCCACTTTGAAAACGACTCTAAGATGCCAGTGATCACAAGATGCACAAACTGTTTAATTTACAGCATTGACGAGCATAATACAAGAACATACACGAAGATAGTTTCGAATCTTAATTTATCACATTTAGAGCTTTGGCAGTCAAAATCCACTCCCTAAGGCCATAGTTGTTTTAATCTCTTCCATTATAATTCGTTTCATTCTCTTTGAATTAATGGGCCAATAGAAAATGCTTGCATGTGTTTATGATGAGGGGGGGGGGAACCCAAGGACTTTTAATTTTATGGATGGATGTGATGATAGAAATTTGTTTGGTCTATATATCCCCCTCCCCGAATAAATAAATAATAATATAAAAGTTTTAAAATATAAAATAAAAATAAATTAGTAAAAAAAGAAATCTCTGCGAATATACGAATATACGGAACTTGATCATCTCTACAGTTAATATCTGAAAGTGTGTGTTTTAAAAAAAAATGTATAAAAATAACGTTTTCCGTATGATTATAGATGTAAATCAGCCTTTTATTATAATAATGGACTTGAACTTTGTGCAAATGTTATCTGTGACTCGGTTACCTCGGAGTCTAGCGATGGTATTGGAAATAACACGAATAGTAAAGAACTAAAGAGCCAAACCGAAAACTTCAAGTTGCTGCTCTCGCTGTTGGTCACTTAATACTTTCCTAGTCCCGTTAGGCAAAATATCTTGTGTGTTTGGTAAAGTCTTCAATTTCAGTCTTTTAATTAAGTTTCGAACTCAGAATTACGTTATGTTTATGATTGGGATTAAGCGGTTATTATTTACTAGTTTCCAAGGTAACCTTTGAAATTAGAAGCCCTTGATGCACTCGTATGTTCTAACTGCTTTGACAAGCCCCCACAGGGGGTACAGGTAAATGCAATGATTGAGTTACGCATTCCTTCCGGTCTTGATGCTTATATTTCTTCCATATTAATATTGCTGACTCAAGAACTTTGTCTACGACGGAGAGGGACCATATATATCACCGTGCCTTCACCCTGGTACTGCAACCTTCTGCACATTTCACATATAAGGCACCAACCAGTTCATCTTTGTGGGGAAGGGAGGGGGATTTTTTTCCCTGTCCTCCATATGCTGTTAAAGCAAGAAGTAGTTTTGCTCTTCTTCTTCATCCATATGTTCCGTGTCCAGCCGCAGATTATAATTTTGATGAACGTCTGTCTGATACGGTCAACGTCAATCGCATCGTTTGAAAACGTCAGGAACATGTTTACTGTAAAACAGCCCACCTTTCAGAAAGATATCGTATACAACCACGTTTGCGAAGTATTGAGCCAAATTTCCATCTTTCAGAAAGATATCGTATACAACCTACCTTGGACATTTAAACGAAAATTTGATCTAAAATGTGTTTCAAAATCGACCACACTGTACAAATGTCACCTTCTCCTGTTGCAATATAATGTAGACGCTTATCTCTAAGCAAATAATGGATTAATTAATTGCAGAATAGTTTACATGCATGTAGATATAAGAATTCCTTTTGGAGATCGTTTTATTTGTTCATCTTCAAGCATGGTTTTAATGTTTATATTATTTTTGTGGTACGATCAGTGTTAAACGTATGAGCTGGTCAACATGCACATAGTGGTATTGTAACTTCCACTCTAGACCGCATCACAAGATTGACATAGATCGTACCACAAAAACGGCTCTGTGTTAAAATGATGATTGAAAGAGCAAAAATGAAATGATCTCGTAAAACACTTCTGACATCTATTTCCACGAAGGAGATTTTGCTGCTATCGTAGAGTCCGTGATTATGCACCCCCCCCCCCCCCAGGGGAATGAAACATTGTTTTGTGCCATCTGTAAGTCACGCCTTCATGTAAGATATATATATATATACACACACACACACACACAACACATGCCCGCCGAGAGATAGGGGGGGGGGGGGCAATTGCTCACGGGCCCAGCGATTTATAGGGGCCCGCCATCAACTCAGTTGTAAAAAATACATTAATCTTTGCAATAAATATTACAATTTGTTCCTTGCAAGAGTCTAAGTTATGGCAGATTACTGCAAGTTTTATATGCAAAACTGTGCACGGGATTTTATATACAAAAAATTTAACTAGTTTTGGGGCCCATGAATACTCTGCCTAGGGGCCCGGAATTTCCGTTGGCGGGCCGGAATGTGTGTGTGTGTATATATATATACCAGACAAAACTGGATATTTAGATACCGTGATACCTTGAGTACATCCCAAGACTTGATTAGGTTTTGGTGAATGTGACCATATTTTAAAATTTTTGACACATTTTTGTATTATTTTGACAGAGACTTTGTTTGGTTGCAAAAACCTTTAACGCGATTTAAGAAAAATTAATTTGAGGTAGGCTGATGACTTGTATTAATATCTAAATGACCTGATTAGATTTTCATGCCATTTTGGCAATTTTATTTATTTGTAAACGCATTTTTGAACTTGACATGAACCTTGATTGAGCAACAAACACTCGATGTAGACAAATGAAAATAAGTAGGCATGATTGCGTTGATATATAAATGCAGTGATTAGATTTTCAGATAATTCGAGCTACTCTTCATTATTTTATTTTTTTCAAAATAAATTTTTCAACTTTATGGACTTGTACGTTTTCACAAAAATCTTGTTTGTACTGACCTTGGTAAGCAAGATAACTCAAAACCTATTTAACTAAACCAGTACAATTGGAGTTCCATAACCTTATTAGGTTCTAGTGACCGTGACCTTATTTTACCAATTTTACACATTTTTGAACTTGCACTTTTGGACTTTGATTTACTGGGGGGAAAAATAGCATCGTTTTCGTTTACCTTGTAAGCAGGATATCTTATAAAAAAAACTGAGCCAGACCTGACAAAATTTATTATTTAGATACCTTTCGTGGGTCCCAAGATCAAATAAGGTTCTGGTGACAATGAACTTATTTTTCAATTTTTTTACACATCTTTTAACTTTTTTTACTTTTACTTTTTTGACAAAAAGTTTAAGGGAGACACGTACGCTTATTTCTATTATTATGTAGATGACCTGATTAGATTTTCGGGCCATTTTAGATTTGAACTATTGAAACTTTTTTTTTTTTTTGCAAAATCTTTGTCGGCACAATTAAGCAAAAACCACATTAGTCATATTTGCATTCACATGCATATAACCTAATTAGATTTTTAGGCTATTAAAGCAATGTTACCGTTTTGTACGCATTTTTTAACTTTTTGTACTTAGACATTTTAAACAAAAAACTACTTAGCACAATCTAGCAAAAACCACTCGAGGTAAACAAACAGAATTTGGCATGCCGATTTGCATGCACGTGTAGAAGACTTCGTTAAATTTTAATGCCATTATAGCAATTGTTATACTTTTTCTAAAGTTCTGAATATTTGTTTACTTTCGACTACATTGGTACTATGCGTATTCCACAAACACAAATATTTTTTTTTTTTTTGTGATTCAAGATTCTGTATGCAGTGGAGATTTATGTATTGTGAATGTTTGAGGGACGTCTACTTAGCATATAAATAAGATCTCTCGACTAGTCCACCTAATTACAGTGAAACCTGCCCTTAGCATACACTTCCAAATAAAGGACACATACTCCTATACTAGGACAATGTTTCCGGATACCTTCTCATTTATCTATGATCTTTTTAAACCTTTGCGAAAACTCAAATGTTCATGAAGGACAAATTTATGTGTGTCCTTTGTGGACAGGTTACACCGTAATTAGTATCACTTCCCATGACACTAATCACCATAAAAAGACAACATAATTTGTAATGTCATTCACCTTGCTATTTCCTTTCTGTCATTCGTTCATGTACCAGAGTCACATAATGACGTTAATTGCCATGGTAGGAAGTGGGGTGGGTTTTAATTGCCATGGTGGGAAGAGGGGTGGGAGACATGTTTTGATTCCCATGGTGGGAAGTGGGGTGGGAGACATTTTTTTTTTTTTTTAAATCTCTATATTATTTATGTAAGAGTAAACTCCTGTATTGTAGTAAAATGATAGAAAGGTTGACATGCAAAGTGCGATACATTATTAGATGCATGTTTGACTACCAAACAACTGTGCAAACTGTGTGTGAAGATGTGTTGTTTACGACAGTAAATCAGCACCATAATCACCACCTGTTCCTCATATCTTCTAAAGACGCAATTGATGTTGATCGCAATTGACGGACAATGACTGAAATGATAATCTTTGGATGTATAGTGCGATGTTATTTGATAAGAATTGTCTGCCTTGGCTAGGAAACAAAGAATAAATATTTCGCTTTAAAGAAAATCCCAGCATTACCTCCCAAACATTAATATCATAGTCAGTGTCTTGGATCTCTACTGCATGGTACGCCTGCCCCTTCTTGTGTCATCTTATCCCCAACCTTCATACCACCTGTCCTGTGCTTTTGAATAACGTTCTCCAAATTTAAAAAAAAAATGGTGTACATGAAGTTTTATCGCGACTCTTTGCTTACGTATACAACCTTTTTATGATGACTTTCTATGGCGTTTAGTTAAATGAGGGCCCATGCTACCACTTTGCCCGCCTTTGTCAAAGTTTTACGGTCATTTCAGCAATTTTGAGTAAGCTTCCAAATTTTTTCTTTACACATAAAGTTTAAAACGTCAAATATAAGTTTCTGTGAAAAAGTATTTCTGAAGTTGTTAGCAAGTTCACATTCTGGAAAGTTTAAAGTATCATTCGTATATGACGGTATGTTATGCAGTAAGGCACCTGTAGATTTTCGTTTTCAAGTATGAGAATGGAATGTGCATCTTTTTCCTTTTTCTTTTATAATTTTTACATGTTTATTTATTTATTTATTTGTTGGAATTAGTAAAGCTGTGGTTTCTTTGATGGACTCATTTTAGTATATAAACAGGTTTGTAGTTTTATGGGTTTAACCCCATTTTCAGCACATAATAGGTTATACATGGCGGCCAGTATATCTGGTGGAGGAAGAACCCCGAAAGAACCACCGACCCACGGGAAGCTACTTCCAAGTTGCCGAGTCTGAGACTCGAACCCACGCGACAGAGATGAGATGTAAGTGATCTGTAAAAGTGAGCGCTTTGGACCACTCGGCAACCTGGGTCCCCAAGTATATAAACAGACATTTAAAAAATAAAAAAAATGCTTCGTGTTTTTCTCAGTCTTTTTGCTAAGCAATTAAAGGAAAACCTTAGTTGTAATATTTTGGGGTTTTAAACAGTTAATTCTGTTAGATGATATAATCTAACCTTTGTTCATTGTATGTTTTACACCTCGTATTATTCACGTGTCAAACCGCTTATCAACTTTTGGTTTTAACTTTTAGTCATAATGGATATCTTTTAGAAATTATTATTCATTACTCAATAGCGTTTTGCGTATTATAATTGCTTATCTGACTTTAAGGTCAGTGCAAAGTATGATATTTAAATTATCTCTATTTCCGCTGTGTAAACATTATTTAAATGCAAGATATTCTAACGAAACTTTAAATAAATGGTATAGCAAGATTTAAATGTACTAGTAAACTGACGCCAGGCTTTACGATTAAAAAAATGCTAGGATACTCTTTAGCCTTTAAGTTTTGACATAAATAATTAAATACAAACACAATTTGATTAATGAAATATCAACCCTTAATACACGTTATGTTAAGTTCAGCAAGTCATTTTACGACATATCGTAAAATGGTTTAGGATGAGTGTGACTTTCAGACCAACATGTCATTTTGAAGAACAAAAGCTGTTTCTGGGCAATCAGATTCATGTAGATTGTAAATTTATTTACTAAACTAATTCGTTTTCAAAACAAAATGATTCGAGTCACGTGTATGATGTTACGACTCAATGGTCTAAGAAAAATGTAACAGAAAGAAAGTGAATCCAACAAATCAAGTAAAAATCAACAAGCAATTTATTTCTAGACAATTAAAGTGAAAATTCAAAAGACACTTACAGTAACGTGAATTAAAATCCAAATAATCCAATAATCCTAAGTGTCCTAATTACAAGTCCTAAATATAGAATGTTCCGAATGAATGACTGTGTCCTTGAATGTGTTGGTGTACCAATAGCCTGTACTGTCCTGATGTGTCAGTAGTCTTTAATGTGCTGATGTGCCAAAATGAAGTACTCCAGAATATCTTTGAACAAGTTCACATAAATCCCAAAATCATCAATTCAAAATCAAAAAGTCTATGAGCACATTTATAATCCAATGAATAATATAAATAATTCCTCTCTCTGGATTTGGAATGATTTCTCACAACTGTAATAACTCTGTAAAATCTGATGTTAAGGTCGAAACTGAAAAAACTGTCCACTAAACATGGTATATATAAAGATAGGTCACATGACAATATGTTCTAGAATACTATATGGTTTATGTGATTTTTGACACAACTCTAAGGGAAATTCTGGTTTTATCTGTCAACAAAATCAACCTTGTCCTCAAATTGAATCAACAACTTGTTTACCAAAACCATCCTTGAACTCAAATACTAAGTAAACAACCTAATTTAAGGACAATAGCTAAATATGTCAACATTATACTTAATATTAAGGTTGAAGCAAATATTAAAGTCAAGAAACATTTATATTTTCCTAAAATATTTATAATATTATATAAATATCATACATAACAATGAAATTAAACAAATATTCCAACCTTTATCTTGGTACCTCCATTGCTTTCAGTATACTTGCAATCACGTTGGACATAAATAATAATTGTTTCAAAAAAAATTGCTTTCAGGTTGTTTTTTTCAAGGACGGTAACCAATGAATTTGATTTAGTTTTTCAAAAGCTGACATTATTTAATATATCTAGGCAAATCATTTTACAAAACTAGGTTGAAAGATATAGAAGGAAAACCCAATGCATCCAATGTAAAATCCAATCAAAAAGGTCCCAAAGTCATGCTATAATGATGCCCTTAGAGAGAAAACTAGTTCGATAACACCCACTTTTTCATTTCGACGTTCTTAGTACGATCTAGTCTTCTGTTTATTTCGATACGAAACATTTTCTGAACGTAAATAATTTTAGTACACTTCAACCTTAAGGTGCTTGACTTGAAGATCAAGGTCACTGAAAATTAAAACAATTTCTGTGTGTGTGGTTCTACTGGTCATGGTCCGGAAGAGCTTATGGAATAGCCTGTTATCCGTCGTCCGTCCGTCCGTTAGCACAAGTTTGTTATCGTTACTTCTCCTAAACTACTTGGAAGATTGCCATGAAACTTTACACACACACGCACTCATCCAAAGGTCTACTTTGTCTTAAATAAACGAGGTGCTGTGCGGATATCCAATATGTGGCGGCCATATTGAAAATCTTGTTATCGCTACTCATGAACGGAAAGTCATATCGACATGGGATTTTCACCAGAAGACTTTTTATGATGTCTAGTTGTTCCTAAATGAAATTGGTGCCGTTCAGACATTCAGTATGGCCACCACAGCGGCCATCTTGAAAATCTTATTATTTCCTCTCTTCCTGAGTGGAGGGTCGTATCAACATGGGGGTTTTCACTAAAAGACTTCTTATGATGTCTATTTGGTCCTAAATTAAAATGGAGCCGATTTGACATCCATCACAGGGCTCGAAATTAGCGGTAGTCCGCTAGCCCGAGGCTAGTAGATTTCCTGTCGGACTAGTAATTTTCATAATGTTAATAGTCCGATGGGCTAGTAAGTTTCGGTTATCAAGAGTCAGCGTTTGTTTATGCTACTCCCTAATAAAGACTAGACTTTAGCAGATGTTCTGTAGAATCAAGGCAGTGACCACGGTAAACGCATTCATAAAATATTAGCATCAGAATATGAAGTCGATTTCTGCCTCGGAAAGGTGCGTTTCTATAATAAGAAGCCATCCGATTTTGCTCATTTCGCTTAACAGCGCCAATTATGGTCCCGTCATTAACAGCAGAAGTTTGGTAATTGATCCTAATTAATCTGATAACGTATGAAATGAAAAATGATATGGAAATAGTCAAATGTTGGTTGTTAAGAGATTTTTATTTACAACAAATTGATGGCATTCTACAACTTTATATGCAGAAAGTTATTCAGATTAAAAATCTCTCCCCTCAACCATAAATAAAAACAATTTTGTTTCTTGTGTTTCTTTTGGATCATCTGATTGCAACGCGTGCTGTTATAGAGGGGCTGAACTTCACTATATTAGACATGGATAGTAAAGAGATCGTACTTATGTTCTACTTATTTCTTTTTCTCTTCATTTTTCTATTGCATATTATATATAATATATAAAATTGAGATTAACCTGTTTTAAAGCATCTCTCTCTCTCCGTCTCTCTCTCTCTCTCTCTCTCTCTCTCTCTCTCTCTCTCTCTCTCTCTCTCTCACACACACACACACACGCATACAACATGGAATCCAAATCATCATAATGTTCAGTAAGAGTTTACGTATTTCCTGATTGCCAGCCAAGCTTTCTGCAGTTAGCGACCTCATCGTTCACACCAAGCCATAAAGATGCGTCTTCCATGAAAGATTTTTAAATATTCCGATAATGTTTAGAAGAATTTTTCACCAAAGTTAACATGTAAAAAGTAATGATAGAATGCTTATTAATTATAACCAAATTTTACTTTTTCAATGCATGACATGATGACATTTTTAGGCAATATTCAGAAAATATTAAAATTTTACCATTTATAAATCTACACATACATAAATTTGGAAAAGTTCATAAAAGTAAGAAAATTAATACGGAATCTGTATTAGACATAGCATCATGGAACAAAAAGCACGAACGAATATTCCCACCATTGGGTGCGAACTCCCGACCTCGTGTTCCAAAGTCAAGTACATGTGCGTTTGCGTGCGTATGCGTGCTGGTATCACACTTTCTCCACTTGACCACAGTAACAAACTACAAAGTGGTATACCACACACAGAAACACAACAAAAACTATTCAATGAAATTAGTTTGAATGTTTGTTTGTTTAATTTTTTTTTTTTTTTTTTTTTTTGCTCGTTAGCCAAACGCTCCAACAGTCACAAATGGGAAAGTGCATATTTTACATTTGCATCAAAATAATTATAAGAATTAGATCAATGTTACGATTACATTATTGACACATCATTTCCATATAACTACTTTTTTCTATGATGATAAAAATAGTTTTTATATTTGTCCCTTACAAGAACGAACAAATAATTGAATACACGTGGAGATATCCAAGCAGAATGCCGTACATTTGTTGGGAATTAAAATCTCTGAGCATCTAAGATTTGAAAATTTTCCATCTTATTATTAATTTCAACAATACCATGAGGTTGGATTAATTAGGAACAATTACCAAACTTCCGCTGTTAATGATGAGACCATAATTGGAGCTGTTAAGTATACAACACGCTTACTCAGATGGCTTCGTTTAATAGGAACACAATTTTTTCCAAGCTGAAACTAACATTATCTTCTGATGCTAATATTTTATAGCAGTGTTTACAATAGCGACTGCTTTGATCCTGCAGAACATCCGCTGAAGTCAAGTCTTTATTAGTGAGAGGCCATTTAATTTTAAGGGGGGGGGGGCAGGACTAGTAAAGATTTGGCAGCACTAGTATATTTCTCAAGTATGTTTCTGGCAACAAAGAAATTTGTGTTAAATTCGAACCCTGCATCATGGTCACCACAGCAGCCATCTTGAAATTTTTTTTATCGCTACTCCTAAACGGAAAGTCATAGCGACATTGGGGTTGATAGCGGCTAATTTGAAAAAATCTTATCGCTCAAGAATATTAGAGGAGGTTTCAACTTTCAGCAGTTACAGAGAAGAAATGGAATTATCTCGAAATCCTGGACGTTCTTTTCGGACATTAAAGCGTCAGACCATTCGAGGGACTCTTGTCTTTTTTTAAAAAATCTGCATATACTTTTCTTCTCAGGTTGGAAACTTGAATGGTAACTTAATTATTGCGAAATTATACTATTTAAATGCGACAGCTAGACGATGTGTTGCATACCCCATTCACCGTACCTCACTGTCTAAAGTGACATGATTGAACAAAATACTTAATTAAATCTTGATTCGCGTATGAACATTACTAGACAGTGAGTCACGTTACTCGTAAAGTCACCAAGCTTAGAGTTTAAGGTCAAAGCAAGGGAAACGTTGACTTTTGAACAATATCGATTTTCGTTTTTTCAACTGTTGATTTCTTAAGATATTTTGATGAAATTTAATATATTTGTCCAGCATAAACCTTCGGTGCATCAGCCACCAGGTCAAATACCAGATTGCAACGTCATTGCAATGTGGTACATGATAACTGAACAATTTCCATAATTGCTCTAAACTTTTTTTTTTTTAATTATTTTTTTATGGGATGGTTTATTGTCTGACGTATGTCGTCCGTCCGTATGTTAGCACAAGTTTGTTATCGCTACTCCTAAACTACATGAAATTTTCCACTCATTTATTTTAAAGTCTAGTTGGTCCTAGATGAAAATGGTGCTGGTCAGACATCCAACCAATCCGGATGGCCGAACGATCTAAGGGGGTCGCCTTTACAGATCACTCACATCTTGAAATTCTTGTTATCGCTACTCCTCCTGAATGGATGGTGATATCAACATGGAGTTTTCAATTAAAGACTCTGTATGATATCTAGTTGGTCCTAAATGAAAGTGGTGCTGTATTTATGTCCAATTTGGCGGCTACGGCAGCCATCTTGAAAATCTTGTTATCGCTACTCATATTGAAAGAAAAGTCATATCGACATGGGATTTTCACCAGAAGGCGTCTTGTGATGTTCAGTTGGGATAAAATAAAAATGGTGGCGATCTGACCTCCAGTGTCGTTGCCGCAGCGGTCATCTTGAAAATGTTTTCATCCCACTCCTCCTAGATGGATGGTCATATCGACATGCGGTTTTCATCAATGGACGTCGTGTGATATATAGTTAAACCCAAATGAAAATGGTGCAGATATGACATCCAATATGTCCACCATGGCTGCTAGCTTGAAAATCTTGTTATCGCAACTCCTCCTGAACGGAAAGTCATATCGACATCGGGTTTCACCAGAAGACTTCTTATGATATCTTGCTGGTCCTAAATAACAATGGTATCGATCTAAAATCCAATATGGGCAACAAGGCAGCCATCTTGAAAATCTTGTTATCGCTAGTCCTCCTGAACGGAGTAGTATCGAAGTGGCGTTTTCACTGGAATACTTCTTATAATGTCTAGATGGTCCTAAATTACAATGCAGCCGATCTTACCTCCATTATGACTGCCGCAGCGGTTATCTTGAAAATATTGTTATCGTTACTCATCCTAGATGGATGGTCATATCGACAGGGGGTTTTCTCCAAAGGACGTATTGTGATATCTAGTTGCACCTAAATAAAAATGGTGCTGATCTGACATCCAAGATGGTCACCAGGACAGTCATCTTGAAAATCCTGCTATCGGTACTACTCCTGAATGAATGGTCATGTTCACACTGGGTGTTCTCCAAAAGACTTCAAATGATGTCTAATTGATCCTAAATGAAAATGGTGCCAATATTAAATCCAGTTTGGCTGCCACAGCGGTTAGTTTCAAACTATTATGTTTGCTCAGCAATATCGATGTTGTTTGTTCAACACTAAGCAGTTTAAAAGAAGAAATAGTTTTATCTTTATTTGTTTGAAATTGTTTTCAGCCAGTAGAGCAGCAGTCCCTCTGATAGACGCTTGTTTACTATTTAATATATTTTGATTTGGGGTTTTAAAAAAATTTCACCTAACAACTTTGTTTGACTCATTGTATTTGACCTGAAGAAGTATTTTGCTGGAAAAACACATTGCTTGTTTCAATCTGCACTAAGTTTAGCTATTTTAATCTTTTTCTAGGTCTTTGGGTCAATTTCATTTGATTTACGGCCACTTACAAAGACTTCAGGGACTCAAAACACACACACACACACAATTCAAGTGCACACGGTAGTGAACTATTGAATCAGCTGAGACCTGGATATATTCATTTCTGCACCAGTATGCATTATCATGTAAATTAAAATATTAATTAGCCTGAAATAAATTTACAAGAAGAGGTGCTTAGATTTTTGGTTTTATTGGGTGTAACGCCATTTTTCAGCACAGTATATTTGGTGGAGGGAGAACCCGGGAAGAACTACCGACCCACGGGAAGCCACTGGCAAACTATTTCACATACCCACGTTGATCGAGCAGAGACTCGAACCCACTGGGACAGAGATGAGATGTGAGTGATTTGTAAATGCGAACGCCTTAGACCGCTCGGCCACCCGCGGTCCCCGACATGCATAGATATCATTGAGACAGAATACATTTTAAAGAATAATATACAATGCACAATAACTTTTTAACACTAATGAAAGTGAGCATAGTCATACGTTATGGTACAAAGCGTGTTATATGCACAGATGGTTAAGTGATGGAAGATAGGGAGATAATTTCTTGATTAGCGTACGCTTTATAGTTTGGCACTGATATTACAAGAGTGTGTTATTTAATATGATTAAGGTTTTGATTCCATGTCGGTGAAAGCCAATTTAAAGAACGCTTATCAAACCCACACATCCGAATTGGTGGAAAAATGGAGTGTAGCGGCAAACCAGTGTGATACCCATTGTGGCTAACTGTGGAAAATACAAGTTTCTAGGTGCGTGAGCCAGCGTCTCTGCAAGGATGGTCGACGTCCTCCTGAATATTCATTGTTCGAGCAAAGAGCTTAAGGAAATGCAGTTTAAGTAAAATTTTTAATTAACAGAGTCCATAATATCTACGTACGTGTAAAATTTGTTCATTAATTTATCAAATTGCTTCTTCAAAATGACTGGCAATTTGGGATTTTGTTGTAGTTTCATAAAAGAAGTGGAAAATCGAGGCATAATAGTCAACACGTCTGTTGTACCCAACGCAGTGTCTTTATAAATAGGACTCATTTTAATAGACCCTTTCCACAGCCTAGCGTAAAATTTATCTCCCGTTCTCAGGGGGTCTCGAGAACGAAACGAAAGGTGCAAGCCACTACTTAGCAGTAGTACAATTAAAAGAACATGGTGACGCAATAAAAAGAGTCGGGTAAAATCGGCAGATAATTCCCCCTTACAGAATGTTGGTTTCACATTTTTCTGGATTCAATGAAATGAGTATATACTTGGATAGCTCCTGCCATGGACTGAACACATTCAGATGGTTAAGTTTTTCTTCCAGTCTCTGCATCTGCTGTTTAATAGATTTATTATAATATCTATGGTAATTGAAAATATTACAAACTGTGGAATTACTGACAGTAAAATGTCGTGAAAATGATAGGTGTGATTATTTCTTCTCCTAATTTTCAAATTCCTTACCTTTATATGTCGACTTTCTTTCCTAAATGGGGACGAAAGGTACGAATCTTTCTGCTGAGTCTGCGTGTTATTAAGGGGAAAAAAATCCTCAATATCTCCCAGCAAACACCACTTTTTTGTACCTTTTTTTTTCTTTTCCCGTGTCCTCACCACTAAATAGTCAAGCAGCTGATGAAAGGTGTATTTAGGAAATTTACAGTGTAATTATAGACTTTTTGCTGTCAGATAAAAGTCTATATTGGTAATTTATTTATAAATATTAATATAAAATCCAACTGATTGAGCGAGTTTATTTTGACAATGCACGTCACACTCCCTTGAGAATGGGATCAGTAGCATAAAACAGCGCTGTAATAATGTTTTTATCACTTGACCCTTTTTATTCTTTTACTTACTCGTTATATTTTAAAGGCCTCTTTCAATTTTAGAATAATCTAGGTTACATTGTAGATCTAAATAGGTTGTGATAGTCCATTATTGTCCTAAGAATATATCATTTATCTGTACACATTTAAAGATCCTTCAAGATGCGTTTTAGGCTCTTACATTTTACAATATTAAAAATGGTTTCAAAACTTGCAGTAATTTGTTCTCGATGGAATGTGCACAACTAAATGCACCAGGTGTCAGAGTTTCTTAAAGAGGTGTATGAAGTGTTACACATATTGGGGATATGCTGTAACGGATATTTTCCAAACATAAAAATAAATTACATATATTTACAAAATCTATGTAGAAGATATTAAATCATCAGTATGGATGATACTAATAAGAAATGAGGCTTTGTTGGTCAAGTAAGATGTTCTCGCTGAAGTCAGTGGCGTACTAAGGGTAAACGGCGCCCGGGGCGACGATAATGGCCTAAAGGGCCAGAATAAGAGGCCGAATTTTTATCAGTTGCTTTGGCGCCCCAAGACCTCTGGCGCCCGGGGCAACCGCCCCCCCCCCCCCCGGTAGTACGCTACAGGCTGCAGGTAAGTAGAAAACACTCAATGGTAACCATATATTTGTCTTTGAAATCAAAGCTTGAAATATCCAAGTTCGTTCGCACCTGTAGATTTTCGCTTTCGAAACTAAAGCCAGAAGAAGTGTTGAATGTTGAGTATTTCATGTAAGTGCACGTATGACAAGTAAAACAGTGTTAAAGTATACGTGCAAAACTAGTTTTCCTGTAACGTAAGCATCATGGGATATTTGGTTTGGTTGCGTGGGTCTCAGGTCACGGAGATTTACATGCTTTATGTAAATATTTTATTCTTTATGCCAGCATCTGCCAGACATAAAACAGATCTTATTAGTTCATATATTGACTACAAAAACCCGTAAAAAATGTGTATAATATTTTCAAAATTCTTCAATGTCCGTGTGAATAGACGATAGCATTGAGTCAGATCCATTGTATGAAAATGGTAATGGCCCCTCTTCTTAATTGTATCTGCTAATATGATCACGTTGTCATACATATATCGTCAAGTAATTGCTGAAAGGCACCCGCATATGTGAACTAATTGTCATCGGTAAACACTTCTCTGGTAATTAATTAGACCTGCCCTTCTCCCGTTTAATTTGAACTTCACGCGAACCTGTATAAATATTAAACCTCGAGGCGGGTTGTAACTACTGTAATGGATTTCCCATGTCCTGACACATAATAAAGTCCTTCTTCACTTCAATTTCTTGCTGTAGTGGATTTCCCATGTCCTGACATATAATAAAATTCTTCTCTTCACTTCATTTTCTTGCTGTAATGGATTTCCCGTGTCCTGACACATAATAAAGTCCTTCTTCACTTCAATTTCTTGCTGCAGTGGATTTCCCATGTCCTGACATATAATAAAATTCTTCTCTTCACTTCAATTTCTTGCTGTAACGGATTTTCCATGTCCTGACACATAATAAAGTCCTTCTTCACTTCAATTTCTTGCTGTAACGGATTTCCCATGTCCTGACATATAATAAAATTCTTCTCTTCACTTCAATTTCTTGCTGTAACGGATTTCCCATGTCCTGACACATAATAAAGTCCTCCCTCGTTTCAATTTCTTGCAGTTTTCATTCCTTTTCTATCAACGGCCTTTCGTGTCATTAACGTTGTGATTTTTCACGAAGAAAAGCTTTCAGGAATAAGGTGGGGTTTGTTTTCTGCACCAAATAGTTTTTTTTTTTTCTTCACGAAAGATTTGTCCAGCCAGTACCGTCAAAATCTTCATGAAAAAGTTATCAATTTCTTCACGTAAAATGTGTGTATCCTGACCGAATATGTAGAAAATTAAGCTAGTTTTCATTAAAAAGAAAGAACAACAAAAACAGAAACAACAACTAATACATTTTATATACAAATGGCAGATTTGTTGAGGGGAAAAGCATTTCAACATCCATCTCTTGAGCGATCAAATAGTAACAATGTTTTCAATTTAAAGTTTTGACAAATGTCAATCAAGCGTTCTTTAAACATGAAAATTCTGACAAAGTGTTATGATACAATGAATGAAAGTTATGCCTGATCTTTTAATGTGAGAGAACAAAAAGGAAAGAAAAATAATGTGCAATGCAACATCCTACAAAAGTAGTTCCATCCTGAACAGTATGAGGTTAGCTTTCTGGAGTTGGACTCTGTACCGCCGAATTTCAATCTTGTGCTTGTCGTTTTTTTTTTTTTTTTTTTTTTTTGTTTGTTTGTTTTTTTTTTCTTTTTTTTTGCTTGTTTGCTTGTATTTTTATTATTTTTTATTATGTCAACACGTCACTAAATTCATGATTTATATTTTATATTTTGCTGGAAAGTTTCACTCGATCAATTTAATGGGAAATACTAATCAGTGGCGGCGCGAGGGTTCGAGGCGCCCGGGAGCAATGTTCTTTAGTGGCGCACCTACCAAGGCGCCCGGGGGCAATGCTCTTTAGTGGCGCCCCTACTTTGCCACATAAAACAGTTTTTATGTCATATGTCAACCTCCTTCCCCCCTCCTTAATATAAATTTTGCGAAGAATTAACCCGTTACACTAAGGTGAGATGAAATACTTCGAAAATTTCAGCTGCAAAAGAAAAGCTCCCAATGGCGCCCCTATTTGTATGGCGCATGAAGGCAATTGCCCCCCCCCCAACCCCGAACACCCCCCTCCATCGCGCCGCCACTGGTCACTATATGCCTCCGCCATTAATATATATATGTATATATATATATATATATATATATATATATATATATATATATATATATATATATATATATATATATATATGTATGTCCCGAGAAAGACGGAATGTAAAGGCTACACTGCAAACACGTATTTCTTTACTACTATGAATAAACTTAATTTCCGCAAAGCTTCGAATTTGTACCCACACACACTAAAGCAAACAATTACACCAGAATATACAGAATATAAGCGAGAAAATGACACATTCACAAATTTCATTGTTGTTATTTCTATTAGTGCAGAAAAATGAAACAATACATAGAGGATATTTGCTTGAAAAGAGTGAATAACGGATATATCTCATCGAGTGGGTGAAAAACTCAGTATTTTTGCCACGAGTGAAATTACTTAAGTTTTTTTTTACCCACGAGATTAAATATATCCGTTATTCACTCAGAGCAAGCCAATTTGCTTTTTATTTTATGTTCAAACGTATTGTCTAGCAATTTGTGTAACAGACTGAAGTCGCAGATTTCTTATATGTCAGCGGTTTACTATTTATGTTCTGCTCTGTTTGTGTATATTCGCACAGAAAATATAAGTAGTAACATGATGCTCCTTTCCAATTCAAGGTTAAACAGCAGATACAAAAAATAAATAAAAATAAAAATATGTGCCTGTTGCTAGATTTGAACCGGTTCGTCTGAATGTCAGGCGGACATATTTACCTTAACATCACGCAAGCATCTTGCAACAACTTGAAATTTTATAGTCATAATGTTATCGATGTCTATTGACGGCCAGTGAAATATCACAATTATTTCACTCGGAAAATCCAGTAATTCACGGCCTAGCATAAAATAAAAGACTGTCTCTTTAATTTTAATGACGCTTGGAAATTAATTAAGAAAAGAGACATTCTGAAATTCGAGAAATTATCTGTGAAAAAAACGAGACCGGAATGTCTAAATTACTGGAAAGTTATCCAGTTGTAACACTCGATATTTTTTTTTTTTTTTTTAACCTCACTGATATATCATTACAAAACTAGAACAGAATATATATTTATAGACGTTATGATTTCTTTCCTCCTTTTCTTGAAAACTGAAACAGATGCACTTACTAGAGTGCAGTATTTTCCAAACATTTTTGGAAATATAGGCTAATTTTACGATTTTGTCATGCAAATTAATTTTTGGAATAAATAGTAATTTTCGTTCATGCTGTTTATAATAAGTACATCATTATCTTAAAAACTGTTATTAAATTAATATATTATTTTTATAACAATTTAGAGAAAGGATCACATAGATGAAAAAGCATCGTTTATACTGAAAATGGCGAAACATACTGAAATTCATTAATGATGAAAGTGACAGTATTTATTTATTTACCCGTACAGTAAAATACTTATGGCAAGAACGCAAAATTAATGCGAATAAACTAAAATTTTGGATAGATAAAATAGTTTCTGACTTTTAAGTCTTCAGTTCGTAACAAAAATTGAAATTCATCAGTCAACTCGACTTAATTTTATTTATAGATCGAATAATTAATGTAAATATTTGTTAATTCATTACTTATTTACTTTATTCATCTGTCTGATTATTTGTACATTCAATTAGATACCAACCCACGTGATATTTTCACAGAAACTTTAAAGAATTATTGAACGAAAGACCATGTGAACGAAAGGAAAGATACGAAAATTATTACATATTCTAGCTGGAATGATTGATAAGGTGAGAATATTTCATGAAATTTTATTTTGTGACACATGTATGAAATCAGTTTAAGAATTAAAAATTTTGAATTCTGATATTAATAATAAACGAAAAGAAATGTCATCCCATTAATCACTGCCTCAAAAAAAAAAAACAAAAAAACACACACAAAAAAAAACACAAAATAAACCCCTACCGAACCAATCTGATGAAATTGTACAGGAAAAAAAGGCAGAATTATAGCAACAATGAAACCTTAATATACCGATTTCAATAATTATTGTTTCACAGCGATGCACTGTTACATTTAGATACTTGTGCAAATAATATACATACACACTAAATGTGTACGAATACAGTTTTTACAGTACCGAGCTCTGGGAGATGGACTCAGATCACAATTATTTTTCCTATATAGTCCCTACATTTGTTTGTCAGTATTAAACTTTCCAGTGTGTCCATATCCTAATACATCAAATGTTTTTTTAAAGTATCTTCAAAGATCAACTCACGGTGAAGTTCTTGTCATAGGTTATCCGTCATTTTGTTTGAGAGACTAACTGTAAACAAAACAACATGCGGTCGGTCACAGACTTCACTTCCTGATCAGCACCAATGCCTCATTACTCACTGTGCACTGTCGCCAAAATACAGACAGACAACCTAATCATAATGCTAATATTCTAAACAATAAACAATTTCTTTTAAATCAATACTAAGAATGCCTAAATCTAACTCATGCATCACCACCAAAATAAGACCAAAAAATGCTCTAAAATAGACAGGGACTACATTCGTGGGTACTGACCCGGAAGTAATAATTGTGACCTGGCCTCAGATCACATTAAATTTTCCTATATAGTCTCTACATTTGTTTGTCATTACTGAACTTTCCACTGTGTCCAAATCCTAATAAATCATATATTGATGTAAAGTATCTTCAAAGATAAACTCATAGGTTATCCGGCATTCTTCTGAGTGACTGGACTGTAAACAAAGCAAAGTGCAATGGGTCACATATTTCGCTTTCGGATCAGCATTTCTTTATCACAAACATCAATAGTTTTCCTTGTCAGGTGTGAAGTAATTGCACCAGGGCCTGTCAATATTAGGTAGCACATGAAATCTGGAGGCATCTGAATACACTAGTTAGGGGTAGTAACTAAGGTAGTGATGTCATTTTCACCCCTGAAGGGGAGGAGCTCTTACATGTTAGGCTTCCAAAAGTATTGAAGAGTTGGTGGAGTGCTATGATGCCAGGGCAGCACACCTTTTCCTAGTTATATAAGGGGGATAGAGGATAATTCTTGTTCTTTTACGTGCAGTTTTTTTTTTGAAACCATGAAAGGGCGCACAAAGAAGAAGAAAACTTATTTTAAACCAGGAAATATTCAACATAACAAAGGGATCAGATTTCTGACTGATGATACTCTACCAAGTTCCAGTGCTCCATCTGCTCAAGTTACCAGAAGAATGGATACAGAGAAGTTCCCTCTCATGACGAAGCCGACAGGTGGGGGTCTCCAGTCAGTTTTGGCACCAGACTGTAATGGCACACCTGGGTCTGCTAGAATTCTATGGCCATTATCCAAAGCAAGACTGACCCTGCAAGATACAGAAGTGAATCAGCATGAGGGGACACGTATGATCGGTATGAATACAAATGTTGTAATGTGGAATGATATCATCCATCTTCATGGCAATCAAGACAACAGATGCAACAGACCTGATTTCCAAATTGCTAATGAAAGTAAATGGGGACTTGCTTGGAAGCATACCAGGATGTGTACAAAATGCAGTTTTAAGTCACCAGAGTATAAGCTGTATGAGGAGATAAAACAACTAAACCTGGGCCAAATCCTGCTGCTGTAAATATGACGTTTCAAGCTTGACTACAGGATACATTTATGTACGACACCAGGGCTAGATACCTACTTGCTGCCACTGACATTTCACCACCTAGCAGAACATCTATGCAAAGGGCTTCCAACAGTGTGGGTCAAGCTACTGTGCAGCTAAATGAAATGGATATGTCAGACAAGCTGAAACTAGTCCGACAAGTTAATGTCATGCGTGGTGTGCAGGATCCTGAGCAAATAAATGTCGCGTTGGATGTAAGATACAATGCCATTAGCTTTATGCATGAAAAGAAACCTGATAAAATTTCATCTCAGGCTGTCCGTGAAACTGTTACAGACACACAATACATTGTAAGAGCTACAGTAGAAAGCACATTGTGCTGGACTGGAGCATGGTTCAAAGGCCAAGGTCTGGATGTGTAATGTCAAGGAGGCCATGTTGATTGCACAGCAAATCTGTCACCAGTCGCACCACATTCATAGCATGCAGTGGCAAGAGATATAGGTCACAAGTTTGTACTGCAAGAAATTCTCATTAGACATGCAACAACAGATGGAGATGCTCAGGCTGCTGCTGGTTTTTAGGATGCTTACAGCATTCTATATCCAATGTGGAAGTTGAACGATTGTCGGACCCCACTCATTTGGGTCAATTATAGTTCAAATGGTGCAATTCTGCAACCTTTAGTGAAAGTATGTTTCCTGAAATAAGAACAAAAGAAGGAAAAAAGCTGAAACAGAGAAAATAATTTGTCAAGATGTTAAAGCCAATTGTAGATTAATCTTCAAACGAATGATGGAGGACACCGGTGGTGATGTTAGAATTATCCAATGTCAACTTCCTCAAGTACTGGATGCCACTTTGCGGTGTTATTCTGGGGACTGCAACAAATGTTGGCATTATTCTAAGGTTTGCGGGGGAGGAAGTACTAACAGTTGGTGGATACGATCTGCATTCCTGGCCCTCATCAAGTGACTCATCTAAACATGACAAAAATTGACAAGAAAATTCTCCTGGAAGTGATGAAAAAGAAACGTTCCTGTGATGTTGTACAAAGACTGCGACTTAACACAAATATGCATAAATATGAGGCTGTGAACAAACCAATCAGTGTTTCCTTACCTAAACATGCTGACTATTCAAGAAACTTTGAGGCAAGAGTGCATTTAACAATACACCGACTCAATAACAGACTTGGATAATCACTGAAAACAAAAGAAAAACACTTGGGATGTAACTATACTTACCATCAGTTGTATCAAAAGCATCCGGAAACCAGGAAACGTATACTGGCAAGACGGGGAAATATGATACAGGCTCATCTGAGGTACAGAACTCAGTCCTGCAACAGGACGTCTGACTGCTGCAACGGTCTACTGGACCGTCATTCCAAGGGTGATCACTCCTTTGCACAGGTTTAGCAGGAACTAAGGACACTGCAGACAGAAAAGATGATCTTAGTCCATGTACAAAATGACGGTGCCCAAAGACAACATGAAAAACACATCATACATAAAGGAAAACTGTCGTGGGGAAAACTGTAGGTAACACAACGCTCGTTATGTGCAGTTGTATCTACTACCACCCGATGAGACTTATGGAGAGGTCGAAACAGTTTTCTCAGAATATGAAGACATAAATAAAAAAATTTAATTTTTTTTGTTAAAACATATTCTAAAATAATATGAACTGACTGACTGACTGAATGACTGAATGAATGAATGAATGTCGCATTGAATGATGAATGAATAAATGAGAGAATGTATTACTGAAGATAAAGCTGTCATACCAACATAGTCAAATAAAATAAAGACCACTCTGTCTTTCTTCTATCCTCCTTACTTAAAACAAAAAATCATCAATGCATAAATCCATCAATCAATTAATCGATCAATCAATCAATACACTAATCCCATTTTATCCATGCAACCAGCAAGCCAGCCATGTCATACTAAAGTACATTTCTATATGGATGTGGGTGGGTGGGTGTGCATGGTATATCATTATACCTGTAATTACTCCAGATCACAATTTCAACTGTAGCATGCAGTTTCAAAATTCACCGTGTCCAAAACAATTCCAATATCCTTTGCAGTACTGCCAGTTGTTATTGATAAAATGGGGTGCCAGGCTGAGGTGGTCCGCATTCATACAAAAACTATTGTGGCATAAATGGGATGCATCTAACTCTTTTGGAATGTTCAGACTTCTCATCTTTATCATTAATGCCAGTCTGTGGATATGTTTATTTTTCAAAATCTTTGTCTCAGGGTCCCTATATGACAATAGCCCATATAACCTATTTGATGTTACATTTCCTGTCCAGAGCATGCAAGTACTGTTAGGTGCGGGCACAAAATTTAACAAGATTTTCTCTGATAGAATTTCAGACATATCCACCATTGCAACTTGTATAAGGTGTAGGAATACATACATGCTGATAATAATGAGTATCAACCCCACAAACTCTATACATGTGCATTTTTTTATACAAAAATCTTGAAATTTTAATTTTATTTATAAAACTTTGTATTTAAATTTTTTAAAATATTTAATGTTTGCAATTTTTAATTTAATAGTTCTATCTTTAAAGGCAAAATGTCAAAATTGCATGCCTCTACCTTTGATAATGAGCTTAGGATTTTAAATTTAAACTTTTATAACCTTCCCACTGACAGGCCTCAGACCACGTTTAATTTTCCTATATAGTCTCTACATTTGTTTGTCAGTACTGAACTTTCCACTGTGGTCCAAATCCTAATAAATCATATGTTGATGTAAAGTATCTTTAAAGATGAACTGACGGTGAAGTTATTGTCATAGGTTATCCGGCATTTTTCTGACAGGCTGGACTGTAAACAAATCAACGTGCAATGGGTCTCATATTTCACTTTCGGATCAACACCAATGCCTCATTACTCACTGTGCACTGTCGCCAAAATAAACACAGACAACCACACCATAATGCTCATATTTAATTTCCTTTAAATCAATACTAAGAATGCCCAAATCTAATGCATACATCACCACCAAAATGAGAGAGGAAAAACTGCTCTAAAAATAGACAGGGACTACATTCATACTGAACCGGAAGTATTAATTGTGACCTGAGTCCACCTGAGTCCTATTAGTATAGAAGGTCACGTTATATGAGCATGGTCGCACCCTTTAAAACCGGTATGGGAAGGTTTATATTTAACATAGGTATATAAAGTATCCATTGCAGGCAGCATTTTGCTCATACATAATTTATTTATGGGGCGATATACATTGCACACTATCATGGGACTTTCATGCCACTTCATACTTTTCATTTTTTTCATTTCTTCCGTAACCTTGCTGGTCGTAGGGGCGCCACTGATGACTTTGCGACAATCTCTCTCCATTTCGCCCTATTCTCCACTGCTCTTTGGGACTTTGCAAAGTCCATGCCTGTCCACTCTTTGATATTGTCTTCCCATCTCTTCTTCTGTCTGCCTCGTTTTCTCTTTCCTCTCACTGTGCCCTGTCGGATTGTCTTTGACAGGCCAGTTGAGCATGAGACGTGACCATACCATCTTAGTTTGCGTTTCTTTACAGTGGTGAGCAGATCTTCATACGGTCCAATTGCACCTTGGATTTTAGTGCGCACCTCCGCATTAGAGACGTGGTCTAAGTATGAGATTTTCAGGATCCTTCGATAACATCTCATCTCTAAGGCATGGATTCTTCTCTCTTTTTCTGCTGTTAGGGTCCATGTCTCACATGCATATAGGAATATGGACGTGACGAGGGAGCGCATAAGCTTGATCTTGGACCCAAGCGTGATGTTGCTGTCTTTCCAAATAGGCTTCAGCCTAGCCAGAGCAGCTGTTGTCTGCGCAATCCTGGAAAGAACCTCAGGTTTTGAACCTTCATCAGAGGCGATAGCACCTAGGTACTTGAAGCTTGTTACTGTGCCCAGCTTCTGTCCATTCACTCTTATTTCCTTTTGGATGCCACTTGGGTTGTTTGTCATTAGGTTTGTCTTTTCAGCGTTGATCTCCATCCCATATCTTAGTGATGCTTGATTGAGACGGTTCACTAAGGTTTCCATTTCTTCTTCATCTCCTGCTAAACCATCGATATCATCAGCGAAGCGCAGGTTGGTGATTGTTCTGCCTCCAACACTGACACTGCCCTCATGGTCTTCCAAGGCGTCGGACATGATCCTTTCCAGGTAGATGTTGAAGAGAGTGGGTGAGAGAAGGCACCCCTGTCTGACTCAGACTGTGGTTCTGAACCAGTCTCCTATGTTGCCGTTGACGAGAACTGTACTAGTCGCCTTGTCATACAGGGTTTCGATAATGCGGATTAGTTTTGCGTTTATGTTGTATATCCGCATGGTGGTCCACAAGGCTGCATGACATACCTTGTCGAAAGCCTTCTTGAAGTCAATGAAGACATGATAGAGGTTCTGTTGATGCTGGAGATATTTTTCACAGAGGATTCTGAGATTTAAGATCTGTTCTGTAGTTCTATGTCCTGCTCTGAAACCTGCCTGTTCTTCCGCAATGATGTGTTCTGCTTGGGGTTTCAGTCTATTGAGGATGATCTTAAGCATAACTTTGCTTGGGTGACTGATGAGACTGATTGTTCGGTAGTTCTGGCACAGTTGTAAATTCCCTTTTTTAGGAAGAGTCAAGATCAGAGACTGGGTCCATGGGGTGGGCCATTCTCCTGTTTGCCAGATTTGGTTGCAGATTGTTGTGAGGACATCTATCATGGAGGTTCCTCCTGCTTTAACAAGTTCTGCTGGTATATTGTCTACCCCAGCTGATTTCCCCCTCTTTAGCGCCTTTACTGCAGTCTCTACTTTGTCCCTGAGGATCGGGTGGTCAACCTCTGTTGTGGTCAGTGGTACGTTTAGTACAGCTTGGTCTCCAGAAGTCTCCTGGTTGTAAAGCTCCGAACAGTATTCCGTCCATCTGTTAAGAATATCTTGGTTTTCTGTCAGACTCTTACCAGCCTTGTCCTGAATCGTAGTAGATCTCCCCTGTTTCTCTGTTGTTAGGTCTTTCACCAACTGGTATGTTCTTTTACTGTCATAATGGTTCAGGCTTTTCTCGACTTCCTTGCATTGGTCCTCTAACCAGCTTTCTTTTGCTTTCTTTATGCTCTTCTTAATCCTGTTGTTAATCTCATTGTATTTTTTTGCTCCTTCATGGTCTCCTCGCTTACTCTTCAGTTTTCTCCTCACATTGCAGAGGTCGAGGATATCTGCTGTTACCCAGGGCTTCTTTATTCTACGATGCTTGCCAAGGATCTCTCCGGCTGTGTCTATTACTGCCTTGTTGAAGGTGATGATCAAGGAGTCTAGGTTTATTTCTTCATGTCCCAGAATTGTGAGTGGTGCCGCCTATTGATGCTTCAAATGCTTGTGCCACGCTTGGATCTTTAAGTTTTTCAAGGTCGAACCTGATCCTAACTTGTCTTGGCTTATTGGTCTTCCTCAGAAGAAGTTTGATAGTCATCATCAGCAAGTCATGGTCGCTTCCTATATCAGCTCCTGGGAAGCTACGTGTTCTGGCAATGTTTACGCTGGACCGGAAGCGCTTTCTCACCAAGATGTAATCAATCTGGTTGTGATGTTTTCCGTCTGGGCAGTGTCAAGTCCATCTTCTGGATAGTTTGTGGGGGCCAAGGGTGTTCGTTAGCACTAGATTATTGTATGTGGCGAAGTCCAGGAGCTTGAGTCCTCTCTCATTGGTCTGCTTATTACAGTATGGACCACAGGTTTCTCGCCAGTCTGCTTGTGGGTCTTCTCCTACCTTAGCATTCCAGTCTCCTTGAATAACCAGAATATCCTTTTTGGGTGTCTGGTCTATGAGAGTTTGAAGCTGATCATCACTGGCGTATCATGGGCCGTTTCAACCTGGCGGCGCCCATCCCTCTCCACTTCATGCTAGCATAGCTTAAAGAGTTTGAAATCATTAGTCATCAAACAATAATGACTAAATTATTTCCCGGAGCTATATATATTTTGCATTGATATCCTGACAAGATGGATAATCCCAATATAATTCCTGGAAACTTGAATCCCACCAGGGATCTCTGACAGAAGGTCATACCACGACACAAACCTAAAAACTTGAAGAAAGCCATTTGGTTAGCTTATAACAATATTGACGTCTACGTGTATATTTCCCTTGATTTATTTCTGCTGCTTATCTCTCCTTTTAATATAAATAAATATGACCATTGTTATGTGTGTATGTATGCATGTATGTATGTATGTATGTATGTATGTATGTATGTATGTATGTATGTATGTATGTATGTATGTATGTATGTATGTATGTATGTATGTTCTTTTTTTTTTTTTTTTTTTGTTTTGTTTTGTTTTTGCAAGTGGCGTGGACAACTCGCAGCATTAAATATGCGGTCGAACCAAGAATGATATTTACTAAAATTTACTGTAAACATATCTCGGTCTCAAACGGAATCGTTTACTGCCTAAAATTAGTGTAAAATATTTGCTGTAGTTGTATTTTAAATTCACACAGGTATATTTTTTTCATCAGTATTCATAAGGATTTATTGTTGCGATGAATTCAGCAAACGTTACTAGTGACCTTTTTCCATTGACAGTTTTTAAAGGATAGGTTGAACTTTGCATAATAAATACTCGAGCCAGAAATCTCTTTCATCAAAGTAAAACCTATAATCAGAGTATTAATGACTTAAAAATCACTCTTGGTAAACCCCCTCCCCGAACGATCTCATAGCTTTGAATATTTAACTTTACTCCACGTGAGTTTCGCTTGGTCAAGCAGTCAGACAGGAGTTCACTTGGCCACCCATGCAGTTTGTACTAAATAACATCTACAAAAATACAAAACTTCTATAAACTCAAAGATTCTCGTCTAACTTTTTTGACATTTTAACCTCTCAACTAAAACTTTCTCTGTTAATCACCATGATGTTTTTCGAGGAGAGACTGATGTTAAATAAATCCCCATGTTAATTAGCATGCGGAGCATTTTCCAATTAATCAGGTAGCGACATTATTAGACACCGAACTCAAACAAATTCAGTTCTGACGGGCATAATATGGTCATTGTCTAGTTATTGCTATTTGCATAACATGCAAACCTATCATTTGTCTTCTTACGCACTCTAATTAAAGCCGATTCGACTGTCAGTTAATATATGACATTCCTTTAACATGCTTACAATTTGATTCTACGAATATAAGCAATGTTATGCACAATTTGTGCTTGACCTTGACCCAGAAGAAATATCTCTATACTCAAAGAACATACCATATTAAAGCAAATCTGTCAATGATTGAACGCATGACGGTTGGGACAAGGAAAGGTCAGACAATTTTGGTTCTCTCTAAATCGATATATAAGCTAACACAAAATTGTTCTTGATGTAGAACATTTGTCTGCATTTGCTTTTGTTTGGGCCATTTCTAAAACTTATCTTATATGTGTGTGTGTGTGTGTGTGTGTGTGTGTGTGTGTGTGTGTGTTACATATGTATATATATATATATACATATATATATATGTGTGTGTGTGTGTGTGTGTCAAGTGATTGTCAAAACTTGTACTGTACATTCGTTTACGACTAAGATGTACATGCCAAATCTCTTATTTGTCATCCATAGGATTATTTATCTTTTTATGTGATAATTTGTTGTAAAAGTACTTACATCATTTATCAATCTTGTGAAAAAAGTATGGGTATTTTGCTGATTTTATTAGCCTAAAATATGTTTAAATGTTTCCATCAATTGAGGGTTCGATACCCACCAGGGTCAGCTTGGGGCGTCTGCCTCATTGTGTCCTTGGAAAAGGCACTTTGCTTCCATTTATTCGGCATTATAAAGCCAATAATGTTTCAATGTTCCGTTAAAAAACAAACACACAAGCAATGACAAAACAACAACAACAAACCAACCTTCTATCAATTGATATATTGAGGAAGTACAAACAGGAAAATATTGAATAGAATTACATTTGCAAGATTTATATTTGTAAAGCTGATATTTGCAACTTGACATTAGAATATATAAAATTAGTGAATATTTGTGTATAGACTCCATAGATGAAGACCGTACGCAAAATGTACATAATTTCACCTGATAAATACACAAAGAGACAAATTCAAACTTTAAACATTCTCTTTTTTTCTGAAATTTGCACAAGTGACTGTTTGATAATGCATGTCACAGATTTTTTTTGTCTGAAATTAACATATATGACTGTTTGAAATACATTACAAAGCTTTTTCGTCTGAAATTGACACAAGAGACTGTTTGAAAATGCATATCTCACATTTTTTGTTCTGAAATATGCACAAGTGACTGTTTGAAAATCCATATCACAGATTTCTTGTCTGAAATTGGCACAAGTGACTGTTTGAAAATGCATATCACAGACTTTTTGTATATGTGTGAAATATGTGTAAGAATTGTATGGAAATATCACTGTATTCAATGTGTGTAATAATTGTATGGATATATCACTGTATGAAATGTGTGTAAGAATCATATGGAAATATCACTATGTGAAATGTGTGTAAGAATCGTATGGAAATATCACTGTATGAAATGGGTGTAAGAATAGTATGGAAATTTCACTGTATGAAATGTGTGTAAGAATCGTATGGAAATATCACTGTATGAAATGTGTGTAAGAATTGTATTGAAATATCACTGTATGAAATGCGTGTAAGAATTGTATGGAAATATCACTGTGTGAAATGTGTTTAAGAATCGTATGGAAATATCACTGTGTAAAATGTATAAAGAATCGTACGGAAATATCCCTGTGTGAAATGTGTGTAAGAATCGTATGGAAATATCACATATTAAATTTATGAAGAATTGTACGGAAATATCACTGTATGAAAGGTACAAGGAATCGTATCGAAATATCACTGTATGAAATGTGGGAAGAATCGTACGGAAATCTCACTGTATCAAAATGTGTGTAAGAATCGTACGGAAATATCACTGTATGAAATGTGTGTAAGAATTCTATGGATATATCACTGTGTGAAATGTATAAAGAATCGTACCGAAGTATCACTGTATGAAATGTGTGTAAGAATCGTACGGAAATGTCATTGCATGAAATGTGTGTAAGAATCGTACGGAAATATCACTATACGAAATGTGTGTAAGAATCGTATGGACATATCACTGTATCAAATGTATAAAGAATCGTACGGAAATATCGCTCTATGAAATGTATAAAGAATCGTACGGAAATATCACTGTATGAAATGCATACAGAATCGTACGGAAATATCGCTGTATGAAATGTGTGTAAGAATCGTATGGAAATATCACTGTATGAAATGTGTGTAAGAATCGTATGGAAATATCACTCTATGAAATGGGTGTAAGAATCAAACGGAAATATCATTGTATGAAACTTGTGAAGAATCGCATGGAAATATCGCTGTTTGAAATGTGTGAAGAATCGTATGGAAATATCACTGTATGAAATGTGTGTAAGAATTCTATGGATATATCACTGTGTGAAATGTATAAAGAATCGTACCGAAATATCACTGTATGAAATGTGTGTAAGAATCGTACGGAAATGTCATTGCATGAAATGTGTGTAAGAATCGTACGGAAATATCACTATACGAAATGTGTGTAAGAATCGTATGGACATATCACTGTATCAAATGTATAAAGAATCGTACGGAAATATCGCTCTATGAAATGTATAAAGAATCGTATGGAAATATCACTGTATGAAATGCATACAGAATCGTACGGAAATATCGCTGTATGAAATGTGTGTAAGAATCGTATGGAAATATCACTGTATGAAATGTGTGTAAGAATCGTATGGAAATATCACTCTATGAAATGGGTGTAAGAATCGTACGGAAATATCACTATATGAAATGGGTGTAAGAATCAAACGGAAATATCATTGTATGAAACTTGTGAAGAATCGCATGGAAATATCGCTGTTTGAAATGTGTGAAGAATCGTATGGAAATATCACTGTATGAAATGTGTGTAAGAATCGTATGGAAATATCACTATACGAAATGTGTGTAAGAATCGTATGGACATATCACTGTATGAAATGTGTGTAAGAATTGTATGGAAATATGACTGGAAGAAACGTGTGTAAGAATCATGCAATTTCAAATCAGCTAAAATATATCTCGCTCTTACCTTGTTCACCTGACTGCTGTTTAAAAAAGAAGGATTATGAGTTCCTGTTCTACACTATTGTTCAATCTAAAATAGAGTTTATTGTTTGACATTTTTGTGTATCCTTGGACATATTGTTTGACATTTTTGTGTATCCTTGGACATTATGTTGACATTTTTGTGTATCCTTGGACATATTGTTTGACATTTTTGTGTATCCTTGGACATATTGTTTGACATTTTTGTGTATCCTTGGACATATTGTTTGACATTTTTGTGTATCCTTGGACATTATGTTTGTTTTTGTGTATCCTTGGACATTATGTTTGTTTTTGTGAGCATTTTTATGTGTGAAAGGTTATAGTTTTGCCATGTTTCCTGGTAGCTAAGTAACACAATTTAGGGACTATTTACAAAACAAATTGTCATTGCTAATTAAACAAAACCGCGAAATATTCCCCTCACGCTATTGGTCCATATAGAGTGCATACAGTCTGTTTCATGAAATTGTTTTTTTTTTTTGAAGATTCAACCGCAAAACCCACAAAACAATATTTACTATCTGTCACTGTATGAAACTTTATGTAATATTTACTATCTGTCACTGTATGAAACTTTATGTAATATTTACTATCTGTCACTGTATGAAACTTTATGTAATATTTACTATCTGTCACTGTATGAAACTTTATGTAATATTTACTATCTGTCACTGTATGAAACTTTATGTAATATTTACTATCTGTCACTGTATGAAACTTTATGTAATATTTACTATCTGTCACTGTATGAAACTTTATGTAATATTTACTATCTGTCACTGTATGAAACTTTATGTAATATTTACTATCTGTCACTGTATGAAACTTTATGTAATATTTACTATCTGTCACTGTATGAAACTTTATGTAATATTTACTATCTGTCACTGTATGAAACTTTATGTAATATTTACTATCTGTCACTGTATGAAACTTTATGTAATATTTACTATCTGTCACTGTATGAAACTTTATGTAATATTTACTATCTGTCACTGTATGAAACTTTATGTAATATTTACTATCTGTCACTGTATGAAACTTTATGTAATATTTACTATCTGTCACTGTATGAAACTTTATGTAATATTTACTATCTGTCACTGTATGAAACTTTATGTAATATTTACTATCTGTCACTGTATGAAACTTTATGTAATATTTACTATCTGTCACTGTATGAAACTTTATGTAATATTTACTATCTGTCACTGTATGAAACTTTATGTAATATTTACTATCTGTCACTGTATGAAACTTTATGTAATATTTACTATCTGTCACTGTATGAAACTTTATGTAATATTTACTATCTGTCACTGTATGAAACTTTATGTAATATTTACTATCTGTCACTGTATGAAACTTTATGTAATATTTATTATCTGTCACTGTATGAAACTTTATGTAACATGAAAGCATAATGTGTGTGTCGGTCGAGAACAAACTCAGTGTTTTATAATTTCTTATGTGATCTTTCTGAAGAAATGAATTTGAATCATATTTTTTAAAATTTAGTCTTGAATTCAAATGTAACCTGAAAGAGAATTCGCGTGAACGCTGTCTGTATTTACATTGCTATGGTGTATTGCTGATGTGTCAAACAGTACATGTAAGAGGTTCATCGCCATCTGGCAACGGATTGGAATTGGAATATAATAAAAAACATAAAATATGCGGGCTATTTGCCCCTATCTGTAGTCTTAATTAGTCGCTCGCACATCCAAATTTTACATGATCACCGTTTCCCCCGAGACTGGCCTTTTCTCATTGGTTTAATGATTTTCATTCAATGTATTATTTCCGATTCCCAACTGTCCTTTAAAATGGTTTCATCTCGATTGAATCTGCAACACTTGTTTCTACTTTATTATTATTATTATTATTATTATTATTATTATTATTATTATTTTTTTTTTTTTTTTTTTTAAATATATATATATATTTTTTTTTTACAGAAAGAAAGAGATTAGTATTTTAGTATTTTCCCCTACATTGGACTTAAGTGTTTACAAAGGAAATTTTAAGTGCCTGTGAATTATTGTTTATATCGAGTGCATAAGTGAGTATTAGGGGACATGTTCATTGAAGTTTTAGTTTCTTTAAAGAATTTATATTAAAGCACATATATTCAAATCGATTCGTTCACAGTTGGCTTCATAAAGGCAATCATATTAAGAACATAAAAATGTTGGCTTCAGGGTAACGATCCTTTTTAACAATCGTCTCAAGCTATGGAAAAACATTCAAATTTGTATAAACATTTTAATTACTGAAATAATGATAAAAGATTCAAAATAGCGTGTATATTAAACAAAAGAAATTAATATAGGAGGCAAATACTTTGATGTGTAGAGTTTATTTGAATAGATGAAGAAATAGATGCAATTTTAACGAACTTTAGGAATATATGTCCATCTAAAACCGTGTAAACTTATTCATATATATGTCCATCTAAAACCGTGGAAACATATTCATACTTCATAGATCACGAAATTACAAGTCTGATTTCCGAAAATATATTAATTATTTTGCCAATTATTTAAAGAATCATATCAAATAAGTTTAAAAGTTTAGAAAATTAACCTCTGATTTTCTTGCAGTGAAACGCCTCTACTTTACAAGTGGAGGTTAACTTTATAAAGCCAGAAAATACATTTTTTATATTTTATTTTTAATTTGAATCAACGTTGTACATGCGGTATGCGAGTACAATATATATATATGGTAACATGACTGAGAAATGAACTTGCTGAGCAAGATATTCTTTTAATATCAAGATTTTTTTATTATGCAATAACTAAATTGACTTCCATAGGCACTGTTCTGGAGCGTTTCTCAAGCATGACACCTTCTTCTGAATAAATTGCAAAAGATCGACCCCCATGGAAATCGACATTGTTTAATTTTCTAACAATTGCAATCATTTCCCATAGAAGTCAACATTCAGCATGCGACCATGTCTAAATTATTGCAGTAGAACTGTTATTAATATTTTTTCACACGAACAGCTGACCCGTGGGACAGCTGCCTGTGGAAAATTGAATTTAATAAAACTAATTTCATCCATTCTCAGGAAGAGTCGAGGCTAACCTGAAAAATGATCACCAGATACAAAAAGTGAAATATACAGAAGCTGGGTAAGATTTTTAATCTTGATTTCTGGACTATAAAGACACTCGTGGGAAGCTTTAACTGCGATAATCAGATATCTTAAAAGGAAGTTTATCGGAATGCTATGCCTTGAGAAACACCAGATTCACTTTTATATGAATTATAAAATTATAAAATGAAACTATTCAATTCTCTCTCTCTCTCTCTCTCTCTCTCTCTCTCTCTCTCTCTCTCTCTCTCTCTCTCTCATGAAGATGGTTGACATCAAAGTTATATATGCAGTAATTAGTGGTGATTTTGACCATCCATTATAAATGCATAAAATAGGACTTTGACATTAATTTTTGTACCTTACTAGTCCACATTTTGCCTTACTGCATAATTTAAAGTTCTTTTGGCTGTTAAAAAGTGATAAATTTTCAGTTCTTCTTGCTAATAAATATTCAAAGCTGTATCCTGTTGAAGAGAGTCGAAGATGGTCACGCGATGGTTTATCCAAATAATAAAAATCAAAAGCGTGCTCAAGGTAGCGAGGCATGGACTAACTCTATAATCTTTCATATGGGTGGAAGTGTCTTAGATATTAGATTGTTTCTATGTCCGTTTGATTTTCCCCATCTCAAGCCTATTCGTTTCATCTATTTACCGACAATATAGAAACTTTTCTATAACATTAATAACGGAATTATGACAGAGTAGATTTCCATTGATAGCAGAATTTAGTGTCGAATAGGTGAACACCATTATCTCTGTCAGATAGACTTTTCCTGATAGGTAAACTTTGTTATCTTATATTGCCCGTGTACCTTAAGGCTTGCGATCTTTGCTTACGAAGATAATTTTATTTTGGTAATGTTGCAATGTCGGTTTTAACTTCGGGAAGGTGTGGATAATGACATTTGTGATAATGTTGAGGCCTCGAAATTTTTTATTTATTTCATCTAATTATCCCGCGCTCTTGTGATTTATATGGACTAACAAATGTGTAAAAAGATACAAATGTGTAAAAAGGTACAAATTCAAAACTTTTTATAGGACAAAACTACACATTTGTGGAAACTGTTTATATTATGTTAGCACTCATGAAGACCAATTCTTGTATAGCTTTAAATACAGTTATGTTGTTGTTGTATTAACTGTCTAAGCAGACACTTCGAGCTGCTAGTCACAGTCTTGTGGATATCAAAGACTATTTTATCTCCTCACACACATGCACCCCCCCCCCCAGCCTCCCCCAAAGAAATGCGAACATGTATTGTCTTTCCTGCGACGATTTTGCAGTAGCTTGAGCAACACACTATCAAAATTAACCCACTGATCATAACCTGTTACATTTAGACCATGCCGTTACAAGGGTTGTTTCCTGTCTGTGTTAATGTATATGCCAAATGTGACAGCAAACAGTTCATGAAAACAGAAAATATAACCATTTTATAAAGCTTTCAACAGCTCCTTTAAGAAGCTAAAAATTATTCACCTTGTGAACTTGACCTTTAAATCTTTGATTTGTCTTCCGAAGGATATTCCATTTACATCAATGAAACTTGTTCAAAGCCTGATGTCTATCGATTAATGCATGATGTGAATGTTGTTCTCCAAAAAAAACCTTAAACCAACTGATCGCTGCGACCTTAACCGTTGAGATTTTGATCCCCATATTTTAGAACTATTTCATATCCCTTGTTATTTTTAGAATAATTTCACATCCCATGTTAAACTTCTTTGGAATATCAGATAATAGTTAATACATGGTAACAGTGCATACTGCCAGATTTAGAAACATTAACCATGTACCACCCATCTAAAATTTAGCAATGACAATATGACCTTGATCTCTTTAACACCCATCTAAAATTTAGCAATGACAATATGACCTTGATCTCTTTAACACCCATCTAAAATTTAGCAATCACAATATGACCTTGATCTCTTTAACACATATCTAAAATTTAGCAATGACAATATGACCTTGATCTTAATATTTTTGGCCTTTAATCTCGTTGTATGTTCTCCGCACCTGGTGCAGTTGTAGGCAAAGTCTAAGGATGAGACACTGAAGCAAGCAGGGCATATGTCCCTTTAAGACAACTTTAACCGGACTGCTTTGTGATATCTTAGGGAAATAATGAGCAATAATTTAAAGTTCGATTTGTACGCTTTAAGAATTTTATTCTTGTCATATAGTGTAATATAAAAAAATCAGAGAAAATTAAGATTGCGTGAGCTTGATATCACAAATGCAAACTGCTCATTCTTGTGTCTGATTACAATAATTTTATGTATGTATCGTCAGTAGTGCATTTAATGTCTGGCCATGCACTTTTGGGGTAGTTTTGTCTAATTTATAGAGCTAGTTTTGTCTTTTTTTCACAACATTTGTTCTATTTTTTTTTCTCTCAAGATATCGGTTAAGTCAACGTCAAAATAAAGCTTCTGTAAAGTTTCCTGTGGAAAGTTTGTTCTCGTGTGAGTAATTTCAGACGTTTTATTGGGCGCATATTGCATATACTAGAACAATCTTGGCCTGGGCATTAAACAGTTGCATAGAGAAAAAAACGGAAGCCAAGAAAAAGGCATCTCTCTGGGCTAAAAGTCTGACTTACGGGATTTTAACATGGACCGAAGCTACATTATAGCCCTTTTCGGTAACCTAATTATCTGCCCTTTACTTCGGAACTCTTTTGTGTATGGAGATCACGCTTGAAGCATTCCCTGCAGGTATGCCATTGGTCGACATTCACAGACTGTAACACAAAAAATAACTAATTAAATATTTCTCTGCTACACGCTGTCATAATTACAATGGAAAGAAGATAAATGGTAGACAAGTAACGCTAAACAGGTTCTCCATGAAAAAGACTTACATCAGTTTCAATAAGTCGTGTTAGCCGCAAGCACTGGAGGCCAAAAAGCTGTTCTCTTTATCTCCACAACTTTTCGTCACCAGAGGCGGACCAACTACGGAGCATCCGTTACCGTCAGTGTTCGACCTTAGGACATTTAAGAGCACTAATTTGTTTTTTCACGTACTGATATAATAATGTAAAGACGATGAAAGCGCTCTTCCCCACGGAAAGGAGATACAAAGCCACAAAGGTAAGTGTTGTATGTTTCATATTTTAAAATTATAGTAAAGGGATAGAAACAGAAACCATTCAGCACTACGTCAGAGTTAAAAGTAACTGTCCTTCTTGTGATCATCATGTTGACTTACCCATGCAATTACACAAGTTAGTATCGCCTTTACTTAGGACGTAATTTCGTTTCTAATTTTCTTTGATTGTATGTAGATTTAAAAAAAATTAATTCCATCCGAATCATTGCCATGAAAGACGCCGAATCAACCAAATTAACAGATAAATAGATTTAATTCATAATGACGTTAAAGGCATAATTCTCATTTATTATGAGGTTATACATCTAAATGGAAAAAACTGGACTACACTGTATTTATAGGAAAAACAGGCCTGACAAATAGACTGATTTTCATGTTCCACACTGCATACGCTATCATGAAGGAATCCACTCTTTTGTGCACAAAAATATCTACTATATTTTCTCAATAATCTAGGTCTGTGCTGCTACACTATTGGGGGGGGGGGCGTTTTGTATTTGTAAAAATAAAATTGGACCCCTCTCCTCCCAAAGGCATTGCTGACGGCAACTTTACATTTACTCCAGAATTATGACTTGACCAATCTGCAGCGCTTCGTTTCACGATTTTGTCATTCAAGCTTCCCTTGGATCAGAATTTTGTCATTCAAGCTTCCCTTGGATCAGAATTTTGGTGGCAAATAAAACTCTCTTCGACGAATAACAGGATACTATCCAGGTTTGACAGTTGCGTAATTCGCAAAGGCCTTGATCCTGAGTAATCAAATTCAGACTATTGTTTGAAGTCTTCATGACATGTCTGCATAATGTTTGATGAGGCATCCTAAATTTTCATAAAATATGAAATGAAACCGAAGGCAAATTACGGGGGACTGCGTATGACTTGTGCAGGAAAAAAAATGCTTGAGTCTTACAAAACAAAGGTCGTAAGTAGAATATACTAAGATCAGAGAGATTGAACGTTTCTGTATCTCGTCAAAGATGGTGACAGGATATGATCCAATACTGAAATTAATGACAGACAAAGCAGATTAATAGCTTTCTAGCGACAAATCTGACACTGTCAGAACTGACAGTTTAAATCTTGCAGACCTGAACATTTATGTATGTTGAGCCTAATTCCACAGATTTCAAAGAATTTACTCACTCTTTGCTCAGGACACATTCCATCTGTCTGTCCGTTATCACACTCCTAAACCGTTTGGAGGAAATTCATGATATTTTATAGTTATGTTGTCCTTTGGGTATCCATCTGCAAGGAAGGTGTCATCACTGGCTCCCACCCCTGAGGTCCCTGAGAGGGGGTCAAATGTAAGATTTACTAAAGTTTCAATTACAGTGACTTTATATACGTTAGCTCCCAGTTGAAACAACGCTTGTAATAAGGATAGTATTTAACTTGTTAAAATTTCTCAATTAGAAATTAGCTAACAAGTATGTATACATATTAACATTTGTTGGGGCAAAAACACTTGCGCATGGTACACAATGGGAAGTACCGAGAAGTATGGCAAGCGTGGCATAACCGAACACTGTAAAGTGTACACACACATACAACGACTTCGCAAGGATGGTGGAACTTATCATTGAGCGGGGTTTGGTATTGGTGTAAGGCACGCTACGCACTTTGCAGGGCTTGTGGCTCAGAGACTTTACGTGCACGCAATAAGATAGAAAAAACAAAAACAACAACAACAACAAAAAAAACGCTCGGCTGCTTGAAGAATTTTGAGCGGCTAGCTGCTATTAATATTTAAAATTTTACAAAGTTTATCTGGTATGACATACCCATTCATAATGAGACATGCACAACAAGCACGTGTATTGCGCGACGAGTTTGAAACATTGACGGAGGTTCGACCCCCTTACCCTAGGAGCCGCACAGCACTGCAGCAGCTCCATGGGCGACTCAACCGCCGAAGGATACTCTATCGACTTAAGCGGGACGAGCGCGCAGAGCAGGCTCTGCAGCAGGAATTTGGCACGCTTGGGCGCCATTGAACTCAAGGAACTCGAAGTTCGCTTTGATATTGACACGTAAGTCGTACTCTGCGCCTATTCTCAAAAACTTAGACATTGATTGGCATCGTAGTGTTCGTGACGACAAGAAAGAGTCTTAAGTCGACGGATCTGCGTACGTCTTTAGCACGTTCGCATCGAAGAGAACGACCCATTTGACCGGGGAGAGCTTGATTTTATAGTGCGCACATGCCGCGAGACCAACTCTCTGGTAAGTTAAAACAAGGCGCCCCTTGGGAACGTTATTACGTACTACGATGGCTCGCAGCCGCAGCATGCGCACGTGTGGGCTTCCATGAGTGGCTATGTGGGCATTAACCTTATCAAAATGTTGCAAAGGTTTCCTCCTGAGGCCGTACGCGTTGCAACATTTCTATTTACATCAAGCCTGAGCACTTGGCTCGACTAGATAACGTTCGATCTTATGTAAAGGCCAAACCCATCTGCTAGGAATTAGCCGCCTTAAAGAGGAACAAATGTCAAAACGAGAATAGTACTCATTTCTGGGGACAGTGACGTGTTAAGGATGAAAAGCTCTGACCCCAATCACAGCGCAGCCTACATGGCCAAGCCCGAATATTGCACCTGCTCGAAGAGCAGAACTGGAGTGCCAGACTCAACAGATCCCAGGGCCAACTATCTGTTGGCAACGCACAGCATTTCCTATCTACACGGTGGTAAGACGGCATGTGTAATCGCCTTCTTTTGTAACAGCAACTAACTTGTTCTTACCACGATTCACTGACTCGCAAAAGAGACTCGCAAAAGAGACTCGCAAACCTCCCACAGCTTGTTTCGCTGAAACGGCCAAAACGAATGGACACCAGAACTTATGGATCAGAACTACGTTCCCAGGGTTATGATATGGAACGAGATTTGCAAAGTCCCCACCACATTCTCGAGACCTTTCGTGAGTGGCTAGAGCTGCGGGATGTTCAAGTTTCCTGCTGTGGTGACAAACGTCAACCCGAACCCATAGCCGGAGATCTGCCGCATGACTGGCTGCGCGAGGTCGCGGAACACGAGGGATACTACGAAGAGTATAAAAGACTGCTGCGCCAAGGACGGTGCCCTTGAAGACATAAAAACAGGATGCGCTTCGGATCTGACAGTGTCCAGTGCCAGGGGATGAGCAAGACCCTTCCCGCCCGTGGCGGCTGGAGTTTCTTTCTGGAGGAGTGGGAGCCCGCCAAGACGTTCGTTGTTTCTCGCATGGCAGTAAGGGACATGACCCAGCAACTTTTATTCGAACATCACTAAATACAATTTGCAGACACACCGGTCCCACTCCTGTACCGCACACAGGACAGCCGGCGCTAAAGTATCCTTGTTATAGTTCCAGGAAAACACGAATAGCGAGTGCCAAGGTGACCATTGCAACAGCTGAGACTGCTGTCCTTTCTGCAAAGAGCACAGACTGGCGTTTTGACTATCAATTACTGTGTTTACAATCAAAATTCCGCACAAGGTATGGATTGTTGACCACTACCTCCAATGGTCCAACTTGGCGTATTTGACTGTGTTCCGCGTGGAGTACCTGTCTCAGCTCGAGCGTGTCGCTGCGCCATCGGTTGAAGGGGACGAGGTTAAACAGATGCCTACTAAGCAGGAGATCCACAAGGCCATGCAGAAAACTTGTCTCATATCAACACCAAGACCTGGCCCACGCTGGTACAAGTTCCCGCTGTGATAGCACACTCAAGATCGACGATGTACTCTGCTGTAAGCAACAACAAAAAAAACCTCTTTGCCGCCTGCAACATTGCAATGCTCTGGGTCTGCGAGCCAAAAGACACGCAACAGTTCAGCGTAGACCGCCTGGACAAAACCCAGGGACTCTTGAAGGCAGTGTGAGGTTGACCTGTTTGGAGTGCAAGCGCAAAAGAGGGGCTGCGCCGCTTTGTCTGTCGAAACGGTCAGTAGGACGCGGGACGAGTAGAAACAACAGATAGTGTGTTTTGACCTCAGCGACGTGTATGTTGACTGAGGACTCGGTCCAGTGGTAAATAGGTCAGGGGGCAAAATCTGCAGTTCTTCACGCACAAACGCGCGCTTAGGCTATGCACCGTTGGTGCTAAGCAGTAATATAGTACAGGCAAGCTAGTCTTAGCAACTGCACGCTCTAGCCTGTAGACCTTTACTGACCACACAGGATCGGTGGGGAGACGTTGCCCGCCTTCCAGCTATCCCAGTGCATATTGGTACCGCACCAATGTATTTGAGGGCATGCGTTGCTCTTCCAGACCGATCGGCCGCGTCACTAATGTTTCAGATGTAGTTCGCACCGCCGTTACACGAATGGCATCAATAGGTCTTTTGCTTGTAAGCCACGTTACCTCGTTGTTTAGGGCCGCAACAACGGTCGGCAGCAGCCGACCGCACTCGGTGCAACGCACGCTGATAGTCGTTGCGCTTGCGCTAGAGGAAATCAGCATCTCCTTGACGTACTTGTGTCCAAAGAGCCGCTCGCTCAGAGTACGACTGAACCGCTCCACAATAACCTGCGCCCTGTCGTTGCCGGCCTCACCCCGCTTCACCTGCACGTCGTGCTCGGCGCCCATAAACTTCCGGCTGGGGTCATTCTGTAGCAAAAATAGGCCACTTTAGCGTCCCCCGCTTGTAGATATGTGCCAAAGCGTCAGTGACTTTGGAAGCCTCCTTTGTGGCCAAGGGCTCGGCCTCCTTCTAACGACTGGCGACATCAACCACGGTCAGCACATACTTGTACATGTGTCACACGACATTGTCGTGCGGCAGAAACAAGAGGTTGGCCTGGTGCACCACCTTAAGGGTTGAAACATTTAGCCGCGGTCTGGGGATTCTGCTGGCAAGTTAATCGGCCTGTTTTTGAGCCATGCCATGACAACATCTTGTGACAATTTTGCGGTTTTTGCAAGCTTTCTGACCGCTGCTACGCCATTGCAGTAGCCTCGCGGGCTGTAGTATGTCGCCACTAGCTTAGTATCCCTTACGTTTTGTGGTTTTAACAAGGTTAGCAGTGTGCCGTACTTTGTCGTTCCTTTAGCTCTTGAGCTACAAACGAACAAATCACGATGTACTTCGACAGCGCAAAAAATTGTCTGCAGTTATTAGGTTAGAAATATTTATAGGGCAAGTAGCCGACGGGGGCGACCCCCCCCCCCCCCCCGAAGATAAAAATCAACTAGTAGTTTTGCATTTTTGCTGCTCGATTGAGGGTGTGTAAAAATCATAAAGCATGGGCTCATCGCCGATCCGTGGACGGTCGTCTGTTGTCCCGCCAGTCACCAGGTAGTACTTGCGTGCAGATTCTCTGACTTTTGGGTAAGTCCTTTTGGTATGCTGTTCGTCTTGTTGTTTTTTTTAATTTATTCAGGAAATCGAGACGATTGTTGCACTTACGTTGGTACTCGTCCTGCGCAGCTTGGAGTTCTTCCATAACCTTGTCGTGGTGGACGCGTTCGGCGTTGGCTACACCTGGTTGCACTGCAGGAAAGAGAAAGTTTGAGCTAGTGAATGCGAAGGCGTTAACAATTGCTCCGCCGATCACAAGAGCATGAGAGGCTATTATACACTTCTTAATGATATGAACAGGAATGATGCATTGTTTAATTAGCTTGTTCTACATCCAAAGTCTCAGTGCTGTGATGGATACGGTCTTTGTTGCGTCTTTGAAGTCTACCAAGGTTGGCCGGTTTCACTGTTAACATGCTCCATGGCAAAGGAGGTTTCCGAGGTCCCTGTTTATGCTATTTTATTTTAATGACAAGCGCAACACACACTACTATTCCTTATAAAAGGGGCCAGGCGTCTCTCTAATAGATGCTGCAGGCACCTGAGGTGCTTTTCGTTCCGATGGACCCCCAGACAGTACTTTTCGCTCTCGTTCGGACAGTGCTGGCTACTTTTGCACCTGCGTCCCGCGAACATGTGTGTAAAGAAAACCAGCTAGCAAAGCTAGGCCGCCATAGAGAACATAAGATGGTATCAACTGCTTTTTTTCTTGAGCCGTCGTTGCGCTTGTCGCTACTGGAGCGGCGTGCGTGTCTACAGTTTCGCTTTTTCAGCCTGGCGTTGTTTCATCGCCTTGGCAAGTCTTTTGCCAGAAGCAACTCTACCTCGGTGTTTAACCTTGGTGACCTCTGTCACTTCCCGAGATTGTTCTGCTGACGCATCCTTTGTTGGTTGTGCTGACGCATCCATCGTCAGTTGTAGTTGTAATTTCTTGTGTTTGTTTCTTTTCAAAATTGACATGTCTATAACGTAATCATGCCAGCTGCAGTGAGTGTTAGTAGCACATTGTACCCAAAGTACAGATGTCTGCTGATGTTCTACAAAGAGGTCTAGATGATTTAATCATTTTTTAACTCACCCGCAAGACGTTCGCGGTTATCTATAAACAGAAAGTGGCTTACAACTGCTGTGTATAGTCTGAGCGAAACGACCCAAGTCTAGCGTCGTATATGGCTTAAGTCTTTGATACCTCTTCGTCTCCCATCACCATAAAAACGTAATGTAAGAGGTCGGCCCACGTATTCTTTCGCTGCTCCTAAAGCCACCAACTCGGATAGGCGATCAGGCTGGTGTGCTAGTGTGGATTCGTCCTGGTGTGGTGGCCGTCGTTACCGTCGTTGCACTTGTCGCTACATTCGGCTTGTCCGTTTTTCGCTCTCGGGCTGTCAGCTCATATAATATCTCGTCAAGATTAGCGCCACTTACAGAAAGTGGCTCACAGATTCAGGTCCCAGGTGTTATAGCGTGGCTGGTGGCAATATGAAACCACCACATTACACCAACTCAATAGCGGGGGCGTAAACATACTGGAAGGACACTGGTGGGTTTGTGCGCAGAAGTAACTTACCAAAACTCTCCTTTCTGAGAAACTGATAGACCTCTGCTCAACGCTTGACGTCAATGATATTGTTTTCTCTTAATGTGTTCCTAAATGAGTCTTCGTCTTTGCAGTAGAAGAGGGCTATGCACGAGGTCTGCTCGCGAAAGTCACGGGCAACGGCGTTGTACTTCGTGTTATAACGCAAACAGTATCATGTCGGTTAGCGGAATTACGGCAATAAATGCGTCTGGTGACTATCGCTGGGATTGAACGCAAAACGTTCAAAACGTATGTGGTTTTACCCTCAGCAGCGACAATGACTCTATCACCGTCCCGGGCGTCGGTTTTTAATTCATTAACCGCCATGGAAATCGTGGTAATGGAACGAAAGCAACGCTTTTAATGTGTGTAAACGGAGTCGTATGGGCACATAATGACAGCAGTAATCATTCCGTCGTTCCCGCTAACGTCTCATACGAAAGCTTTACATCTTGCTTTGGGTCTATGTTTGCCGCTGGAGACACCATCTGGGTCGATGGTCTCAACGTCAACGCACAAGCGTCGGAATTGTAAGCCCCTATAATTATTTTCGGCTTTCACAATTAGAACTCACGCTATACTTAGCTTAAAGGCAAAAGAAACAAATAAAAAAGAATAAAAGAAAAATAATAGGGAGAGACCAGACATAGGCATGGGACACGAATCATTGGTGCTACCTGCCATTCCAAAACTTTATGAAGGCGTGTTGGTGGAGCTCGCACAAAAGATGTATGACACGGACAAGGAATACAAACTACTGGTGCGAGAGTATCTGCGTCTCCTTGGGGTTAACATGTAACGGGATTACCAAGAGCATCCTAAGCCAACCCGCGAGCAACTAGGGTTAATTGCGATTTTTGTGTCGGCACAATATACAAAAGTACTTCCCTGGGGAAGGCGGGTCACAGGCTGAATTGTTACCACAATAATGATAACTTGGTATTTAGCGAGGCGTCCTTGGCGATAACCTTTCCTTCGGCACCCTCTATCACTCGTCTCACCGGCAGACAAAACAGAGGTAAATTCGAAATAGACACGCTGTGCCGCATCCCAGTAATCGCCAGAAAAACAAACAGTCGCAGAACCGGCAAACAGAGGGCATGGTATTTGTGACTCTTGGTGAGCGTGTTGGCGGGCGTGTTGAAGACCGTGTTATTTCCAGATCTAGCAATATCTAGCAAACTGACGCCTTCTTTGACATCACCGCCGTCTTACCAGTCTTCTACGGAAACAGGTTAGAGGTGCGTGTCAGCAGTGGAACTAACACCCACCCCTCCATATGAATTAAACTTTGATATCACGCTACTTAAAGAGGAATTATAATGTCGCTATACCCAAAACCCCAAGACACACAAGATTTTTGCTTGAAAATGATTGCGATCCTGAAACCTCTTTACTGGCAGAGGCTGTTCTGCGGCGCACTCTGTACAAAAAGTACAAACGCGCAGCAAACGCGGTGGATGGTGTTGGCACTACACTGACGGCTGTGTCTCTAGACTCCTGGTGTGGCGGAGATAGCAATATTGTCAACAATCATTGTTGCCTCCATTGCGATTGTCCTCGAGATCAATGCTTTGAGCTGTGGTATGATTTCTGTGTTGGAAATTTTATCAGCCGGCGAATATCCATGAAAGCCCAAAACGCACGATAAAATCCCCGTCTTGGCCGAAACAAAGCTGAACACAATCTTAGGCCACATATCGAAGGAGTTATGCGACAATGCCATCACCAAAGAAGATTTCATGCGTACCATATTTGAAGTCGATAAATACACAATCATGAAAATTGAAATACGGGCTGCGTCGCACAATGAATACACTTCAGTTGTAGTCAACGAAGTGGTAAAAACTAAACTAATAGTCCGTATAAGAGCCTGAGTCCGCGAGGATATTATAAAATATTTCGCTGGGAATTCATCATAAGCTCTGTGTTGTCTGCTGGAACGACAGAACGTGCAGAGCTTGCTGACTCGAGGTTTATTCCCAGCTCACCTCCAGCATAGATTGCGGTTTTTTAATAACAGGCTTCTTTAGTAAATTCAAAAAAATGATAACCGTTCCACACAGTGTCGCCCTTATCCGATATGGCCTGCACATTAGCAGTAGAAAGTAGTGAACTACCAATGCGTAAATTCCAAAAGCAACCTCAAACAAGTCTGCCACAGTCAAAGTCGCAAATTGCACAAAGATATCAACAAGAAAGCATCCGGTGCACATTGTAAACAGAATACTACGACATTTCTAACTAAAAAGCTTTGTTTAAACATTCATACTGCGCCTCTACCCTCAATACGATGGGACTACAGAAGGAGGCTCACATGTGAATTTAATAGATAATTACAACGAGCATAATAATAAAAAAAATATATGCAGAGCTGAGTCAGCGAGGGTTTACATTTAAACCAAGGACAAAGAGCTATTATTTTATAAAAATAAATATGCGCGCGATCAAACCAACGCAGTACTAAATATAAGGAAAAAACGTAAGTTTGGGCTTGCAAATTTATTTCGGAAAGACATCTACACGCGCTTTGGTAAAATTAAACTTGATGATTTTTATATTCAAAGCCTTGTTAATCTTTATGATGCACTACACGACAGCACCATCTCCGAAAGAAAGTTTGCATGTGCGTAAATGAACAAAGCGCGATTGTCAAGTGGCTGTGGGAACATAAATTGTTTGTGTTGCTCGGGGAGTCGGAAGAGTGGGGGTGGGCGAGACGGGACCTCTAAAAATGGAGGCCTGCGTGTTTTTGGCTGTCCTGAAAATGGTAAATGGTAAAGGAAGGCTCGGCATGGCCTGATAGCTTGATCTATTCACCCACCCTGCTGCTATATGCAAAAACAAAATCCGCGATGGCGAGCTGTTGCAGCTGCTCTAGCTATCAGTGTTCAAGCTAAAAGAAGAAGGAAAGCACCCACCCAGCAGTGCAGTTACACTCAGCCGAGTTTACACATCATGTCACCATATCACTTTCGACAGCACGATTCACACATGGTAATATAGAGAGTTCTTATTGGCTGCAGGCAAGGACAGCATCACTCGACACCGAATGTACAGTGGCTAACAGCATGATCAACACATAGTAATCTGGAGACTGCTTCTTATTGGCTGTTGGCAAGAATGGCATCACTCGACACTGAATGTAGCAGTAGCTGGCAGCTTGATTGACACGTGGTAATCTTGAGACTCCTTCTTATTGGCCGTAGGCAAGAATGGCATCACTCGACATTGATGTAGCAGTGACTGACAGTATGATCCACACATGGTAATCTGGAGATTCCTTCTTATTGGCTGTAGGCAAGAATGACATCACTCGACATTGATGTAGCAGTGGCTGACAGTATGATCCACACATGGTAATCTGGAGATTCCTTCTTGTTGTCTGTAGCAAGAATGGCATCACTCGACATTGATGTAGCAGTGGCTGACAGAATGATCCACACATGGTAATCTGGAGATTCCTTCTTGTTGTCTGTAGCAAGAATGACATCACTCGACATTGATGTAGCAGTGGCTGACAGAATGATCCACACATGGTAATCTGGAGATTCCTTCTTGTTGTCTGTAGCAAGAATGACATCACTCGACATTGATGTAGCAGTGGCTGACAGTATGATCCACACATGGTAATCTGGAGATTCCTTCTTGTTGTCTGTAGCAAGAATGGCATCACTCGACATTGATGTAGCAGTGGCTGACAGTATGATCCACACATGGTAATCTGGAGATTCCTTCTTGTTGTCTGTAGCAAGAATGGAATCACTTGACACTGAATGTAGCAGTGCCTGGCAGCTTGATCCTCGCATGGTAAACTGGAGACTCTTTATTATTAGCTGTAGGCGACGACGGCATCACTAGACATTGAATGTAGCAATGACTGCAGATTTAATTAACATCATTTACATGGGAAATAAAGTAGTGGGGCTTTTTTCTTTCTCTCGTGTGAATTCAAATAAAACTTGTACATCTGCGCTATCTGAAACTGTTCTAAGACATATAAAAAAATCAATATTAATATTGTTATATATTTGTCCACATTAGGTACTTATAAGCATAGCTAACCAACCCTGAAGTGGTTGGAGTGCACATGGCTGAAAGAAAACACTAGTAAATGTTTTCTTTCTTATTTATTTTGTTTCCCTTAAAAACCCCAACAAACACTAAAAAAAAAAAAAAAAATCAACTCAGGTATTTAACAAATTCGTGGTGGAATATATAGATAAATACATGTTGATCCGTTGCAAATTAAACAGAAACACGTGAGATGATATTCGTGTTTTAAATATTTTCAACTAAATTGCATTTTTAAAAATCAGCTCTGCATTGTACGCTAATGCCGTTTGAAACGAACAGAGCGATGCTTTACTTTCATTGACGGTAAATTGCTCTACGCCGTCATTTAAGTAACACGCTACAATTATTCCTTTATCCATGAACGCCATTGTCGACTGCAATACTCCCCGGAAGTGATCATCCACGGTAAAGATTTTCTCTTTCTCAAGGGAGTTAAATCGGTTATCGAAAAAGCCTATACCTTGAATTTCTAAATATAAATCCAATGAGTGCGTGCATTTAGATGGGTGTTAATTTCCGCTTGCCTAGAGAGTGGGTTCCCGTACACCTCGAACCTTGACCTTGTTGGTTCCTTTCTTGGGGATAATCGGATGACTCATTGGATTCGAGCGCTTGTGAACAAGAGGTGGATGATGGGTGCCGTCACTCGCTGCGCGGGTTCCATTCCTGCTTTGGACGAATTATATCTCCTTATCCTGTTTGATTATATTGGAGTGTGGTGGTGGCCGAGTGGTATAAGACACTCACATCTCACCTCTGTTCGCGTGAGTTCGAGTCTCGGCTCAAACAACGTGGGTATGTGAGAAAGCTTGCCAGTAACTTCCCGTGCGTCGGTGGTTCTTCCCAGGGTCCCCCGGGTTCTTCATGCACCATATATATGGTCGCCATGTATCGTGTGTTGAAAAATGACGTTAAATCCCACAAAACCTCATTCTGTATAAATCTTTCATATAATTAAGCATCCATACAAACAGTATGGGATCCAGGGATAAACGCTTTATATCTGTTTGGTATATAGGTGTCAATTTGTAATTATAATTTCGTGCATATACCATGTCTAACTAAATCCAGCGTATTTGTGCATTTACACGAGTTTTAATATCGCCTTGCCTATCGAGTTGGTTGCCATGCAGCTCAGGCCTGTTCCTTCGACCTTGTTCCAACTTTTTCATGTGGATGATGGCATATATATATATATATATATATATATATATATATATATATATATATATATATATATATACATGAAACAAACAAACCAGCAGCACAAAGTTTTAAAACTAGTGTAAGCTAGCCTTAGCTCTCACGATGTTGCGCCATCTATAATGAGCATGAATAGCCTTCTTGTAAATTATATCCGGAAATGTGTTCTTGTCCTAATATTAATTTCTCTATGTAATATTATTTATACAGATAATAATAATAATAATAATAATAATAATAATAATAATAATAATAATAATAATAATAATAATAACAATAATAACAACAACAACAATAATAAGAACTACAGAAGCAATAATAATAATTTATGTGCGTGAAAATACCCGTTTTGATCCATCCCGGTTGATGCTGCTGTATCTAAATGTCCCTAGTTTCCGATCTAGTAGGTTTCTTTTTCTGCCCTTAAATTCTGGACTCCTAGTATGGGTTTGGGGGCTATTCTAGTGCAAATAATGTTGAAGGTGTGACCAGGGGGATGACAAATATTCGGCCATGCGGCTTCTTTCAAGTTTTGTGGTTATCCAGTCAGATTTGTGATGTTCGTTGTTTCATTAAGTTTCTTCTTCTCTTTAACATACTTTAGGACTCATACCCTGCATGTGGTGAATTAGATCCCATTTTCTGTTTTGCACGAATATTAGGGCTGTGAATATTCCGTGATTAGCCCGAAACGGTGCTGACAAAAGTGATAGTTTTCATCATGAGCTGGAATATTTTGCAATTTTTGGCCTTAGCGGGTTCGCATGTGCCACTGGGTGGTTCGTGGGTTACTTAATTTTTCCTCTAACAAGGATGTTTTTTTAGATATTTTAGTTTGCGGTAAGCCACAACTGGTTTAATTGGAAACTTCGTATTGAGAGTTTCTCACGATTTAATAGTGGGGGGGGGGGGGGGTTATGATTGGTGCGACGTAATCAAGGGCATTCTGGATTGTATGAAAGGAGGATATGTACTCGTTCCTCATTTTCTTTTTCTTTTGTATTGCAAGAGGTCGGTGCGATTTCCTTGTTTATCCCTTAGAATTGCCTCCGCTATCGGATCTTTGTGATAGCCTCACTTCTTTAGGTGTTGAGAAAATTCCTTCAATCTACTTTCAAGCGTCTCGTCGTATTCTCATTGCCTAACTGTACAATTGGTTATAAAGACAATGTTTAGGGTGACAGCTGAATGGAAGGAGATACTGGTGTTTGTCGGTTGGATTAGAATAGATGTCTGCATGGAGCTAGTTCCCGACAATCGTTGTTGTTGTGTTCAGAAATACGTGGTTTGTGTTCGAAATATCAGCTGTATACTCGATGGAGTTGAGGAAATTGTTGCTTAAGTGACGAATTCATAAAGTTTTTCCTTTTAATGCTGCCATTCTATTTCGATGTTATTGATAAAACGTGCCCACTGGTATGGATTGTACCTTACAGACGTTAGAAGCTGACCCTCGAGTTTTCCCATAAAGATGTTTGCACACGGAGGAGCTATCTCTTTCCCAATAGCCATCCCGTTAATTTCAAGACAGTTCTTTCCAATGAATTTAAAATTGTTCTGTTTTGGGGAAAAATTCCTTAGCTAGCTACCTACCCGTTTTAGCCGTACCACACACCCAAACATTTTATTATATTTCCCTCGTTTGCAACTTTTATATTATTTTTTTTTTTTAATATGATTTTGGAATGGTAACTTTTCTTACTTCAAAAGCTAAATAACAATTGTAAAGAAATGACTAATAAAATTATGAAAATGTAAAGAACAATTCTTACCTTAACCGCCGAGCGAACGCAGAGACCTTAGCAGAGCCCCGCCTCTCACTTTGAACTTATATTTTTAGGTAATTTCAATAGATAAAGTATTTGAAATAACCATAACGTTCAGAATTTCTTTAAAGAAAGAACACCTATTATTGATATGCGCCGAAGTACTGGAGCTAGATGGTAGTCACGAAGAGATACAGCAGTACTTCGTACACAGTAATCACATTATAAGAAACAAAAACAGAAGATTGCACATATATAGTTAGCAAACTACGAACGGTATCACAGGTAATAAGAAGTACATGTCACATATACGATATCGATCTGTCTGGCAGGGTTATAAAATTTAGTACTTGGCACATATAGTGTTAGTGTTGTATGAATAGTCTAAGAATTTTTTTGACCTATTTTATTAAAATTTGTAACTGATATAATCAAATTATAAAATGTATGGAGATGTTATGTACTATTGATAAAATATCTATTCATTTACTTGAATTAATCTGTTTACATAACTAAACCTTACTATTTTTAAGGCTTTTCCTACTAAGACCAGTAGTCTAGTGGTAACGTCTCAGATGAAACAATTCTGTGTTCAAGGCTCACCACAGGTGTAATATTTTTCTATTAATTGAGTACACCTGCTTACTCTCATTGGTTCTTTGAAAGGGTGACACCAGATTGCTGCCAAGTGTATGAATTGAAATTGATTGAAATTACAAGTGATGCTAACTCTCGGTGCACCGTAATACCTAAGGGATAGTTGGCAATCACTGTAGCCTGACTCACGTCTGTAGCTTCTAGAACCTAGAGGCCCTAATGGTGGTTATAGTCAAATGCGTAATTGAATCAATCGAAGCGACATTCCGTCCAATTAGACATAAAAAAGGAACAAATCATGTATCCTAGGCGGCCATGTTGACCAACATCCTTATTGTTGGTTCTCCTCAGGGATTCACAACAACGAGTCAGCAGATGGGCTTTTGGAAAATATTTATAGAAAGGTCAAGGGTGATAAGAAGAGTGTTAATTATATGGATCAAATACTCTTAATGTTTTACGAGCTTTAGACAAAGATTACCTGTCCAAGTAAGTTTATATTTAAATTAATTTCAACTATTAAATGAAGGTAGCAAAACTGACAATTTCTGTTAAAGAGATAAAAAAAGAAAAACCAACCAAAAACAGTGAGACTACTAATTTTGATATGTTGTTTTTACTTAAAAATTCTTTAACTTAATAAGAGACGTATTGAAATGAAATTATACCGAAAGTTTTTTTTAAAAAAGCCTTTTTGCGGCAATGTTGTCTTTTTGAATATATTTTACAAAGAACACTGCATAATAGACAATAATAACGTAATTGTAAAAGAACAGTTCTGCGGAGAGAAACATCTATGAGTGGAAGATACTTTTCGGAATTTAATCTCTAGAGACGCCAGGTTAAAATTAAAAAGCAACTACTCTACAACGGACCAAAAAGCTATACAAAATTTTATTGCAAAGCCAGTAACAGGAAAACTATTTAAACATATATAAATATGTAATCTTTTAAAAGCGCAATATAAAGTAGAGTTGGCAGATCTAGAATTAAAGCAATTTATGTCCAGATTGCCAACTATTTTGAAACAACTAAAGAGAGTACTTATCTTTTTACGAATTTCGATATTACACAAGACTTTGCTGGAATGTTTGATAAAACAGAGATGGAAAACTAATTGGAAAACTTACTCTGGACAAAAAAATGCGAACATCCAACCTATCTAATAGACAACGATGAAACTACAGAACTCGATTACCCATCTTGGTAGAGAGAAAGCAATAAATTTAAGATCTACAACAAATGTACCTGCCAACTAACATCCTATGGCATTATTAAGGACATTGCCACCCATATTTTAGACCTTTTAGACTGTCATGATAAAAGACAAGCATATACTTTTGCAAATTCAGTAGCAAGAGAATATTGAATTACTAGATTGGAATCAACACTAACTTACAAACAAGTCCTCGAATTGTTAACTTTAGTAAAGCAAAATTGCAAGATGGCATACTCGGATGGGCAACATTTGGAGACCAATGGTTTAGACTTACTACTTCGATTACACACTCTTGTCTGGTCGACAATTATGCACTTTGGTTATTGGGATAACTAGCAGACAGGTAAAATTACATAAGGAGAATATAAACAACCAGAAAAAACGGTAACGAAGAAAGAACCATAAGATTGTGTCTGTCAATAAACTATATAGAATTTAAAGAAGAAGGTGAAGAACTAAAAGTAGAAACAAGGAGCATTTAGAAAGATTGGAAACAGCTATATTACAATAAATGTATCTATTTATTCTGTTTGTGAGTAAAATCTACTCTATTTATAAGACTATCAACATTTACGACAAGAAAGATAAAAATGATATGCGAGTCTGCGAGCTAGAAGAAATGCAACAGCCAAATAAAGTTTTTTCAAAATGTTTAAGTAATCAAGACAAAGAAATAGAAACTGGAAACGAAGATTAGAGAAACTGTAGAACAGAATATTAAGCTGGCGACAGAATGTGTCGTGAGTATTTTGTAAATAGAACGGATAAGGAAAGAAGAAGAAGTTATAATTAAGTGCTTTGTTAAAATATGGAATAAAATTAAATATTATGCAATATTAGCATTTGTACTTGTACATACAAAATTTGATTGGATTAATAACAGCCAAAATTGCAGCATTTTATGCAAGTGACAAAATAAAAAACATTTTTACTCAGAGTTTAATACGATCCAAGACCAAGATCTGTAAAAAAAAATACTTGAGGAAATACATTATATTATCAACAGGGGGTAAAGACAATTTGGATAAATTAAAGTTAGAAGGTTGTGAAATATTATCGAGAAAGATATATTCCAAAAACTAATGGAATTGAGACGCATGAACACAAATAACCAAAGCAATAAGATAATAAAAACTAGGGCAAATACATTTTAATCCAGCGCCAGAAATAATAGATAATATAATTAGGCAGAAGATATCTCGAACTGTTATGCCGATACAGTGTAACACAAATGCAAGAATTAACAACAGGGGAACAATACAGAATAAAAGCAACAGAAGAGTAGATTTTCGAGGCAAAACGAGATGCATTATGGAATTAAATGGCACAGAAGGCCACTATTTATGGAACATCTCTTTGAAAGTGGAAATAGTGAGACAAATGTAAGACTACAGTTTCTAATTCGCGTGGACAAGGAAGGGACAATAACAACAATGCCTAAATACAAACAGGGTTTTATTTCTGAAAGTCTGGAAAATTCGTATGTCTACAATAACAGCGGCATGAAGAAGATACATTAGCGCTATGATCAAACGACGTACTCACCTAGCCTTGTTATCGATGCTCTCCTAGCGCGGGAGACAAGGCCGATGATACTCAGATCAAAGATTGTGAGAAGGGTATATTTACTTTTTTGTACAGGTGGCGCTGGGGTCGGAGTTTATTGCTTTTGTTGGTCACCTAATAAGTGATGAGTCAACCATTTTCTTTGAATAGATCATGTGACATTTTTTCTCTTCTTCAGTCTGTGCTGTTCAGCAGTCAGTCTTAAATTTATTTACAGTTATTAAAGGTACTCCATTTTTACTTTATGGAGTAAAATTGGCAAATAACCTCTTCCTTCCCATCCTTCCTGTTGGTTACAAGGTAATAACAGATATCACACCGTAGTAATTAACGATAAATTCATGGTACAGCAACGTTGAACAAAGCACTCTGTTGCTATATGTACATACATCAAGCATTTTTGGAACGATTTATACTATAATCATCTTCTTGATTATCCTCCTCCTCATAATCATCGTGATCGGCATCATCATCATCTTTTTCTTCTTCTTCTTCTTCGGAAACTTTTTAACGCTAAGTTTAAGAAATATCTTTCATTTTCTTGAATTATAACTCAGTGGTTAAACAGAACCTTATAAGAACATGTCAAATGATTCTGTACTGAATTAGTTAGGCTATTTTCATCTTTAGTTAGCTTGAAATACCACTAAAATGAATAAGATGCCGCAATAAAGGCTTCGGAAAAAAGAATTAAGCATTTCAAAGAAGGAATCACATTTGGACAGGTTGATGGAGAAAATGCAAATATAGGGGAACCTCAACATGTTAATTTTCGCCCACTTCAAATCTACAACCTATTAAACATTCATGAGATCAGAATCAGAACACAGAAAGCACTCCCTTCCCTAGAGGCACAGGGTATAACTGTGTTTCTATCCAATACAATGTACGATCGCTTGACCGATGCAGCTTCACTTGGAACCAACATCATGGATTCTATGCACAGATGGTGCAGTGGGAAAGCTGGCTAAATCGCTTCCTGAATTCGTCTCGTTTTTTATTTCTGTAATGTAATAGACTGATAATTAATGTTATGCGGTCTTAGATTCCATGACTGGGAATGTTAATTTAATGGATGGTAATCTGTCCCAGAAATCGGACATGTCTTGAAGACCGACGCTGCGGCAAACGTGTCAGGCAGCCAGATTAATTAGTGACAAGACCTGCACTTATCTAGGTACTTGAGCCAGCAACCACATTAATATCTCCGCAAAGCGGCGTGAAATCTTCATGAAAATTTACTTTTTGTGGCGAGAGAGTATAAAAAAACGCGATTTTCATGACATTTTTTAAATAAAACATTTTGACACTTGCTAAATTTGTGCAAAAGTGCAGTCCATAAAATAGTTTCTTCAGATTGACAGTTTTTGTGAGTTTTGGCGGCAAAATTTGATTCAGCAAGCAGAAAATCTTGGTTAGCTCTAGTGTAATGCCTTGTTGTCAATGCTATATAATTATATCGTGCATATGTATAAATGTATACTTACAAAATGCTATTCTCCGATTAATTGAAAAAAACGGACAATATTCACAGTGTGTTTGATGGTACTGAGTTTTTGAAGTTTTAAAACAGCAGCAATTGCAACTTTCTTCGGATTATTTTGCAACATTCAATGATGACGTACATAAAAGTTCATGCAAGTGTGCATTTGATTCTAGGATGACGTGCATAAAAGTTCCTCCAATATTGAATGTTGTGAGTAAGAAACGAAATTATATGGGTCAGAATCCAACCCTGATTAGGGCAACAAACATGCAAATTCTGTTACAATAAAAAGCATTTGTCTTTGAAATCGCAGCAAGAAATAGTTCATATATACAGAAGTAATGCCGATGGCTTTTGAGATATGAAAGCAAGGGAATACATATGGAAATAGAGTGTATTGATAAACAGTAAACATCACAGGTATATTGTTGAGTTACGTGTGAACTAGATCTTTTTGTAGTAAGTAAATATTATATATTATAAATATGGGTTAAGTTCCATTTCCATAAGTCACCGAAGATTATGTATTGGAGCCAATTACTACTGAGCTCTCCATTTTATGATACGTCTAAACCGGTATACGTCTAGCAATATATAAGATGGAGCCCATGAACCCGAGTGGAAAATTTTTGAAAAGTTCTCTTTTCCCGTTCGGTTAGGCTATAACCGTAAGTTGGGACCGCCAATTGACAATGACACAAGTCCCGCCAAATGACAATGACACAAGTCCCTTATCTAAGTGTAATTTAATAATATTGCAACTGTTCACGCACACCTTGTCAAGTCATTGTCGAAAGATGCCCGCATGATGTAAACTAATTATTCACCGAAAACACTTCACCGCTGATTGAAATTGCCCGTCTCCCCTTTTCACTTGGACTTCACACGAACCTGTTACATGTGTTGCATCGAGGTGTGTTACAACTACCGCGGAATATAAGGCGTCCTTGTCTGGATACCTTGTAAATTTCTTCCTCGCTTTATGTTTGCACCAAAACACTTTTTGTCTGTTAAAGTTGATTATAAAGACAAATGTATCTGACACACATCCACACGTTAACGGAAAATAATATCACGTATCTTCCTATTGCCATGTAATAATCTCACGTATCTTCTTATTGCCATGTAATAATATCACGTATTTTCTTATTGTCATGTAATAATATCACGTATCTTCTTATTGCCATGTAATAATCTAGCTGTCAATGTGAAAAGTTCACAAGATTGGGTTATCAAGAATTAGATCGGGATTTTTAAAAAAAATGGAAAATATGCTAAATAAAGAAGTTTCACTTTCTCTGTGTCATCACGAAAGTGGGACAAAGATAAACATAAAATTAAATAATGCAGATATACTTATTTAAGATTCCTGTTTGAACAATGGTAGTAATTGTGTAAAAAATAAAAATAAAATTAATAATGAAATGTATATATGAGGCATAAAACTTAGTTTAGGAACAGTTTAAAAGTGGATGATATGCATATTAACGATATTGTTTATTATTATGGAACATGTTACATGGCAACGTTATATACACCTTCAGGTTTATTATATTTTCACTCAGTAACCCTTCTTGTGAAACGTTTTTGATCTGCGTACCATGATTTATACGATTGGTGAAAACGCAATCCACAGATACGAGATTATTTTAGGCTTTCTTTGATGAAAAACAATATGTTATCCAGATGTGATGGTTGCATGATTAGTTACACCCTGATCCAGAGTAATCAAATAACAAAACTATCTAAAACATTCACGACGTTATTTCATTAAAAGCTATTTGAAGGCATCATCATATTGTTCATAAAATAACAAACGAAAACTGAAAGGAAATTACACGGGATGACGTACGACAAGTGTATAATAATATTTTCTTCACCCTACAGGCCGTACGTAGAAATTAAAAGCAGAGTTTGGGTGAACCTTTTTGTATTTCTGCAAGGATGTCGATAACTTATGATCCAAGCCTGAAATTAATGACATGATTCATACCTTTATAGAATTGAATTTGCTAACACTTTTTCAACTGACATTTTAACAATTTTCAAACGCCACCATTTATGTAAATTTCATTATAATTCTACAGATTTAATTTAATTTACTCTCACTTTATAGTCCGAAAACAACAGAAATTCCAAGACTAAAACAATTAAACAATGAGCATTGATGCAGGTCGCATTATTCAGCATCAAATATGAGTATATTTCATTTCCATTTACTGGCCAGTGTACAATGCATAAAACTCCCAATGGATGGTGTATATACGGATAAGCAGCACGTGCAACATGGATCGCAGCACGTGCAACATTTTAATCCTGTTTATGACGTAGAGGGGCATGAATCCTGTCATACAATCAAACACATTTGCAGTTCATCTTTTTTTTTTTTGTCCTTTGCTTAGATCAAGACATTTTTAAGAAACACATGAGTTCATTTCCCTTATAGTTAACATATATAAATAGGTCAACCTGATTTCATGATCTTGTGGTGTAAAGTAACCTCTTTTAATGGGTCAACATCAAACAAGAGAAAGTATTCATGTTTGCAATTCAGTGGTTTTTTTAACGGGTGGACTAATATTAGGCAATAGCTCTTTGATTTATAGAACTTGGAATTACACAAATGCTTGACGAATATTTAGAAAGATAAAGAAAGCAAAGTTCTTTTGAAATATTCGATGAATTGGGAACAGAAAATGAAGTAAATAAAGTAAGTGTATCAACTTCTACAATGTTATATATATATATATATATATATATATATATATATATATATATATATAATAACTTCTATATACCTTGACTTCTGAAGTAGGAATCTGGATGGACTGTGTACTTATATGAATAATTAATTATTGGGACGATATGCGGGTATGTCGGCTACCAACGAATACCTGAACCACCAACTTTGTAGCATCATATTTTGGTGCTGTGTGCATGGTCGAGATGTTATAGGGGTTGGTGCTTATAGGCAAGTTGATGGGTGCCGTAGCCCGCGGATCCGGGTTCGAATCTCCGTAGAGAACGAATTAAAATTCTCTAACCTGTATCATAATATTATTTATTCGTATTTAAAAATTCTGTGAATATTATCAAGCAGTCTAATGTAGAATCCAGGGATAGCACTTTCCGCTCTGTTTGGTGTATATTTGCAATTCTCTCTCTCTCTATATATATATACATATATGGGTCTAGGACTTTACCCCCCTGCCATTACCCCACCCCACCCCCGTCATTTACCCCCTCTGTATATTACCCCCCGGTTAATTACCCCCCGGTCTATTACTATATAACATATAATTGTTATACCCCGGAATAAACAATAAATTAAAATAAATTTCAAAAGAATTTATTGTACATTTTTATTTTAGTTAATTAATCTCAGCCTTGAAAACATATACTTGTCCTGGAATATTCAATTCTGTTCATGTCTCCTACACCGCTATCAAATAACAAGAAATTCTCACCATTAGGAAGTTTCTTGTATTCATCTGGCAGTTCAACGGTTGCTCGAATTATATTCAGTGAGGTGAAGCCAACACAATAGTATAGAATGAGCACAGATTAGTTACATTGATGAGCACAGGATATAATCATTTTGAGGTGAAACCAAGGCAGCTCTTCATCGTCGCAGGGGGGTAATTAACCGGGGGGTAATATACAGAGGGGGTAAATGACGGGGGGGGGGGGGGTAATGGCAGGGGGGTATTGGCAGGGGGGGGGGGTAATTGACAGGGGGGTAAAGTCCTGGTATATATACACACACACTTGGGAAAAGAAAATGAAAAGTAAATTATCAAATGCTACTGTTTTATATATATATATATATATATATATATATATATCTATATATATATATATATATATATATATATATATATATATATATATACACACACACAGACACAGAGACACCAGAGAAACGGCTTCGTTATGGAGTTTTTGCTATAAGTATAGATACATAATTCTGATTTTTACCCATATAATTATAAATAATAAATCAATAGTTTCAAGGATGACTACTGTCCTAAATAAACTCTTGTTTTAGATTGTTGCATATATAGGCATCCTTCTGACCTTTTTGCTCTATTTGTTTTGAAAAATTTCTCCAGTTTGAACCTAACAGTGCTTATGGTTACTCAAAAGTTTACATGTATTTACAGGTGATCCATAGCATGGTCATACACTATTTGTCGATTATTATATTTCAGGGCAGTTCTCAAATTTTTTAGACTTTAATTACCTTATAAATAGACAAAGTGCCAGAATTCAGAACAACGTCAGAATTATAATGATGGTAATTTCGTATTTTCATGGCGTATCAATAAGTTTTATCAGAGATATTCCCACCAGTTCCTATTGGTGTTATTGTGACGCCACGCCTTCACCTCTGAGAAAGGTGTGATTTCCGGTTTGTCGTATCAACATAATGAAGATCAGTGTTTTTTCATGACAAGGAAGGCATTATAATTTGATCATGATGTCAGGAGCTGCATATACGTTGACAAAATAAATGTTGCTGGAGAAGATTTACGTTCCTGATAATCGTCATAAATTTATTTTCCTGATGAGTACTAGAGTGGCCTTGTGGTGCAGTAAATTTGCCATCTAATATAATTTTTGCCCAGATAATTCCATGCCATTAAAGACATACCGTATATACTCGCGTATAAATCAATATCAACTGTATAGACCCCGATCTGCCATCGCATAATGCGCCGGCAGATCTGGGTCTATGCAGTTTGTAAGGACTACTCAGTAGAACAAACAACATAGACCCTGATCTGCTGGCGCGTTATGCGACAGCAGATCAGGGTCTATGTTGTTTGCATTTGGATGTAGTTTATACGCGAGTACATACTTTGTATAAAAGAATGGGTTATATTTTTAAATGGAGTTTTTTTTCGTGCAGATTTGAAACAATTGCTTGCCCAGTTGGTTAGCCAAGCTATCTGTTGTGGTTGGGGAAGGGGATTAACAGATCATGCGCATTGATCAAATGAACAGAGACACATTATTATCACGAAGATTAGCGTATTCATACCAGAAAATCCATGCACATTCGATCTGATAGCAACCTTTGTTCTGAGATTGCTTTTGGTTGACCCACAAACCAGTCAATTAGGAGACGATGTCATTAAGATTAAGTGGTGTTAATCACAAAAATCCACGCTCTTTTAATGGATAAAGATAAACATTCCCTGTCTCCCTTCAAGTGATTAAATTCCTGAGTAAATTTTAAGGCATTCATAGGTGACAATTCAAAAAGCCAATTTATACCACATATATCTTCAGATATATTAAAGATTCTAAACATTATTTCTGATCTAATAATACTCACCAGATTTCATACTATGGCCAGGAGCCAATTAATTCTGAATCTTACCCCACCATTACACCTAGGAAACTAATAGCCCTGCACAATCGCAGTTTAGCTCAAAATAATTCAATCTACTTCTAACCTTACAAATCTCAAACCATTCCTCTTCCATCTGCGCAAACTCTCTCGATTTGAATAAAGTCGACGCGAACGGCGTTTGGATAAATCCAGCATATTTCAGTGAGGCAGCATAGTAGTAGAAACGGACGAAAATCAATTTACAACGAACATTTTTAATATTATTAAAACTCTATTGGTACCACGTGGTTTTCAGAAATAAAGTGTATTCTAGAAAACTTTAATATGAAGAATATATGCAGAAATAAACTTTCCTGTGATATCAAGGATACTGAGACTAAACTTTGCTGTGATATCAAGGATATTATGACTAAACGTTCCTGTGATATCAAGGATATTATGACTAAACTTTCCTGTGATATCAAGGATACTGAGACAAACTTTCATGTGATATCAAGGAATAGAGACTAAACTTTCCTGTTATACCAAGGATATTCAGACTAAATTTTCCAGTGATATCAAGGAATATAAACTAAACTTTCATGTGATACCATGGATATAAAGGCTAAGTTGTCCTATGATATCAAGGATATTGAGACTAAACTTTCTTGTGATATCAATGAATAGAGACTAATCTTTCATGTGCTATCAATGAATAGAGACTAAACTTTCCTGTTATACCAAGGATATAAAGACTAAACTTTCAGGTGATATCACGGATATAGAGACTAAACGTTCATGTTATACCAAGGAAATAGAGACAAAACTTTCTTGTGATATCAAGGAATAGAAAATAAACGTTCCTGTTATACCAAGGATACAGAGACTTAACTTTTATTTGATATCAAGGAATAGAGACTAAACTTTCCTGTTATACCAAGGATATAGAGTCTAAACTTTCCTGTTATACCAAGGATATAGAGACTAAACCTTCCTGTTATACCAAGGATATAGAGACTAAACTTTCCTGTTATACCAAGGATATAGAGACTAAACTTTTCTGTTATACCAAGGATATAGAGACTAAACTTTCCTGTTATACCGAGGATATAGAAACTAAAGATTCCTGTGATATCAAGGATATAGAGACTAAACTTTACGGTGATATCAAGGATATAGAGACTAAACTTTCCTGTGATATCAAGGATATAGAGACTAAACCTTCATGTGATATCAAGGAATATAAACTAAACTTGCATGTGATACAATGGATATAGAGGCTAAACTTTCCTGTGCTATGAAGGATATAGAAACTAAACTTTCTCGTGATATCACGGAATAGAGACAAAACTTTCCTGTGATATCAAGGATATTGAGAATAACCTTTACTCCAACTTTAAAAACTGGAACAACACAATGCAGTCCTTTCTAAAAACTTAAAACTTATGTAGTCCTAAAAGAAGATTTTTGTACTGAGAAATACGTATATATTAAAATAACTAAACAGGAACAGTGGAGCAGAACTTCGGTGTGCTGTGTTACTATTAAGGAACGAGACTGGTATATATATATATATATATATATATATATATATATATATATATATATATATATATATATATATGACAAAGGTCTGAGGATAGATTATGTCATCTTTGCAATAATGAGGAAGTAGAAGATGAATTTAATATATTATTTAAGTGTCTCTTATATGTAATATTTAATGCAAATTGAGCCATTGGACGAAAGTTTATGTTTTTGCAGAAAGAAAATCAGTTCTTTTCATGAAACGATACTTTTGAAGTAGCGATTTCTGTCAAGATGAAAATGTATAGGAGAGTTTCATCAGTATAAAAGAGAAACTATATTATTTGAAACTTTTAAATACAAATTTGAAGAGTTGTGGATAGATATGGGTTCAAGAAGTGAATAATGGTTGTATTTATGCCAGTGAATAGAATGAAGTTTTTCAATGAGTAAATGTATATGTATATGCATATAGTGTTCTTAGTAAACTTTATAAGTGCCTATTTCAGTATATGTACGCATGTGTATAATATTGTTTTGATCATCAGTATAATATCGCAGATTTTAAATTTACGCACAACATTCTCTATTCTGTATAAGCATTTTGTGTTTGGATTTGTTTATAACATTTATATATTTCCCGGTTTATAACAAGCGTATTCTGTATAAATATTTTGTGTTTGGATTTGTTTATAACATTTTTATATTTCCCGGTTTATAACAAGCGTATTCTGTACAAATATTTTGTGTTTGGATTTGTTTATAACATTTATATATTTCCCGGTTTATAACAAGCGTATTCTGAATAAATACTTGTCTGGTCATTTAGATATGTGCCTATTGTATACTTCTCTGTACATATCATAGACATAGGTAATCTACCAACCTGCACCAGGAAAGCCTTATGTAGAGCCTACCATCACAGTAAATGGCCAAACCCTCCTGGCAGTGGACAAGTTCACCTATCTCGGCAGCACACTGTCACCTGCAGTCCACATCTATGATGAAACCAATGCCAGAATTTATTTCTAAAGCCTTTGGCAGACTACGTTCAAATGTGTGGGAGCGCAGAGGCATGAGTCTACAAACAAAACTTAAAGTCAACAAAGCCATTGTGTTGCCGAAACTGCTGTATGCTTGTGAAACCTGGACGGTGTACATTCGCCATGGCAAGAAGCTGAACCATTTTCACATGGGCTGCCTGAGGACACTGATGAGGATAAGATGGCAGGACAGGGTCACATACACTGAGGTTCTCACACGGGCAGGCATTCCAAACATCCAGACTCTGCTGATGAAATCACAGTTGAGATGGTCAGGACACGTGACCAGGATGTCAGAAGAACGGCTACCAAAGATGATCTTATACGGCGAGCTGAAGGAGGGAAAGCGATCTCAAAGTGGTCAGAAGAAACGCTTCAAAGATTCCCTCAAGTCATCATTGAAACACTTTAACCTTGACCATGAGTCTTGGGAAAATCTCACATAGGATCGCTCCACCTGGCGGAATCTCATCTATACTTGAGCTGCAAACTTTGAACGGAGGAGAACTGCAGAGGCAGTGCAGAAGCGTGGGCAGCGTAAATCGCAGAACTGCAGCACGTCCTCTATTGATCAAGCAAACCCAAGCGGCATCTCCTGTCAAGTGTGTCATATACAGTTCAGAGCACAATGTGGAATGATCAGCCATTCACGTACTCACAGAAACCAAACCAGTTAGTGATGTCATGGTCATCTTCGAACTCAAAGGACGAACAGCACATATCACAATGTACATATCACAATGTACATATCACAATGTACATCAGTGTATTTATATATTTAGTCTTGATGATCGGAGACACTCTAATTAGATCAATTAACGGATTGTTACTTAAGAAATGTAATGATGCAATCAAAATTATCACGCCTATCTGTGTACATGTAGCTAAAATAATGTTTAAATCAATAATTTAAGTAAATTCAGATTACGTGTATAAAGTGACTTCTAGTTCCAAAGTTGCCAGATAATGTAAATTTGAACTATAATAACTGATGAATTGTGCTAATTGTTGTATGAACACAAGTCACTATAACAAAGGTTTCTCTTTCCATAGGGGAACCTAAACCTCTTCATTTTTTCCCACTTCAAGTCAACAACCCATTAAAAGATTCATGAGATCAGAATTAAAACAGACATGGAACTCCATAATTAAAACAGACATGGAACTCCCTAGGGATACAGGAGATAACTTTGTTCTGATAAAATACAACACACGATCGCTTTCGCAAGTGCGGTGCAGATTCAGTTAGAACCAACATCATGGAAAAAGGGGTTCGAGGCACAGATGGTGCAGTCTGAAAGCTGGCTAAAGCATTTCAAGATTGCATTTCTTTTACACTTTTAAAATTCGATAATGTAATAAATTGTTGGTTAATGTTATGTGGTTTTTGATTCCAAGTCTCGGAGTGGTAATTTAATCGGTTATAATCTGTCCCAGGAATCAAAGTTCTCTGTGAGATCAAACGTTGCGGCAAACGTGTAAGACAGCTATAGGTGAACTCTACACTTTTCAAGATGCTTCAGTCTGCAACGATAAAAAGCATCTCCGCAAAGCCGGGTGAATACTTTGATGCAAATTCGATGTTTCAGGTGAGATAGCTGAAATAAATGCAATTTATTTGAAATGGCACATTTTAGCAAATGCAAATTATGCTTAATAGTGCAGTCTTTAAACTTTTTCTTAGTAATTACGAGGGGGTGTTCTCGAGATTTTGATGCAATCTGATTCATTAGGCGGAAAATCCATTGTAACAGTGGATCAACGCTTTTGCCAGCAATACATTGCATATATATCGTGTATTTACAAATGATTTTCCTTGATTTGTTATGAAACATTTTTGGAGCATAAAAGAACGTTCAAAGTCAGTGTGATTGTTCTTTGTTTTATTAATTTTTAAATGAAAAGCAAATTCAGTAGATACATTTTCGTCGGATTATGCAAGATCAAATTTGATTATGCAAGATCAAATGTGATTATGCAAGACCAAATGTGACCATATTCCATGACGTTTTCAACACAGATTATTGATAAATTTTGAGGTATACGTGGAAACTAGTTCGTGTGAGCATTATATTTATAAATGTTGAGGTATACATGGAAACTAGTTCGTGTGAGCATTATATTTATAAATGTTGAGGTTTACGTGGAAACTAGCTCGTGTGAGTATTATATTTATAAATGTTGAGGTATACGTGGAAACTAGTTCGTGTAAGCATTATATTTATAAATGAGGGTTAGTATGATACTCTCAAATCACTAGAAATTATCTCTTGCTACCAATAAATATTCCATTCTCCATGTCAACATCTGTCTAAAAGTGTGATAGATCTTGCATATTTTAGATTGAGTTAATGGAGAAGCGTTGAATAATTTAAAGGTTTGTCCCTTCCCGTATAATTAGGCGATAACGAAGAGTCACAACCATTATACGACACTGATACAAGTCCCTTAACCTTTTTAGTCTGTCGATATTGTAACCTTTTCTTGCACATGTTGTCTAGAATTCGCCGCAAGGAACCCGGATGATGAAAACTAATGGTGCGCCTGAAACACTTCGTTGCAGAATAAAATTGTCCGGTTTCCTTTATCCTTTTAACTTTACACGAATCTGAAGATTTGTCAAGCCTAGAGGAGTGTTGTTGCTACCATGGTGATAAGGCATGCTCGTCTGGACACATTGTGAATTTCTTCCTCGCTTTAGGTTTTTAAAATTTGCGCCAAAACACGTGACAATCAAGACATGTATATTTCAAGCATGTGGAGGACATGCAATAGGAAAATATCCTTAAATACCCAACTTTTATGGTCATGTAATAATTTTTTTCTATGAAAAATTTCATAAGCATAGATCACCACAATATAATTCTGGATGAAAACAAGAAACAACACGCTCATAATGAAGAAACTTTGGCCTTTTTGAATGTGTTTAATGAGCGCATTTATGCCAAATTACGTTTTCTTTGAAATTAATGGTGAGAATATAAAACAAAACAAATCAAAATTAACTTTTAATAGGGAAGCACTATCTATATAAATTTGTCATGTGAGAAGTACATGTAAATGTAAAGGTGACTCTATCAGAAAGTAATATTGTGAGCAATTAATGCGCATAGCGTTGAGTATTTTGAAGTTGTTAATGCACATCCTTGTCAAATAAAAGTGTCAAATGCAGGGATGATCCAGTCCTTAATTATCTGATTCAACACAATTCAGCTTCAATAAATTTACAAAAGTGATATTTTGCTTTTAAGACGCCATAAAGCATTGACTTAAGCATCGATGTTCTTAGAGTGTCTTTCCTCTAAGCAGAAATTAATTTGGTGCGAACAAGTTCTTCCACGATGGAATGTGAGATTCGAAAACCTTGTTTGTTATAGCTTCCACTAAAAATATTGAAACAAATTCTGTTATGCTGTCATCTACTTTGCAATTCTATTTATTTTTTGACATTTCATCAGAAAGGTAGGCATTGATTTTCTTTGTTTTGACCATTTATCTTAGAGAAAAAAAAATACAACTGTAGATTTTAGGTGTTATCCAGTAGCTAAAACAGTGTAGCAATACATTAGAACAAGACAGCTGACGGCAAAAAAATATATACAATTTTAAAGAATTTAAGACATTTTATTAAAATTTTTCAAAACCACAACATGTTCATATCCGTGTTATGTAATACTTGTTTTTGCTCTGACAGTGTCAAGAGCCTGTGTTGATGTGCTAATTCAGCCACAAACACAAACTACAGCAACTGCACTGGTTCGCCATTGCAAATTCCCAATCTTTCAACTGCATATTCCAACCCCAACCCCATCCTGATACTCACCTCGACCCATGGATCATAATGCATAATGCTTTACATATGAGGCGTCTTCCTGATATGGCAGTATGCATACAGTTTGGTCACATAATATATGACTATGTCACTGTAATTTAAGTTTTTGTTATGAAATTTACCATTGGCATCGTAAAAAGCACCTTGGATTGAGCCAAGAGTGACACCTGTCTTGCAGTTGGTTATCCCAAAAGGGCAGTACAACTATCAAGTTTCGTGAATATCTGCACATCGGTTTAGGAGATGTGGTTACGGGCAAACTGACTGGGTGGACGGACTAACAGAGAGACTGATTGTGTCACAATATCCCCGACGCTTTTTTGTTTTACAAAAAGCGTGGGGATAATTAAGACAAAAATTAAATTCTGCAATGATGTTTCACTACTTTTATAGCAGAGAATCTCTAGATTTCGTAAATTGAAAGGGAAATTAATGAATTCAGAATTCATTTATTATATGAACATTGAAAAACATTGAATTCATGTTGCTTCCCCGATTACATTGCTAAGATCATTTCTGGTTATATCTAAAAAAAAAAAAAAAAAAAAAAAAAAACGTTGTGTAATGGACAGATATATATGAAAATTGTTCGTCACCATTTGAAAACTAAGTTGTTTTGAATAAAGAGAGAGTATGGGCAATAAGCGTTTATCGATGGTCTCATCTGGGCACAGGACTAATTGAAATACATGATGCATATCTTTTCTTATTGGTTTATTTATTATTCAATGTATATTTTCTTATTGGTCTATTTATTATTCAATATATATTTTCGATTCGAAATTGTACTTAAAATTGTTCGTCTAGATTAAGTCTAACAGACAGGATTTTGAAGACTGGAATAATTGCCGCGTGTAAACGTTAGCTGGAGAGCGAGCGAAGAGTTTGAGTCTGAAGGTTCAAAGTTATTTCTGAGTGATCCGGCAAACTACTACATATAGCAAACCACTACATATAGCAACCCACTACATATGGCAAACCACTTCATGATTTCAATAAATTACTGAAATCGTCTGGCATCATTTATATATTCCCACACATGTTGTAGAATTGTATATTTTTCATCTGCATCGCCCTTTCTCCAAAGCAGTAAATAAGTTAACAGTTGGACATAGTACTGAGAGTAATTTTCTTGTCAACTCACTTCGGAATTGGCAACACTTGGGACAGAACATGAAAAAATGTAGGGTGGTATATATGCCAAAACAAGAACAAAAATTGTTTCAAGAGGTTGAACACGATAAAGATCAGCTTTTAATGAGCTTAAAATACGTCGCAATCTAGTATGGATAATATCTAAGGCTTGATGACTAAAACAAGGCATTTTACTGGATTCGATATTTGGACATAAACATTTTTTAAAAGCATTGTAAGACATGCTACATTGGGGACCCTGTTCCAGATTGTTCCACAAGGCCCCTGTTGAGGGTATAAACGATGATTTAATAGAATTTTGTCTGAAATTGCCAGTGACTAAAATTATTTGAACGTGAAGGTTATAATTTGTCTGTTCGGACCCAGAGGAATGGAGTTATTCAATAAGATATTTCGAGTTTGCCTCGATTTAATTTACAGAGTGTTAATAATTTTTTTCTCTTTCGTCTTGATTGCATACTTTCCCACCCAGTTTCAAAATAGAGAGATTGCCTACTCGTGTATTTTAGAAGTCCTGTTACTACTCTTGCCGTTTCTAGCTGTCGTTTTACAAGTTTTTCTGAATCTGTAAACGAACATCCATCCCAAAGGACACAGGTATATTCCCATCCCAAAGTACACAGGCATATTCCCATCCCAGACTACACAGGCATATTTCCATCCCAGACTACACAGGCATATTGCCATCCCAAACTACACAGTCATATTCACATTCCAAACTACACAGGCATATTCCAGAATGAGCCTAATATCAGTTATATACGGTTTAGATAAAATTTGCCTGCTAAGTTTGTATCTGTGACTTACACCATCAGGCCCTATTGACAGGAATAGACTTAATATCTGCAATATCTTTTTCAGATATTGTAATTTCATTCAGAGTATAAAAGCATCTTTTTTGAAAATTTGGATGGAAACATTACTATCATCAGTAGTTGAAATCGAAGTAAACTAATAATTTAATAATTATAATTATAAAGCAAAAGAGACATTATTTAACTTTGTGTGTGTGATATATAATTTGAAGGATTTGTGTCTTCCAAAAGTGATTTTGTAATTTTCCAAAATGGTTGTGGATCTTTTTTTCGCAGAATCTAAAATATAAGCATCAAGATTGTCAATGTATTGCTCTTTAGCATACGTTAGGATGTCATTAACTTTAGCAGACTTTAGGATGTCATTTACTTTAGCATACTTTAGGATGTCATTTACTTTAGTATACTTTTTTGGATGTCATTTACTTTAGCATACTTTAGGATGTCATTTACTTTAGTATACTTTTTTGGATGTCATTTACTTTAGTATACTTTTTTGGATGTCATTTACTTTAGTATACTTTTTTGGATGTCATTTACTTTAGTATACTTTTGCATGTTATTTACTTTAGCATACTTTTGCATGTTATTTACTTTTTTCCTGATTTATTTGTACTTATTCCAATCGTTTAGCCTACCGTGAAGAAAGGCAACTTTGAATTGTTCTGTACCTTTCCTTTATGATGATTCTTAATTGGGAATCAAAGCACGGTTTGTCAGTTGGGCAAACTGTTCAGTTTTAGAAGGAATAAACAAACTTGAGAAATCTAATAATTCGGTGGTAAATATATTAATTGCAGCATCATTATCACTAGGAGTGAGCAATAAGTCTATCCAGTAAGTTTATGCAATCAGAGCGTTGAAATTGTTGAAATCAGCTTTGCTGTGAATCCAGAAACAGCACGTTAACAGTGATTGCTATATTAATAGTCTTTTCTCAGATATTCCTCTCTCTCTCTCTCTATCTCTCTCTCTCTCTCTCTCTCTCACACACACACACACACAAACGCACACATGAATAACTGATGATTTATTTGTTGTCATGTGAACAGACAAAGCCCAAGTCAAGACTGGTTGGGAGTACACTGTACACCTGAAAAGGAACAAATAATTCAGAAACATTGTATTCCATCCAATAAATATTCTCCTGATTTCAATTAGAAGTTGACTGCTCTAGATTCTCGTTGCGAGATACAACTAATATTCGATATAAATGGTTTGATTCACTTAAGTCATATAGCACTGGTCAGCCAGTGCATATCCGTCGAATATTTCACGCTGTGGGAAGAATAAATTTGCAGTGTTTATTCATCGGTTTATACTTTATTAGTCAATAGCTGAATATCATATAGTCAAGGTTTGTCAATAATGTCAGTGGCCTGTCAGAAAACCGACTAGATGGTATTTTAACGAAGCTGAATGTACTCACGCTAAATATACTGACGCTGAATGTACTCACGATGAATGTACTCACGCTAAATATACTCACGCTGAATGTACTCACGATGAATGTACTCACGCTAAATATGCTCACCCTGAATGTACTCACGCTAAATATACTCACGCTGAATGTACTCACGCTAAATATACTCACGATGAATGTACTCACGATGAATGTACTCACGCTAAATATACTCACGATGAATGTACTCACGCTAAATATACTCACGCTGAATGTACTCACGATGAATGTACTCACGCTAAATATACTCACGCTGAATGTACTCACGCTAAATATACTCACGATGAATGTACTCACGCAAAATATACTCACGCTAAATATACTCACGCTGAATGTACTCACGCTGAATGTACTCACGCTAAATATACTCACGCTGAATGTACTCACGATGAATGTACTAACGCTGAATGTACTCACGATGAATGTACTCACGCTAAATATACTCACGCTGAATGTACTCACGATGAATGTACTCACGCTAAATATACTCACGCTGAATGTACTCACGATGAATGTACTTACGCTAAAAATACTCACGCTAAATATACTCACGCTGAATATACTCACGATGAATGTACTCACGCTAAATATACTCACGCTGAATATACTCACGCTAAATATACTCACGCTGAATGTACTCACGCTAAATATGCTCACGCTGAATGTACTCGCGCTAAATATACTTACGCTAAATATACTCACGCTAAATATACTCACTCTGAATGTACTCACGCTAAATATACTAACGCTGAATGTACTCACGCTAAATATACTTACGCTGAATGTACTCACGCTAAATATACTCACGCTGAATGTACTCACGCTAAATATGCTCACGCTGAATGTACTCACGCTAAAAACGAAGACAGACTTCTTTCTGCGTGATTACCCCGCTGTCTGATTGTTATGGCAGTTTTAATTTTGGGGCTATCGTGGGTGAATTGCGCAAAATTTGTATCGATGTGACATCATATCGATAATATAATTCTTCAATGGATTATTTCAAAATGTATGTTCCTAGAAATTAAAGTACATTGACATTAAATTTGCAACGTTATCATTAAAATGTGGCGAAACTTGCACTTGTGAATTTAAAAATAATATATATATATATATATATATATATATATATATATATATATATATATATATATATATATATATATATATATATATATCTATATATATATATAAACCAAGAAACAGAAGAAAACAAAACAAAACAAATGGTTTTATTCAATGTAGCCGATCAGATGAAGTTTAAACATTTAGTAGAAACCTGGTTGGAGAAATAGTTGAAAACAATCACAGCTCATTTTCAAAAATGATATATTTCTATTTTCTATTTATCACCTGGAATCAGATTATTTGTTTTATATCAGATAGTTATGCAAAAACAATTTTATTAAACAAGAACAATCGATTGATAATACAATCTGTTATTATTCCAAACTGATGAGTACTTGTTGCTTTCGATAACAATTCTAATCTCTATTTTATCCCCAGATACTAGTATTACACCCTTCAGGCAAAATTTTATGTTAGAATTCCAACCATGGAGACAAGAAATCGAAATTTATCTTATGAAAATAATATGTGTCAATGTCTTTACAAGTCGCAGTATAATTTATATCATAGTCTACATTATAAATAATCAGTCTGAAAGTAAAATTTAAAAAGTTGCAAACTCGTACCAAATGTGACGAATTTGAATCAATCTATTAAAGACAATATCAGAAATATTTTCTTTCATTTTAGTAAAAAGCTGTCAAGTATATATTTAAATATACTATGTCACCTTACATATCACAAACTATACACAATACAAAAATAGTCACCTTAGCATATCTTAATCTGTACACTATAACAAACATTATGTCACCTTAGCATATCATAATCTATACACTATAACAAAACACTATGTCACCTTAACATATCATAATCTATACACTATAACAAAATAAGATGTCACTTTAGCATATCATAATCTATACACTATAACAAAACACTATGTCACAATACCATATCATAATCTATACACTATAACAAAACACTATCTCACCTTAGCATATCATAATCTATACACTATAACAAAACACTATATCACCTTAACATATCATAATCTATATGATATAACAAAATGTTGTCACCTTAGAATAGCATAATCTGTACACTGTAACATAACAATATGTCACCTCAGCATATCATAATCTATACACTATAATAAAATAATATGTCACCTTAGTATATCATAATCTATGCACTATATCAAAATGCTATGTTACCTTAGCATATCATAATCTATACACTATAAAAAACACTATGTCACATTAACATATCATAATCTATACACTATAACAAAATACTATGTCGCCATAGCATATTATAATATATACATTATAACAAAATACTGTCACCTTAGCATATCATAATCTATACACAATAAAAAAAACACTATGTTACCTTAGCATATCATAATGTATACGCTTTAATAACACATTATGTCACCTTCGCATATCATAATCAATACACTATAACAAAATGATGTCACCTTAGCATATCATAATCTATACACTATAACAAAACACTATGTCACCTTAGCATATCATAATCTATATAGAATAGCAAAACACTATGTCACCTTAGCATATCATACATTATAAGAAATTGCTATGTCACCTTAGCATATCATAATCTATACACTATAACAAAAATCAATTTCACCTTAGCATATCGCAGTCGATTCACTATAAGAAAATACTGTCACCTTCGCATATCATAATCTATACACTATAACAATATGCTATGTCATCTTAGCATATCATAATCTATACACTATAACAAAATACTTGTCACCTTAGCATATCATAATCTATACACTATAACAAAATACTTGTCACCTTAGCATATCATAATCTATACACTTAACAAAATACTTGTCACCTTAGCATATCATAATCTATACACTATAACAAAATACTTGTCACCTTAGCATATCATAATCTATACACTATAACAAAATACTATGTCACCTTAGCATATCATAATCTATACACTATAACAAAATACTTGTCACCTTAGCATATCATAATCTATACACTATAACAAAATACTTGTCACCTTAGCATATCATAATCTATACACTATAACAAAATACTTGTCACCTTAGCATATCGTAATCTATACACTATAACAAAATACTTGTCACCTTAGCATATCATAATCTATACACTATAACAAAATACTATGTCACCTTAGCATATCATAATCTATACACTATAACAAAATACTTGTCACCTTAGCATATCGTAATCTATACACTATAACAAAATACTTGTCACCTTAGCATATCATAATCTATACACTATAACAAAATACTATGTCACCTTAGCATATCATAATCTATACACTATAACAAAATACTTGTCACCTTAGCATATCGTAATCTATACACTATAACAAAATACTTGTCACCTTAGCATATCATAATCTATACACTATAACAATATGCTATGTCATCTTAGCATATCATAATCTATACACTATAACAAAATACTTGTCACCTTAGCATATCGTAATCTATACACTATAACAAAATACTTGTCACCTTAGCATATCATAATCTATACACTATAACAATATGCTATGTCATCTTAGCATATCGTAATCTATACACTATAACAATATGCTATGTCACCTTAGCATATCATAATCTATACACTATAACAATATGCTATGTCATCTTAGCATATCATAATCTATACACTATAACAATATGCTATGTCATCTTAGCATATCATAATCTATACACTATAACAAAATACTATGTCACCTTAGCATATCATAATCTATACACTATAACAAAATACTATGTCACCTTAGCATATCATAATCTATACACTATAACAAAATATAGGGTCAGACTAATTAGCTCTAGCTAAATCTGTTTTAACTTGTCAAGATCAGTGACTAACGTTTAACTGACATAAAGTATCAGGTTTGTTACAAGTTTAACCAATATTTAAAATTAAACAGGAAGTAGAACATACAGAGAAAACATCCCTCAAATTTAAATTTAAGAATAATTTCAATACTTAGCACAACAGGTCTAAAAATTCAGAATTATATTTGACTTTATCATGTTTAGTTTTTAAAAGTTCATTTTGTCCATGGATCAAAGAAATAGGTCAAGTGCCGTCTGTATAAAGATATTCACTGTAAATCAATGTTATTATTGTCTAAGAGATTAATAAAATTACCTATACTCATTTGAAATATTTTTGAATAAAATTACCTGTACTCATTTGAAATATTTTTGAATAAAATTACCTGTACTCATTTGAAATATTTTTGAATAAAATTACCTGTACTCATTTGAAATATTTTTGAATAAAATTACCTGTACTCATTTGAAATATTTTTGAATAAAATTACCTGTACTCATTTGAAATATTTTTGAATAAAATTACCTGTACTCATTTGAAATATTTTTGAATAAAATTACCTGTACTCATTTGAAATATTTTTGAATAAAATTACCTGTACTCATTTGAAATATTTTTGAATAAAATTACCTGTACTCATTTGAAATATTTTTGAATAAAATTACCTGTACTCATTTGAAATATTTTTGAATAAAATTACCTGTACTCATTTGAAATATTTTTGAATAAAATTACCTGTACTCATTTGAAATATTTTTGAATAAAATTACCTGTACTCATTTGAAATATTTTTGAATAAAATTACCTGTACTCATTTGAAATATTTTTGAATAAAATTACCTGTACTCATTTGAAATATTTTTGAATAAAATTACCTGTACTCATTTGAAATATTTTTGAATAAAATTACCTGTACTCATTTGAAATATTTTTGAATAAAATTACCTGTACTCATTTGAAATATTTTTGAATAAAATTACCTGTACTCATTTGAAATATTTTTGAATAAAATTACCTGTACTCATTTGAAATATTTTTGAATAAAATTACCTGTACTCATTTGAAATATTTTTGAATAAAATTACCTGTACTCATTTGAAATATTTTTGAATAAAATTACCTGTACTCATTTGAAATATTTTTGAATAAAATTACCTGTACTCATTTGAAATATTTTTGATGAAAATAACATATTTAAATAAGAGGCTACTATTGAACTTTGTTAAACAACTTCAAATATGAAGGTGAAAGAATTGTATGCTCCTTGACAGTGACATTTAACTCGTATAAGTTTTTTTAAATGTTCTAATTGATTTTAAAGTCATTATAGTTCTCCATATTACAGTCTTTATAAAATATTATACCGGGCTGATTCCCTGTACCTTATATTTGGGGACACCAGCCTAGCTGGGTCTGGAAGGTGCTTATATCATTAGCAATCCTGTATCTTACATTATTTATATGCATCATTAAGAGTCCTCTATCTTACATTATTTATATGCATCATTAAGAGTCCTCTATCTTATATTATTTATATGCATCATTAAGAGTCCTCTATCTTACATTATTTATATACATCATTAGGAGTCCTCTATCTTACATTATTTATATACATTATTAACAGTCCTCTATCTTACATTATTTATAGATATTATTGAGAGTCCTCTATCTTACATTATTTATATACATCATTAGGAGTCCTCAATCTTACATTATTTATATACATCATTAACAGTCCTCTATCTTACATTATTTATATACATTATTAACAATCCTCTATCTTACGTTATTTAAATACATTATTAACAATCCTCTATCTTACGTTATTAATATACATCATTTGGAGTCCTCTATCTTACATTATTTATATACATCATTAACAGTTCTCTATCTTACGTTATTTATATACATTGTTAACAGTTCTCTATCTTACGTTATTTATATACATCATTAACAGTTCTCTATCTTACATTATTTATATACAGCATTAGGAGTCCTCTATCTTACATTATTTGTATACATTATTGAGAGTCCTCTATCTTACATTATTTATATACATCATTGCGAGTCCTCAATCTTACATTATTTATATACATCATTGAGAGTCCTCTATCTTACATTATTTTTATATACATCATTAGGAGTCCTCTATCTTACATTATTTCTATACATCATTGCGAGTCCTCTATCTTACATTATTTATATACATCATTGCGAGTCCTCTATCTTACATTATTTATATACATCATTGCGAGTCCTCTATCTTACATTATTTATATACATTATTGAGAGTCCTCTATCTTACGTTATTTATATACATCATCAAGAGTCCTCTATCTTACATTATTTATATACATCATTAACAGTCCTCTATCTTACATTATTTATATACATTATTGAGAGTCCTCTATCTTACGTTATGTATATACATCATCAAGAGTCCTCTATCTTACATTATTTATATACATCATTAACAGTCCTCTATCTTACATTATTTATATACATCATTAACAGTCCTCTATCTTACATTATTTATATACATTATTGAGAGTCCTCTATCGTACATTATTTATATACATCATTAACAGTCCTCTATCTTACATTATTTATATACATCATTAACAGTCCTCTATCTTACGTTATGTATATACATCATCAAGAGTCCTCTATCTTACATTATTTATATACATCATTGACAGTCCTCTATCTTACATTATTTATATACATCATTAACAGTCCTCTATCTTACATTATTTATATACATTATTGAGAGTCCTCTATCGTACATTATTTATATACATCATTAACAGTCCTCTATCTTACATTATTTATATACATCATCAAGAGTCCTCTATCGTACATTATTTATATACGTCATTAACAGTCCTCTATCTTACATTATTTATATACATTATTGAGAGTCCTCTATCGTACATTATTTATATACATCATTAACAGTCCTCTATCTTACATTATTTATATACATCATTAACAGTCCTCTATCTTACGTTATTTATAGTGTTGAAACCAGTAAGTTCCACGCTTTCTTTCATAATGTATGCACAATAAGGAATTTGTACATTGCTACACTTATCAAGAGTTAATTAAAGGATTTGAAATGTTATAGCACTTCTTAGATTTTGTGAATAATTTTTTGTTCCTTATTTTTAAAAGTAGTTTAGTTATAGATTAAGACAGATCCAGGCCAGTGTGTGGGACAGCAAACTACAACATAAGCTCTTTAATGTCTTTACCTGAGTCACAAACCAGTTGACAACGCAATATACCTTCATCTAAGTGAAACTACAGCATATCATTCTGTCAACTTTGCACATGCGTATTAATAAGAGACCTTGTTAAGTCTTATATAATGACGTTCTTATATACTACTGAATGACTGAAATGTATATTCAAAAGGAATTGGAAAAGGCTAACATGCAAAAATCCTGACATTGACGGAATTGTTAAAAAAATTCGAAATATGGATAGGTATAGACAGAAATAATATACTTGTTTTGTTTTTTAACAAATCTTATACATATGTAAATCTGCATGAATTAAAATTTCAACACGGTGTTTTTATTAAATTTACTCAATTATTGGTCAATCTAATTACATGCATTTTCGTTTCATTTTTGTTCTCTTTTTTAAATTACTCAAGGGTACATTTTTGTCTATACTATATTTATTCAAGAAAAATACAAAATATATCACATGTCAAAACGATGAAATGTCTGGGGTTTCAGTAGAAAACTAAAAGCATATTGAATAAGTCTTCCCTTTGATAGGAATCGCTTAGTTTTAAAACATATGTTGATAAATTCATGACGCCTCATATGAAGTAATAATTCCATTTGTGTTTAGGTTCCAATTCATAGATGAATAGTCAGCATGTTCTAAAACTTTTAACTTTAGCGTTTTGAGGCAACTAACAGCCTCATGACCACATTTTCATCCTATATAACAACATGTCTGAGGCAACTGACAGCATCATGGCCACATTTTAATCCTATATAATAACATGTTTAAGGCAACTGACAGCCTCATGACCACAGTTTCATCCCATATAATACCATGTTTGAGGCAACTGACAGCCTCATGACCACAGTTTCATTGTATATAATAACATGATTTGCTCAGCCTTTTTCTTCATGGAGAATGGAGACAGCTGGTGGTTGTATCTTGACTTTAATAATATTTTAATGAAAGACTGTTTACATTTCTAAAGAAAATTCCAAAACAGCAACTCTGCCACATGTGCCTGGACTACATTTATAAAAAAAATTACAAATTTTGATATATATATTGGCAAATTATTTTCGTCAGTCCTATCATGTGAAAATAATATGTATGCAGCTCGTATGCCTTGTCACAAGTTCTTTCACCTTTATTGAGTAATATGATCTGCTCTGTTGTTAGGATGGTGAATACAGGATAAAACCTTTTAATAAATCATGGCTGAAATAGCTTTTGATGAAAAGAAAAAATCCATGCTTTAAATCAGAATTGCTTTTCACTGAATATATGTAGTAATTTCCTTTTCTTGACAATATCAATTCATTACATGTCCCAAACTGCAAAAAACACAAGAACTTAATTTGAATTCTTTCAAAAGTTTGAAATATATGAGAGAAACATTGATTGCTCTTTGCTGGCTTCTCGCGATATGAACAGATTGGAGAATTTAACTTCACATTTTTTATAGATTCAATTGGTGGTAAGTTCATTTAGCTATGTGTTTACTAAAAGCAAAGCTGAGTCTGCTGTTGATTAATTTTATTGTTTTAAAGATATTTCAAGTCTTTATTTCTACATTTCCAATTCATATTTGATAGTAATAAATATTTTTACTTTATTCTTGATTTCTTCTATTAACTTTTTTATTCTGTGATTATCATCTCATCAATTATCAGAAATAAGCTAAAAGAAGTCCTCCATCTGATGAATTATGACTCTTTGGAGATTTTCATTATGGAAATCAAAGTATGGAGATGACATTTCCATTGCTTGCTAGCAATCTATTTCTGGAATTAATAGCGATTTTTTTTCAGCACGATCAACGCAGATTGCTAGATCTATAATACACAGTAGCAACACAAGAAAGAGAGTGGCAGTATTCCGGTGTTCAAGCTAAGTATTATGTCTGTTCATTTTTGGATCGTTGTATGTGCCTTACAACAGCTGCCTGCACTCATTTTTTGGTTTGACACTGATTCCAGACCAACATATATTTAACGCCAATTTTGCACTAATTGATGTAACTGAAGGAGTATTGTATATGAAAATATGACCGTATTTCTTCATCCAATGATTTCATGTTAATCAAGGTTGCCAATATTTACTGAAGCACTACAATTCCTATGCTTAGTTTACTGTGCTAAAATAGCATGCTGAGAAATGACCAGGCTTAGCTCTGCTCTGTGGATATTATTACAGCTTTCTATATTTCGTTCTAGAAATGTTACAATAGAAGTGTCCAATAGAAGTCTCATACAGTATTATTTAGAAGTCCCATATGGTATCATATAGAAGTGTCATATAGTATCATATAAAAGTATTATATATTATTATATAGAAGTGTCATATAGTATCATATAGAAGTGTCCTATAGTATCATACAGAAGTGTCCTATATTAATATACAGAAGTGTCATATAGTATCATATAGAAGTGTCATATATTATTATATAGAAGTGTCATATAGTATCATATAGAAGTGTACTCTATTATCATATAGAAGTGTCATATAGTATCATATAGAAATGTCCTATATTATTATATAGAAGTGTAATATAGTATCATATAAAAGTGTCCTATACTATCACATAGAAGTGTCCTATATTATTATATAGAAGTGTCCTATATTATTATATAGAAGTGTCCTATATTATTATATAGAAGTGTCATATAGTATTATATAGAAGTGTCCTATATTATTATATAGAAGTGTCATATAGTATCATATAGAAGTGTCCTATATTATTATACAGAAGTGTCATATAGTATCATATAGAAGTGTCCTATATTATTATACAGAAGTGTCCTATTTTATTATATAGAAGTGTCCTATATTATTATATAGAAGTGTCCTATATTATTATATAGAAGTGTCATATAGTATCATATAGAAGTGTCCTATATTATTATATAGAAGTGTCCTATATTATTATATAGAAGTGTCCTATATTATCATATAGAAGTGTCCTATATTATTATACAGAAGTGTCCTATTTTATTATATAGAAGTGTCCTATATTATTATATAGAAGTGTCATATAGTATCATAAAGAAGTGTCCTATATTATTATATAGAAGTGTCCTATATTATTATATAGAAGTGTCCTATATTATTATATAGAAGTGTCCTATATTATTATATAGAAGTGTCATATAGTATCATATAGAAGTGTCCTATATTATCACATAGAATATACAGAAGTGTCCTATTTTATTATATAGAAGTGTCCTATATTATTATATAGAAGTGTCCTATATTATTATATAGAAGTGTCCTATATTATTATTATATAGAAGTGTCATATAGTATCATATAGAAGTGTCCTATATTATTATATAGAAGTGTTCTCTATTATTATATAGAAGTGTCATATAATATCATATAGAAGTGTTCTATATTATTATATAGAAGTGTCATATAGTATCATATAGAAGTGTACTCTATTATTATATAGAAGTGTCATATAGTATCATATAGAAGTGTCCTATATTATTATATAGAAGTGTCATATAGTATCATATAGAAGTGTCCTATATTATTATATAGAAGTGTCATATAGTATCATATAGAAGTGTCATATATTATCATATAGAAGTGTTCTATATTATTATATAGAAGTGTCATATAGTATCATATAGAAGTGTCCTATATTACTATATAGAAGTGTCATATAGTATCATATAGAAGTGTCCGATATTATTATATAGAAGTGTCATATAGTATCATATAGAAGTGTCCTATATTATTATATAGAATTGTCATATAGTATCATATAGAAGTGTTCTAAATTATTATATAGAAGTGTCATATAATATCATATAGAAGTGTTCTATATTATTATATAGAAGTGTCATATAATATCATATAGAAGTGTTCTATATTATTATATAGAAGTGTCATATAGTATCATATAGAAGTGTCCTATATTATTATATAGAAGTGTCATATAGTATCAAATAGAAGTGTCCTATATTATTATATAGAAGTGTCATATAGTATCATATAGAAGTGTCCTATATTATTATATAGAAGTGTTCTATATTATTATATAGAAGTCTCATATATTATCATATATAAGTGTCCTATATTATTATATAGAATTGTCCTATATTATTATATAGAAGTGTCCTATTTTATTATATAGAAGTGTCCTATATTATTATATAGAAGTGTCCTATTTTATTATATAGAAGTCTTCTCTTTTATCATATAGAAGTGTCCTATAGTATCATATAGAAGTGTCATATAGCATCATATAGAAGTGTGCTATATTATGATATAGAAGTGTCATATAGTATTACATAGAAGTGTCATATAGAAGATTCATATAGAAGTGTCATATAGTATCATATAGAGCTGTCATATGATATCTGCTATACCGTGTAAAATTTAGTGAAGTGCGGACGGAAAATGTAGGTGCCTTCTTTCATAATAGGTATCACAGAAACTGACATAAGAAGGTCGTCTAAAGTGTTATCATATTTAACCATCCACAGGCGGTCATCATGTCTGCATACTAATATTGGTGTTCGTTAAGCGAACATACAGGTGATGCTGCATGCATCAAAGGGAAAAATATGCAGTTATCTTTACCTTCAGACTAGTCAATTTTACACCACAGTTTCTTTTTCATTACAGTTATCTTTGCCTTCAGACTACTAAATTTTACATCACAAACAGTTCCTTTTTCATTTTAGTTATCTTACTTTCAGACTAGTACATTTTGCACGACAAACAGTTCCTTTTTCATTGCAGTTATCTCTTCCTTCAGACTAGTACATTTTACACGACAAACAGTTTCTTTTTCATTGCAGTTATCTGTACCTTCAGACTAGAACATTTTACACGACAAACAGTTTCTTTTTCATTTACAGTTATCTTTACCTTCAGACTAGTACATTTTACACGACAAACAGTTCCTTTTTCATTTACAGTTATTTTTACCTTCAGACTAGTACATATTACACGACAAACAGTTCCCTTTGCGCAACCACTGGAAGGGGTTCAAAAGATAAAAACCGATTGCGATTACTGTGATTTTTTAACATTATTTGTTGACATAACAACATCCATCGAGTCATAGCAGAAAGAAATATTGCTGATTTTGTGGCCCGTGCCCTTGGTCACGTGACAATAGTGGTAGGAAATATTTGTATCCAGTAGAGAATAAAAATGAAACGTCAAATTAAGAACTATGTAAAGATTTTATATAAGAATTCTGATTGACTAACGAAAAAATTAGCTCTGTTTGAATTTTCATCTATCTTTGTCATGATATTAATGATGAATCTGTTGTCATGATTTTAATGATGAATCTGTTGTCATGATATTAACGATGAATCTGTTGTCATTATATTCATGATGAATATGTTGTCATGATGTTCATGATGAATCTATTGTCGTGATATTAATGATGAATCTGTTGTCATGATATTAATGATGAATCTGTTGTCGTGATATTAATGATGAATATGTTGTCATTATATTAATGATGAATCTGTTGTCATGATATTAATGATAAATCTGTTTTCGGATGTTTTTCATACAGAAAACTTTTAGAGAATGAGTTCTTTAACGTTTTAATAAACTTTCAACGTTACATCAAATGCTAACATCTGTTGATATTTCAAAGCTAACTCTTCATTTAATTTTGACAGGCAAGCATATAAACCAAGACTATTACCTTTTTTCTTTTTTTTTCTCTCTCTCTCTACCGTAGGGAATACACAAAAATGTAAATTGCACAGCAAAAGCAAAATAAAATGAAAATGAAATAAAATGAAATAGATATAAAATGAATGTCGATGCGACTAGTGGTACGTTCAGTGCCGATGCGTTTGTATATCAGAACAGTGTTGTCATGCGTTTAAGAATATATGCACATAGCAAGCAAGTTTTCTGGCACCTCGAGCCTTGACCTTCGATCCTGTTCTGTCCTTCTTGGAGGTTGAGCGCATGACCGTATGGGTGCATGAGCACTAGGTGTTGGATGCCGTTACTCACGGCGCGGGTTTGATTCCTGCTTGGAACAAATTATGATTATGTAGCCTGTTTGATTATATTGGTGTCATTCTTATTACAGCAAACAAACCCCTCATCATAGGTGTATTTTGCAAATTTTGTTTTATTTATTTGTTAGTGGTTCTCATCACTTATTAAATGCATGGGGTCATTACCTTCATCAATTAGAATTTATTTTCTTGGGACAACATTCAATCCCCAGGCAATAAACGTAATATATTATACGTGAAATGAACATTATCATAACATAGATTCTCCTATATTCGTGTATTATATATCCAAATGCAATACAAATTACTCCTACAGGTCTTACGTTTTCACAGAACTGTGATTAAATTTTTAACTAATTGTCAATCCATTGATATCATTCTAACAAATGGTGTATTAAGAATTCTTTTTTGTCTTGCAGCATGGGAAATATATTATTTTAAAACTGTGAAATACAGCCAGCGTTTGTTCCTCAACTGTAATAGTTTTAACTTTGCATAACGTATGCAAAGTTGAGTAAATATATCTGCTTGCCAAAAAGCACTCTCTGTTATTCACTATATATATAAAAGGTCCAGTGTTTAATTTTCGAACCTCCTTCATATTAGACCTATATTGATTAATAAAGACAATCCAGTTTTAGGTATTTGCTTTGGCGAGACTAAAATTTGGTGCTAGTTTTAGTACAAGAGCATTTTAGTGGCATTCTCATTTATCAGAGGCAGTCTGTAGAGGTATTGGGTTAAACTTAATAACACTTAATATATGCAGGGGATACAATTTGAGAAAGTAATTTGCAAGGTCATATTAAATTTCTCTCATTGAAATATGTTGACTAATCTAATACAATCGATATATATTTACACAGTATCATTTGAGCGTTTTAATAAAACCAAGACATACTGTGCAATATTGAATTATCAAGTTTAATTTCTTTTCTTTATATCTTGTGCTAGAAATAATGATCAGGAAATATAACCTTTATTTGTGTTTGAAAATCTAATTATTCCTTGATTCACTGCAATAGTGTTCTGTTTATTTACCTAACACGCTACACTGACAATGGTGTTCTGTTTATTTACCTGACACGCTACACTGACAAAGGTGTTATGTTTATTTACCTGACACGCTACACTGACACTAATATTGAACATGGGACTTTATTTCTCCATCTCTCCGTGTCTTAAAATACATATAGGTTTTCTATAGCTTCTTTAATGTCAATATGTTATCTGAACCGTTTGATAGTATTTTCCTTAAATATGATATAAAATAGTTGTACAGTTTTGCTGAATTTATTTGATTTTTATTTATTTGTTTTTATTAATATCTTATATTATGAACAGGACTATTTTGAAGCGCTTGCTATGAGTTTAATTTTACAATTTCTGAATAGGGTTGGTGGAAATACATTTTTTTTTATCCCTTATCATGACAAAGGTCAAATACTTATGACCTTGGTCATCATTTTTCATGCACAATGGTATGATTGTATGTATTATGTGAGACACAGGCATGACTTGAGTAGAGATTAGTATTATCCACTATATGATTCTATGTATCATGAGAGACACGTGAATTATATGAGTAGAGATAAATTGTATCCATTATATGATCGCATGTATTATATGAGACACTGACATCACACGAATAGAGATAAATATTATCCATTATATGATTGTATGTATCATGTGAGATACGGGCATGATACGAGTAGAGATAATATATCATACATTATATGATTGCATGTATCATGTGAGACACGGGAATGACACGAGTAGAGACAAATATTATCTTTTATATGATTGTATGCATCATGTGAGACACGGGAATGACACGAGTAGAGACAAATATTATCTTTTATATGATTGTATGCATCATGTGAGACACGGGAATGATATGAGTAGAGATAAATATAATACATTATATGATTCCATGTATCATGTAAGACACGGGAATGACACGAGTGGAGATTAATATTATCCATTATATGATTGTATGTATCATATGAGACATGACATGAGTAGAGATAAGTATTATCCATCATATGATTGCAGGTATCATGTGAGACATCGGCATGATATAAGTAGAGATAAATATTATCCATTATATGATTCCATGTATCATGTGAGACACAGGCATGATATAAGAGAAATGAATATTATCCATTATATGATTGTATGTATCATGTGCAACACGGGCCTGCTATGAGTAGAGATAAATATTATCTATTATATGATTCCATATATCATGTGAGACACGGGAATGACACAAGTAGAGATAAATAGTATCCATTATATGATTTTATGTATCATGTGAGACACGGGAATGACACGAGTAGAGATAAATATTATCCATTATATGATTGCATGTATCATGTGAAACACAGGCATGACACGAGCAGAAATAAATACGCGGATATCATATGAGTAAAGATAAATATTATCCATTATATGATTGTATGTATCATGTGAGACACAGGGCTGATATGAACAAAGATAAATATTATCAATTATGTGATTGCATGTATCACGTGAGACACAAGCCTGATATGAGTAGAGACAAATGTTATCCCTTATATGACAGTATGTATCATGTGAGACGCGGGTATCATATGAGTAGAGATAAATATCATACATTGTATGATTACATGTATCAATTGAGACACGGGCATGGCACAAATAGAGATAAATAGTATCCAGTATATAATTGCATGTAACATGTGAGACACGGGCCTGATATGAATAGAGATAAATATTATCCATTATATGATTGCATGTATCACGTGAGACACGGGCCTGATATGAGTAGAGATAAATGTTATCCCTTATATGACAGTATGTATCATGTGAGACGCGGGTATCATATGAGTAGAGATAAATATCATACATTGTATGATTACATGTATCAATTGAGACACGGGCATGGCACAAATAGAGATAAATAGTATCCAGTATATAATTGCATGTAACATGTGAGACACGGGCCTGATATGAATAGAGATACATATTATCCATTATATGATTGCATGTATCATATGATACACAGGCATGACATGGCAGAGATGAATAATATCGATTATATGATTATATATATCATGTGAGACACGGGTATGATATGAGTGCATATTAATATAATCCATCATATGAGTGTATGTATCATGTAAGACAAAGGCATGATATGAGTATAGATTAATACAATCCATGACTTTATGTATCATGTAAAGCACAGTCATGATATGAATATAATTGAAAACAATCCATCATATGTGTTGGTGTGGATCCCAACTGAGGGTAAGAATTTGTAGGCAAGAACGAGACTCTGCCGAGTTCGTGCCTACAAATTCTTAACCTGATGGTGGGATTTTCCTGTCTCATACCAACTCATATGATGAATTACTATTCTATCATTTCATAACTGGAAATAGCGTTGCGAAAACAATGGCGTATCATCCACATGGATATAGCTGCAGAAATAAATAACATTTTCTATTTTTTTACGTCTTTAGAAACATCATAAAATAGTTTACTTAACTACAAGCGATTGGTTGTAAACAATGATTACAGTTAATAGGCCTGCAAAATTTGCCCTTACAATAGTAAAACCTCCACAAGAAACACAGCAGCCGTTCGTAAGTGTATAAGGTTAAGGACGTCAACTACTATGCCTATGATTGCACTCCTGTGGCTTTCTCACATGGGCAAAATGCATCACACACACACACACACACACACACACACACACACACATACACACACACAAACACACACACAAACACACACGCACGCTCGCACACATACATACATACATACATACATACATACATACATACATACATACATACATACATACATACATACATGCATGCATGCATGCATGCATACATATATACATACATACATACATACATACATACATACATACATACATACATACATACATACATACATACATACATACATACATACATACATACATACATACATACATACATACATGAAACATTGATAACTGGTCAGATTGTATGTTTTATTCTTGTGTAATCTGAAAAACATATGTGAGAAGTGACACTTAGAACAGTAGTGATAATGTACTCATAAGGTTTTTCTTCTTCTTGTTTCAAGCTTTATTGTATTGTTTATGGAAAAATGTTCAATAATTGCACTTAACAAATGAATATTTTATTTTTTATTTATGGACCGTTATATCCTTGTAAATAGATACTTTATATTCTGTCTCTGGATTATGATATTTCTACTCTGTATCCCAGCCGTTGATGGTTGCACTATTATTGTCTCCCCTGGGTCATCATTTCGTCAAAAAGCACAATTCACGAATATTTAATTACTGTAGGCTCCCCTTCATGATCAAGATGATATTAAGGTTTGTCAGTTGCTTGATGAGAGTTAGCCCTGATCTCTATCAATCAAATAGCAAACATAATTTGTATCCTTCATGACAGTTCTTGACAATGTGTGATTCCAAGGCATCATTATTTTATTTCTTCATATAATAGCAAATTAAAGCATGGAGAAAAATGCAAATGACAGTCAATGTCAAGTACACAATGAAGTCTTATGTCAGGTTGTCAAAACTATGAGGTCATTTCAGACAAAGTGCGGGCTTGGCTGAAATTACCTTGATTATATATCCAATAAAGATGTCAAAAAAGGTCGTCCAAACAAAACACGAATGACTGGCGAAGTTAATAATTCAACTGATGGTGAATAATCATCTGAAACTTCAACTGATATGTTAGCAAATATAATACTTCACAATTTATATACATTTTGGCCTAATCCTGCTGATTGCTTGTGAATTTCCCTTCACTTTTTATCTAAGCAGGAATGCATATAATCAATAATTCCAAAGAAGAAGGATGAGCTGTGACATCGATTCTTGTATTAATATTCTGCATCCATAATAGACGTCTTCCAGTTCACTTAGTGCCCTATATTAAATGTGAATTACTGGTATTGAATCGAGAAAATAGCGATCAGTCACATATGAGACCTTGTCAGTATATGTTTTAAGCAGTGGAGGAATTCTGGCACATAGCAAAACACGTCTACTCTTCGTCAGGTTTTCTTAGTGTCAGAATATATTCATGTGATGGCCGTATTGTCAGATGAAGACATTAGTAAACAAAATGATGAGTTTCATTTTCGCTATATTTAGCAGGTAGAAGAGTTGATCATACTGGCCAGTAATATAGAGGCTGGAGCTTGATTTCTGGGGTCTCTGTGAAATCAAAACATTATTGTTTCCAAAAAATTAAATATGTTTGTTTTTCCTAACTAGACAGTAGATAGACGTAGACATGGAACAAACAAGATAATAAATGAAAAGGAGCTAAATACTTGACAAAGAATTGATGATTCAGAAAGTGAGCAACACACATGTGTATCTTAATAAATTGTATTATTTGAATGTTTCAGAAATGCTTAAGAAAACTGAGTTTATTCAGATGTTGTCATGGGTATCATTGACAGCAAGACCAAATCATGTTGATATTGGCAATATTATAGTATATAAATACCTAATCAACAGATCTGAAGTCATATAACGTTAGGATTTAGTTCTTAACCATGTCGCTCACTTTAAAGTGCGAATAATATCTAAATTGTAATCTGAAAAAAAGTTTTAATGATGTGACAGAGACCTCAGATTACACGTGCAAAGAGTATAAAAGATGGACGAAGATCTAGGATGTATAGAAAGTACATTTATTTAGTTATTAAAATGCACTTCTTTTAGCATGGCAGTTGTTACTCACATCCGCATAGGTTTGAAACTTTAATTGGTTTGCAATAGATATTATTCTTTGTGTGAGAACAACAGTTTGCATGGACACAACAGGTACGCGTTATTCTTTGTGCGAGAACAACAGTCTGCATGGACACATCCTTTATTCTAAACGAGTTAAGTACTAGACATTTACTTCGATGTTCTGTTATAATACTCTATTTACATTTGCCAATCTTTGCTACTAGAAATATGTGTAGCTATTACAGATATTATTTACACAAAAACAGAAACAAAGTCTCCAACATAACTATGAGAAAATTCTATAGAATTTATCCCTTGATGTTTAAAACAGATAAATACATTTAGGAGCTTGAATCCATTCCAGAATGACAAGATGTAATTTCACAACATGGTTGCAGGACACTAATGATGGGATTAATATTTCCCTCATATCGCAGTAAATTGTATCAGCGTGCATGTCCTTTCCGATCCTACATTAATAACGCATCTTCACCTCAGACTGACGGGTGATTGCTGGTCCTGCGCATCTGCAAAATAAAAATGAATCGTTTAAATGGTAAGGCAAGACACCATAATTGTGCAATTATACCACAAGCTGGATGAAGTTTGGTAATATAACTGTCGGGCGTTGATTAACATGCCTTTTATTCATCAGATGCTGATGTTCCAGACGATAACTAGTGTGACTGGAGATGCTAGGACGGTCATAAGTCAATCAAAGATGAGACGAAATTGTCAACTGGATATCACGTGTTGTGGCAAACATAATCCTTAGTCTTTAGGAGATAACGAAAATGAAGGCATATTTATTCAGATACTAGTTTTGCCTTTCCTTTAGATTTGAAACAATGGCTTGCTCAGTTGTTGAGCCAAGAGAATATCATATTTTATTCCAAGATCAAATGAACCAAGATATTTGATGATCACATAGACTGGTTTGTGGATATCCTAAATGTCATACTGGAAGACACACGTAATGACGAACTTTGTTCCGAATTGCTTTCAGTTGAACCAAAAGCCAGGCACCATTTAGAAGCGATAAGGTGTACAGCACAAAAGTCTCTATGAATCTATCTTTACCAGTATAGTTAACATGTATCATTGAAATATGTACATACATTGTCGACCTTTTAGATCAGTGGTTCACAAACCCCGGGTCGCGATCCAAATGAGGGTGGCGAGGATCGCAAGGACCCTCGCGACCCTATACCGGTACTGCATTTTGGGTCGAGAAAGATGGTATTTAGGGTCGAGATCAAAAAATGTTTGGGAACCACTGTTTAAAATGATACAATAGTAACGGTAAATATTCGTTTATGTAAATTACCATAACAGACTATTTTCTGCAATATTGAACTAAGTATATTACCATAAATGTAACACATGTACTTGAAAACTACTGAATAGGTTTAGATGCAATGGTAATATTACAGTAACTTGTAATTATATATGCAAATAGCATTAAAAGTATCCCACTGCAACGTGTCAGTAGTGCAATATGTTATTTATTTTTACACTTAGTTAATTGGAACCCATCTGGTAAGTGTTTTTTGTTGTTTTCGTTTGCATCACTAGCTCCAAAGACTAACAATGGAGTCAGTATAAGAAGTGGTATGGCAACATTTACGGGGAATATTATATTTCAGTTTATAGGTCATTAGTCAGGGTCCCAACATTACTAAATGAAATTACGGTGTTGAGTGTCTTGTCACAATCATTTTGTTTGGGTATAGTTGACCGATAGGCATGCATCTGTGATTCGGTGTGGCCATATGTGAGTCCATAGCACTTTTCTGAACAAAAACATAAAAGTGATATCATTAGTGCTTAATTGCAAAATCAACCCTTTGAAATGGCAATGCTTGATTGTGAGAGTGCAAAGACACTGGAGAAAAGGTAAAAGATCCTGAGTTTGATATTTCTGATACTTTTGAAATGATGTACGAGGCTGTATCTTACCTCGCACTTTGTTGAAAAATAAAGTTGGTTGTCTTCAGGATCTAAGGTCAGAGGGCGGTACTTAAACATTTTGAAAATTGTTAACGCTACTTGTGTATAACAATTGACCTTACTAACAAGTGTATTATCAATTAAAGTATATTACAAAAGGTCGTACAAATCTATTCAAGACTAGATGAAACAGGCAGTCATGGATTTTGCTTCCTTCGCTGTCCTACATGAATATCCCGAACGATATTTAAAGTAGAATTCCATAGTTAGAATTCAAGACTAAAAGCTCGAGGAAATATTGTAACACGCCAGGTGTCTAAAATCAAAAAGTATAAGTTCACCTCAAGACCAAGCGAAAAAATGAAGAAAGAAAGAAAACAAAATGTCGAACTGTTTAAGTTTGGCTTGAGGTAGTGTTTCCACCATTTCCAACGACCTCAAAAAAATAGTTATTGTGAACTGAAGAGTTCTTAAACGCGATAACACCACAAATGATTTTCCTCTAATCAAACTAAGGACCACGCATTCACAAGACTCAAATTGCACACTTGTGTGGTTTTTCTTGCTTCACGTTGTTATGATTTATCGGTACGCAAATATAAGCAGTACATCGGTATTTCATACCACGTACTACAAAACAGGCTCTAAAAACATAACATACAGAATTATTCCAACCTTTATTTACTAGACTCTCTTATACGTGAAAATATCTAAAGAATTCCTTATATTAAGAAATTTGACAGAGGCCATTTTAGGAAACTATTCCGTTCTACTATAAAATCTCGTGAATTTCTTATGAGGCATGCGGAGAATAATTGACTAATTACTCGGTTTGAGAAATATCTTCCCAACACCGATTCCCCATAATCAAACAAGTTATCACTAAAATCTAACAGATCTATAAACAGGGATACACAAATAGCACATACCCTAGGTTTATTACAACATTTTCATATTGGAAAATAAAAGATTTAGCCTTTAAAACAATTTTGGACCGTACTAACGTAAATAAAAGACAAATGAATCTATTATCATAACAGGACTAAGGATTCCAGTTAAAAGAAAAGAACAGGCTAGGCTAGAGAACTTTAAGTGACTCAACTCAATAAAGCGTGTCTCGCACAATTACTTGTTCACTTTTATGAAAGCTTTTACCTGATCAAATCTTGAACATGAAAAATACGAGATTAATGAAACAAAACATAAAGTCATTAAAATCCACATAGAACTTTTTAACATAAATCCTCTCCTTTGTTCGTTATTTTCCTCCTCTTTCTTCTTCTTTTGACCTTTAAAAAGCTCTCATTTATCTTAATTCTCGCTTTCTTCCTCCATTAAATTTTGATGGATTTAAAATTGATATCAAGGGGTTTAAAACAATCCAACTAAAATAGTCATGCAGATTCATGTGTAAGTTCCTTTAACTCGGTGTCATTGACCTAAAGAAGTCATTCGCGGATGTGAGTTTGCGCGGTTAACAAATTAAAATCATTCTTGTAAACTGATTTTTGAATTCGGATAAACGTTTTCTAATAAAGAGTTCCGAAAAATTAAAAGACAAGAACAATCACTTACACGTGGACATGTTGATGAATGAAGTGCAACATAAGACGAATTTAAAGTATTATTTTCGACACCTGTTTTGATTACAGAATCGATTGTAAACTTTATTAAATTAAATCGGAACAAAAGAGCATCTCCCCAGGGACAGAGGATTACGTTGTAGCGGTTAGATAGAATCTTCTGTGGTTTACAGAGAGGCAGGAAAGGTTTACGCAATATCTCTGGGGAGGAAGGAGTGGGTTGCATGCACAGATGGTACAGCCAAGGAGAGGGCGAGATAATTCACTGATTACAACCTAGTCTGCATTTTCATTTTGATGATGTCATATATTTTTATTGGATGTTATGCATTCTTGAATGCGACGTGTGTTAAAGTAAATGCAAAGGATGGCTATCTTTTCCAGACATCAGCGTTATTGAGAAAATTGAGTGCTGTGGCAAGCTTCTGTGACAGCCATCATGGTTATCGATGATAACCGCACTTTTCTTAACGTTTTAACTGGAGAACATGGGAAAGTCTCCACTGAACTGGGTTAAAGACCCCGTGGAAATAAATTTGAAAGGGAAAGCATTTTTGATAAGCTGTATCTAAGAGATAATACGGTTGTTTTGTCGTTATAATGGAATACACGTGTTCATGTATTGCTTTCGTTGTTGACTAATAAACGAAAATTTATTTGAGACAAAAAAGAATCAAATTTATACCGCATTTAGAGAATAAATACAGGAAAAACGTTCTGCAAACATAAACCAATTTTCTGCTTTGGTCCAAAATACCACACAGTACGATTTATCTTTTGAAACTGCATGTTGATATGACAGACGAATGATAACTAGGTAATATGTAGTAGATTACAAGAGATAGGTTGTACTGATTTTCTAAATTCAGTCATAAGCAAAACAGCTTACAAAAGAAAGGATACAGTAATTTTAATACGTATCCTTACGAATAATATCAGTTCGAAACTCAAGACAATAAAACCTGAAAAGTCTGGTAGATAGTGACGGAATTGGGTTCAAACCATGGACAATAAAACGCGTAAAGTCTGGTAGCTAGTGAAGGGATGGGATTCAAACCATGGACAATATAACGTGTAAAGTCTAGTATCTAGTGAATGAATGGGATTTAAACCATGGACAATATAACGTGTAAAGTCTAGTATCTAGTGAATGAATTGGATTCAAACCATGGACAATATAACGTGTAAAGTCTAGTATCTAGTGAATGAATGGGATTCAAACCATGGACAATATAACGTGTAAAGTCTAGTACCTAGTGAATGAATGGGATTCAAACCATGGACAATATAATGTGTAAAGTCTAGTATCTAGTGAATGAATGGGATTCAAACTATGGACAATATTTAACCTAAATAACATTGGACACAATGATATGGACTATCGAGTAGATAACATAACACAATGATATGGACTATCGAGTAGATAACATAACACAATGATATGGACTATCGAGTAGATAACATAACACAATGATATGGACTATCGAGTAGATAACATAACACAATGATATGGACTATCGAGTAGATAACATAACACAATGATATGGACTATCGAGTAGATAACATAACACAATGATATGGACTATCGAGTAGATAACATAACACAATGATATGGACTATCGAGTAGATAACATAACACAATGATATGGACTATCGAGTAGATAACATAACACAATGATATGGACTATCGAGTAGATAACATAACACAATTGTTGTATTCGTGAATTGATGATGATGGAGAACTGCCATTCCATGTACAGCTACTTGATCTAAGAACAAAAATACCTGAAACTATCATACGGATTAAAAACATGAAATAAGAATAACAAACAACAAGACCAATATCGGCACACGATCATATACACTACATGGATGCAAATATGAAAGTATAGAAATGCTAGGATGGGTACCGCCTAACAACACTCGGTAAGATTAAAGGGTAAACTGGAATGTCAGACCAGTCATTTGTTCTAAATATCTTACTTGTATTAGAAAATAGGAATCCTTTACGTACAGGTAATACTTCTGTGTCTGAAACTATCTTGTTTTAGTTTCGAATGAAGGTATTAATATGTATATCAAAGCAATTTATCATAATAGTATCCAAATCGTAATAAAGAGAAATCTACTGTAAAATATAAAGAGTAAATTAGTATCACCTACGGTGTAAAACATTTATTTAACACATTTGTGGGAACTACAGTTCAATAATGAAACATACTAAACATTCACGTATTTACATGTCCTCTGAACTCTAAATATACTTTCCTGTTTGATATTACCAATCTGATGATGACGATAGCATCGAACACAAGTTCAACTTTTCTCAGCAAATCTGCATGCGAGGAAATACTAATTATTTTAATCAAGAAGCTATGTCCATTGCAAAAATTCGTGAATATTGCGCAACAAAATTTATTGTTGCACTAAATTAATTATGATAGAACCTTAAACGATACAATGTATGAGATGTTTTAATAACAAATATACAAAAATAATAACAGAAATAAATATAAAAAATCAATGGACTAATAGTAAATAAGTGTACAACACTCGCTATAGTTCCAATCCTAACTTTTGCGTAAATATTGTTTATTGAAACAAATAATGTTTTATACTATTATATATAATTGAACAACCTTCATTTGACAGATAATTACAACGTCAATAAGACGTTACGCTTCCTAATTTATTATGCTTCATAAAAGGGCGTAAACATGTGTAAAGATGAACCCATCATTTCATAAACATGACAACGGGGGGTGGGGGGTGGGGGGGGGTGGGGTGGGCGGAAGCTATTTTGAATCTGTATGCGTATATTAATTTTATTATATTATGTAAATGTCTGTCACTAGCGTCATGAGCTTCACTGATTAAGGCCTTCAAATATCTTTTAGAATACGACCTGAATCTAACTTGTTCATGTGAATGTAAGACAAATACAATATTTCCGGCTAGTGTAACCCCCCTGAATCTTTATTTATATACAGTGAACGTGCCCTATTTAGAACTCCTCGAGGTTTTGGTCAGGAAAAGACAGCTAATTTCAGTTATAACAGTATCAATGACACTATCAGCTGTAGTACAATGTTTCTTGTTGAAGCGCATGTTTATCTGTATTTGCTTCTAATAATGATATTAAATCAGCACTGAAATTCTTCTTGTAAAATATTGATGTTTCATTTCAAAAGCCTTTCTCTATCAGTCTGGACAAAATATAGTAAAGATCGAGACAAAAGGGTACAATAGCATCAAAAGGGTACAATAGCATCAAAAGGGTACAATAGCATCAAAAGGGTACAATAGCATCAAGTTCTAGTTTATAGGTAGTATATTGCAAACGGACAAATATTCAAGTATACGATAGACTGTAAATACATCGCTCTTGAAAAAGAACATTACATTTCGGACAGTAGTGTTCTGTATATGAACATTACATTTCGGACAGTAGTGTTCTTTATATGAACATTACATTTCGGACAGTAGTGTTCTTTATATGAACATTACATTTCGGACAGTAGTGTTCTTTATATGAACATTACATTTCGGACAGTAGTGTTCTTTATATGAACATTACATTTCGGACAGTAGTGTTCTTATATGAACATTACATTTCGGACAGTGGTGTTCTTTATATGAACATTTATTTCTGATACTAGTGGTATTTATAAGAATCGTAGGAGGAAATTTCAAGAATTAAAATTGTTATAATAAAATGCAATTTAATTTTATAAGATTAAAAAGGATTCATGTTTACCTGTGAAATATCAGAAATTGCAAATCTGCACATGGAAAAATGGATAAAAATTCTGCTCCAAAACATGTATTTAATGGTTCCCAGTTATGATTTCTTTTGTGCGATACTGTTTGTAACTTTAATGTATAGAGTGTGTAAACAATTATTGTGTTATGAACTAATTTCACTGTCATTAATTGTATCGCTCTAATCTTTGACACATGCACACACATTCTTATATTGCATAATTATTGTTCTTGCCATTTGAGTATTCTGTTTCCTGCTTTCCCATCACGTTCATACTGTGCCTTTTTTCGATACCATTAACATTAAGTTTCTTCTTTTTTTCCATTTGTTTATGCCAAAGATGTCGACGTTAGTTTTGTCAGGTTAATTTTGACGACAACTCACAGATTTCACATACCATCTGATTTGAAAAATAAGGATACATACAACAAGTTTCTATATAAAGTAATTTTGTAAATCTTCTTGTAATGTAACATCGCTGCTGCGTGCTTCATGCATTCTGTTGATCTATGTGGTTTGTATGTCGCCGTGTCAAGTGGCTGGGTTGGTTTGCAGATTCAACTGCGAGTCGAAATTGAAAACCTCAGTTTTCCTCGGTAGTCTTTGCTCTATCTGTGCGACAAAACCTTTAAGTGCAAGTAAAAAAAACCCCACAAATTGATGTAATGTATTATTCAAACTTCGAATGATTGCATTAGTTGGAATTATTTTCTCATATTTAGTTAAAATAGAATGGCACACAAAGATGACACACACACACACACACACACACACACACACACACACACACACACACACATATATATATATATATATATATATATATATATATATATATATATATATATATATATATATATATTAGAAATACTTAAGAAACTATTCAAAGCATTGCGAAACAAGAATATATAAAAATGTATGATTCGACGATTCGATTTGCATCATCTGTATAATATTAAACCAGAGGCAGTGTCTGGTTTTGATCGATCTATATGTTTTGACGCAAAATAAACATGTCTGTTTCAATCCAGGTCAACAATGAACAACGCATTTTAATATTCTGTGCAAGAAAACAAAATAATAATCTATTGTCAACAGAATTGTCTTACGTTCTATTAAGCAAATGACTATCACCAAGATAACATGAATAGTAATGAATACAGACGTATCGACAATATATTTTTGTTTAATATTAAATGTATATTACGCAGATTTTAAATTGACTTTTATAGAAATGTTTCGATACTTGATTGTCATGAGAGTTGAAATGTTTGGTTTTCTAACCGTCGTTACCATTTCACACATAACTCGTTATCATCCACTTAGCAAAAGTATAGCGTCAACTTAGACTAAGTCAAAATTATTGCGGCAAAATATGTTAGTGACCTTATTAAGCATGACGTATAAACCAGGGGCTGGTATAGAGGGGATGGGGGCGGAACCTGCGGCCCTCTTCTCCCAACACCGAAATAAGCGCGAAACAACCGAAGCGTTTCCTTGAGTAAGGTTTCTTTACTCTTTGATGATTAAAATTATGCCATAGAAACGCATAAAATGCAGGAGCTTCCGGGAGCTTCTCCCCATGGGACCCCTTGCCTACTTGTCTGCCCCCACTCCCACAATATTCCTGGATCCGCCTCTGTAAACGGTTTTGGGTCTCTGGAATTGGCGGCCTATAAAGTTCTAGATTTATGTCTGCGTGTCACTAAAATAACAGCTGTAAGAAAACAATGTTTTTATGTGTAATATTCAGATATATTGGGCCATTAGCAGAGAACACTGTTTTTATGTGTAATATTCAGATATATTGGGCCATTAGCAGAGAACACTGTTTTTATGTGTAATATTCAGATATGTTGGGCCATTAGCAGAGAACACTGTTTTGATGTGTAATATTCAGATATATTGGGCCATTAGCAGAGAACACTGTTTTGATGTGTAATATTCAGATATATTGGCCCATTAGCAGAGAACACTGTTTTGATGTGTAATATTCAGATATATTGGGCCATTAGCAGAGAACACTGTTTTTATGTGTAATATTCAAATATATTGGGCCATTAGCAGAGAACACTGTTTTGATGTGTAATATTCAGATATATTGGGCCATTAGCAGAGAACACTGTTTTTATGTGTAATATTCAGATATATTGGGCCATTAGCAGAGAACACTGTTTTGATGTGTAATATTCAGATATATTGGCCCATTAGCAGAGAACACTGTTTTGATGTGTAATATTCAGATATATTGGGCCATTAGCAGAGAACACTGTTTTTATGTGTAATATTCAGATGTATTGGGCCATTAGAGAACACTCTTTTTATGTGTAATTTTCAGATATATTGGGCCATTAGAGAACACTCTTTTTATGTGTAATATTCAGATATATTGGGCCATTAGAGAACACTGTTTTGGTGTGTAATATTCATATATATTGGGCCATTAGCATTTTTATGTGTAATATTCAAATATATTGGGCCATTAGCAGAGTTGGAAATGAAAGCGTATTGCTTGCTGTTAATCATACGTTTGTCAAACCATCGCGACGATGATAGGTAAAAAAGTAATAAGATAAACAAATAGGTTTAATTTGTGTTACAAGATGGTTACAGTGTACTATTAATCTGTTATACAAACGATTGATCACACTGGCTTTATGTTATTTTCAGACAAACTCTAATTGATCTCTTGTGCACGGGATTGAGGTCCAAACAGGAACATTATTTTCGTTGGATAATTAGTTCTCTAAGTAATGAGTCTATCCATGGAAAGAAATCTTTCCATGTCGTCGTGTCCTTTTTGGCTTACAAAGCACTTTTTCAACGCTAGTTGTGTAGACTGCGAGCGTCTATTTGGGGGAAACTAATGATATGAGGTCATCGACGTTTAAGCAACGAATAGTCCTTTGGTTTGACGAGGTAACGATTGCGTTTAATTTTGCATAAAAGAGAAATTTCTGTTCCGATTCATTTCAGAATCCGTGAACTTTATTTTGCCAGTGTATCTTAGGCGCAAGAAGCCCGTGATATAAAAACAAAAGTATAGTATTTACATATCAGAACCATGGTTGTCTATTCGAGTATTGAATATTACAAAGATGTCCCCATGCTTATAATACAAACAGCATGACCTAACTCTACTGTTATCACGTTGATTAGATGAACTTAAGTCTAACAATGCTAATACAGTATAGTGTTGTGTCAATTAGAGTATCCTGTTAACTGTTTCTTGTTTTCTTTTATTTCAGCAAGTTTTAATTTTAGGGTGTATTAAGGACTCGCAACACAACGTGTTTGCAATACTGATGAATACAATATTGCAATAATTTATGAAATATAGAAAATAAAATTTATGCATTACATATTGCAACCATATCTTATTCCTTTGGCACAGCCAAAACTTTTCAATTTCAGCTGATAGCATGAAATCTAAAGTTCCGGTAATGTTATCATTGCTTTTACTTTTCTTACATGAAATGAACTATCCCGTGAAGTACAGTCTGTTAGTAAATATTTCCCACATCAACCTAACACCCACACACATCATGCCAACACCTCCCTACATCAACCAACATCCACCCAGAGTTTAGGTTTTAGGTAGGGCCACCAGTAATAAGATAATGGGAATCAGCCTTGATAAATCAGTTGAGTACAGAATCCCCCCACCCATCCACCCACCAAGTTTGTGTTCAAGTAACGAAAGGCAATAGCTTAAACAATGAAAAGATTTAAAGATAATTAGCTGCTGTGTGTACATTATTGCAACTATTCATATCCTTTATGTGTAAAATAGATTTAAGAAAGATACATATAAATACAAATAGGTTTATATTCAGGGGATAGTAATGTACTAGGGACTGTCCAGAAAATGCAAAACCAGACTCCTGACTAGATTGTAATTTTGACATAACCATATTTACATGAAAACGTCAGTCTTTTCTATTTACTGTAAATAAGTGTTACGATCTGTCTTATTCTTCGCAAGAAACGTGAAAATGTCATAAAATTCATCATTTATTGTTGCAACGAATAGAGCACAAACAACCAAACAAATAATAATAATAATAATAATAATAATCATTGACATAATTATTATATCCCTTCCTCTGTTATTGTGTTTATTGCACAATTTGTGTTTTAAATATTTCTTGGCTATTGATGCTTTTTTAATATTTTGTTGAATGTGCCTTTATTTTTTATTATACTTTATTTTTTTTTTGATGACTTGTACATCTCAGAATGTCAAAGTGCAAATAGATGAAAAGAAGAAAAAGACTTATTCTAGCAATCATACTAAAACGACGCATAGGCCTGAATAAAAAGATCTAGGAAATGACTTATTTGACATTACATGTTTGCTGTTTTAGACAAAAAACAATATTGGTTCCAATGTAATATTTCAAGCCAATTAAGGTAATGTTATTGCCAATATACTAAGTAATCTGAATTCCCAATAAATCTACCCTCAAATGAAACATGAATGAGATTTATTGTAATCATTTGTTACGCAACAACAATGAAGAAAACTTTCTATACACGAGAACGTATTATACAGTAAGTCTTACCTTAATAAAATAATCGAAATTGGAATTGCTGAAGTTTAGAATAATGTTTAAGGCAAAGTCCAAATTGCTACCTATACCAATGGATATTCTTACTAAATTGCTCTGGCAAGATAAGAAGCAACATAAAATTCCCGATCAATTTCAAGTGCCCTGTACTCAATTTAAGATGTCAACCACGTGTAAAATTTTATTGAAACTGGACTGTCTTTACATACGGAACCGTTTTGGTACCGAGAAAGGAATCATGGCAGATCTTTTGTCGGTCAATAATAGCTGACACTTAAAAAAAAACAAGATACAAATGGTCAGATTTGTATTTATTCGGTAAAAAGGTTTTTGCCAGTGGGATGGGAATGATTACATATGTCGACCAGAGAAAAAAAAAAGGATTAAGGTTTAAAACAAAAAACAATTTAAAAAAACGCACATTAAAAAGACTTCATTGCCAAATGCTCTACGATTCTGCAGCAAAACTCTTTTCCAATGAATAACAGCGTAATTTAATTTAGATTGAAGAACCCATGAAGCAATTTTATCAACGTAAGCGAACTAAGCGTAGGATGTATTAATTCTGATTTTTAAAGGACCAAATACCACGACATTTCTTAGTCAAGACACATATATACTTCAATAAAGTTTTCCATCAATTAGTTGTGTGTGTGTGTGTGTGTCTGTCTGCTTTTTGATATTTTTATGGTTTTGAAAATGTGACGTTCAAAACTATGTATGCATGATTACCAACACATTCTAAAATCTCCAAAGTTTCAAGAACTTACAAAGCCACATCAAATCAATCTGGGGCGTTTTAGTGAAACCATTATACATGCATGTTGCTTTATGTTATATATATATATATATATATATATATATATATATATATATATATATATATATATATATATATATATATATATATATATCCACTGATCTAAATTGCTACTCTTTTGAATTACTGTTTCAAGATATCAGTTGAAATATGAGTGTGTCTGTGTTTGATTAAGAATCTGTTAACTCTTGATAATGCTTTGGCATGTATAACTTCCTTAGAGACTTTATTATTTTATGAGATCGGAATTTGTTAATTATATAGACGCCAATACATATAATAAGATGAGGGATTGTTAATTATATAGACACCAATACATATAATAAGATGAGGGATTGTTAATTATATAGACACCAATACATATAATAAGATGAGGGATTGTTAATTATATAGACACCAATACATATAATAAGATGAGGGATTGTTAATTATATAGACACCAATACATATAATAAGATGTGGGATTGTTAATTATATAGACACCAATACATATAATAAGATGTGGGATTGTTAATTATATAGACACCAATACATATAATAAGATGAGGGATTGTTAATTATATAGACACCAATACATATAATGAGATGAGGGATTGTTAATTATATAGACACCAATACATATAATGAGATGAGGGATTGTTAATTATATAGACACCAATACATATAATGAGATGAGGGATCGTTAATTATATAGACACCAATACATATAATGAGATGAGGGATCGTTAATTATATAGACACCAATACATATAATGAGATGAGGGATCGTTAATTATATAGACACCAATACATATAATGAGATGAGGGATCGTTAATTATATAGACACCAATACATATAATGAGATGAGGGATCGTTAATTATATAGACACCAATACATATAATAAGATGAGGGATCGTTAATTATATAGACACCAATACATATAATAAGATGAGGGATCGTTAATTATATAGACACCAATACATATAATAAGATGAGGGATCGTTAATTATATAGACACCAATACATATAATAAGATGAGGGATCGTTAATTATATAGACACCAATACATATAATAAGATGAGGGATCGTTAATTATATAGACACCAATACATATAATAAGATGAGGGATCGTTAATTATATAGACACCAATACATATAATAAGATGAGGGATCGTTAATTATATAGACACCAATACATATAATAAGATGAGGGATCGTTAATTATATAGACACCAATACATATAATAAGATGAGGGATCGTTAATTATATAGACACCAATACATATAATAAGATGAGGGATCGTTAATTATATAGACACCAATACATATAATAAGATGAGGGATCGTTAATTATATAGACACCAATACATATAATAAGATGAGGGATCGTTAATTATATAGACACCAATACATATAATAAGATGAGGGATCGTTAATTATATAGACACCAATACATATAATAAGATGAGGGATCGTTAATTATATAGACACCAATACATATAATAAGATGAGGGATCGTTAATTATATAGACACCAATACATATAATAAGATGAGGGATCGTTAATTATATAGACACCAATACATATAATAAGATGAGGGATCGTTAATTATATAGACACCAATACATATAATAAGATGAGGGATCGTTAATTATATAGACACCAATACATATAATAAGATGAGGGATCGTTAATTATATAGACACCAATACATATAATAAGATGAGGGATCGTTAATTATATAGACACCAATACATATAATAAGATGAGGGATCGTTAATTATATAGACACCAATACATATAATAAGATGAGGGATCGTTAATTATATAGACACCAATACATATAATAAGATGAGGGATCGTTAATTATATAGACACCAATACATATAATAAGATGAGGGATCGTTAATTATATAGACACCAATACATATAATAAGATGAGGGATCGTTAATTATATAGACACCAATACATATAATAAGATGAGGGATCGTTAATTATATAGACACCAATACATATAATAAGATGAGGGATCGTTAATTATATAGACACCAATACATATAATAAGATGAGGGATCGTTAATTATATAGACACCAATACATATAATAAGATGAGGGATCGTTAATTATATAGACACCAATACATATAATAAGATGAGGGATCGTTAATTATATAGACACCAATACATATAATAAGATGAGGGATCGTTAATTATAGAGACACCAATACATATAATAAGATGAGGGATCGTTAATTATAGAGACACCAATACATATAATAAGATGAGGGATCGTTAATTATATAGACACCAATACATATAATAAGATGTCGGGTTGTTAATTATATAGACACCAATACATATAATAAGATGTCGGATTGTTAATTATATAGACACCAATACATATAATAAGATGTCGGATTGTTAATTATATAGACACCAATACATATAATAAGATGTCGGATTGTTAATTATATAGACACCAATACATATAATAAGATGAGGGATTGTTAATTATATAGACACCAATACATATAATAAGATGAGGGATTGTTAATTATATAGACACCAATACATATAATAAGATGAGGGATTGTTAATTATATAGACACCAATACATATAATAAGATGAGGGATTGTTAATTATATAGACACCAATACATATAATAAGATGAGGGATTGTTAATTATATAGACACCAATACGTATAATAAGATGAGGGATTGTTAATTATATAGACACCAATACATATAATAAGATGAGGGATTGTTAATTATATAGACACCAATACATATAATAAGATGAGGGATTGTTAATTATATAGACACCAATACATATAATAAGATGAGGGATTGTTAATTATATAGACACCAATACATATAATAAGATGAGGGATTGTTAATTATATAGACACCAATACATATAATAAGATGTGGGATTGTTAATTATATAGACACCAATACATATAATAAGATGTGGGATTGTTAATTATATAGACACCAATACATATAATAAGATGAGGGATTGTTAATTATATAGACACCAATACATATAATAAGATGAGGGATTGTTAATTATATAGACACCAATACATATAATAAGATGAGGGATTGTTAATTATATAGACACCAATACATATAATAAGATGAGGGATTGTTAATTATATAGACACCAATACATATAATAAGATGAGGGATTGTTAATTATATAGACACCAATACATATAATAAGATGAGGGATTGTTAATTATATAGACACCAATACATATAATAAGATGAGGGATTGTTAATTATATAGACACCAATACATATAATAAGATGAGGGATTGTTAATTATATAGACACCAATACATATAATAAGATGAGGGATTGTTAATTATATTGACACCAATACATATAATAAGATGAGGGATTGTTAATTATATAGACACCAATACATATAATAAGATGAGGGATTGTTAATTATATAGACACCAATACATATAATAAGATGAGGGATTGTTAATTATATAGACACTAATACATATAATAAGATGTCGGATTGTTAATTATATAGACACCAATACATATAATAAGATGAGGGATTGTTAATTATATAGACACCAATACATATAATAAGATGTCGGATTGTTAATTAGGTTTAACACATTTCAGATTGGCTGGTGGTTTAGAATTATGGAAAGAACCCAGTATTGGAAGAAGTTTCATAAGTGCAACAAATATATTCCCTACAGAGGTTTCCTGATTAGAAACGTACATGCAAGCTTTGAAAGATTGACATTTAAGTGTATTTATAATTTGTTTAGTTTTTCTATAACTTGAATAGTAAATGAAATGACAAAATCCTTCATTCTGTTAATATCTCGTATTGTTGGTGTTCATAAGAGCTAAACTGATGAACTGTTAAGAATAACATTTCCTCCAAGGAAATGACAAGATCCATCACAAAAAAGACTAGAATACATGCTTCTAATTTAAATATTGTCTCATTTTCTTTTCCTATCCATCAACATTTTCTTCCTGACTGATCAATATATGACGAGCTTTTCCAAAAATATTTTAGTATTACATTTGTGGATTTTGCCAAGTTATGACAAAATTCATAAATTGGAATCAGAGTTAATTTCCTTTTATTTTAATTAATACTTAATTAAATTATCATCAATTACAAATATGTTCCTTTTCTTATCGTCATAATAATGATAATTCATTGGTCACCATCTTAGAACGCCTATCGAAGGAAAGGTCATGTAGTACTGAAAAGAGGTTACGTCATCTTGCGAAACCTAATTACCACATCACGAGTGGTCGGCCTTTAACCAGGCGACATTTTTGTAGCAGAAGGGGTGGTCATACAATAGTTGGGAAGTTCAGCCATATGTTTCGAACAATGAAACACAAGTAGGACCAACATTGCTTTTTGTTTATCTTCACAGATTCGAAAGATTCAGCGGTAATCATATGCTGCAACTGAGTTGTTGCACGATGGTCACATTTCAAACCTTCAAGTGTCCCTCGCAAACAAAACGGTTTAAATGAGAACAACATTGACGTGATATATTTAAATAAAATATTCTTTGGTTTTACTGCTTACAGTAAGCTAAACCAATGGACAAGTTTTTTATGTAATGCCTAATGTATACTAATGTATACTAAATATATAAAAGTTGCTGGAAAGTATATGCTTCATAGACGTTAGTAAGAACATGGACTTAAACTATATGTATGGCTTACTGAATATCGATGGAGATATTTATAGTTTTGACTAATTTCGACATACAGTAATATTAATTGCAATTTTATATATTTGCATGGTTTTCTTAAGGCATACAAAACATTGTAATGTAAGTTTCATGCACTCTCCTAATAGTTAGAGGAGAAACCGACCTGTCATTTAATAAGGTATATATATATAATATCAGTAATCACGAAAACCGACCTGTCATTTTATAAGGTACATATACATAAAATCAGTAATCACGAAAACCGACCTGTCATTTGATAAGGTACATATACATAGAATCAGTAATCACGAAAACCGACCTGTCATTTGATAAGGTACATATACATAATATCAGTAATCACGAAATATATATCGGGTTGTAAGAGTATACACAAAGTCTTAATAGAAAACAAAGATATACCTACAGCAAGAAAGAAATGGACAAATCTACTTAACTTCGATGACAGTTATCAATGGAGTAAATGTGTTTTAAAAACCGAATGTAAAAAACTGAGATACTTTGAATACATAATTTTGAATAGAATACTTTCTACATACAAGTACTTAAGAAAAATAGGATTTTACAAATGACAATAAATACACATTTTATAGGACTCAAATAGAAACACTGACCCACCTATTTTTTTTATTGGTATGTCATACAAAAGTAATGGAAAAGCACAAAGTAAAGATGCAAAGAAAGTTCGGCCGTCATATTTTATAACGCATTCTCTCTCTCTCTCTCTCTCTCTCTCTCTCTCTCTCTCTCTCTCTCTCTCTCTCTCTCTCTCTCTCTCTCTCTCTCAAATGTATTATTTGCATTTATTACCTAAGAAGAGGTTATCGTCTATATGCATATAGACTGATTGATGAATATCCCCAATATATTAGTTGTAAATAAGAACAATGAAACTGAAATATAAATATCATATCAAAGTCGCAAATGGGAAAGCTTTAACAGTAAATCGTACAAATGTTACTGTGAGGACAATGCAAATTGAGCATATGTATGAATAGGAAAATATTGGATATGTAGCTCCCATTCTACTATTATCTTTTTCACTTTTTCTTCCGTCTCATCTCTCTCTCTCTCTCTCTGTCTCTCTCTCTCTCTCTTTTACTAAACATGTAACATATGTTATATATTCACTCTTGCACCTTTTCCTTCTATAAGATGTTGATAACGTTACATATACTTTGTAAGGCTGTCATGGGATCGCTCTTTAACCCATTATCAACAGGAATAACGTGGACAAATATATATATATATATATATATCTGCAAACTGCATAGACCCAGATCTGCAGGCGCATTATGCGACGGCAAATCAGGGTATATGTAGTTTGCATTTTGACACGGATTATACGCGAGTATATACGGTATATATATATATATATATATATATATATATATATATATATATATAATGAGGTTTTTATTTTATTCTACACTTCGCAATAAAATAATTTAAACGTTGCTATAAATACCCTACCATTAGCTTTGCCATCTTTCATACGAAAATATGTAATGTAGTGTGGAATGAACTATAAATGATTACTTACTTTAATATAAAGGTAATTTATGCAAGATTTATACTATACAATATTACAGACCTGCTCTCAAAGATGTTATTATGGTAGCGTCCCATGGGTAATAACGTGGTCAAAAACGCAATCAACAGATATTAAATTACTGTAGGCTTTCCTTCATGAATAACAAGATGTTATCAAAGTTTGACAGTTGCATGATTAGGGTAGGCCCTGATCCCAAGTAATCAAATGAACAAACACTATTTGAACCCTCCACGGTAGTTCTTGATACTGTGAGATTGCAAGCTTGCCATCATATTTTTCTGATACAATAAGAACTTGAAAGCCGGGATAAAATTATACGTTGCATATGACTCGTACGTACCGTATCTACTCGTGTATAATGCGGGTCCAAATGCAAACAACATAGACCCTGATCTGCTGTCGCATTATGCGCCAGCATATCAGGGTCTATGTTGTTTGTTCTAATGATTAGTCCTTACAACTGCAAAGACCCAGATCTGCCGGCGCATTATGCGACGGCAGATCTGGGTCTATGCAGTTTGTAGTTGGAATAAGGTTATTCGCGAGTATAGACGGTAATAATATTGGACTGATCTTCACAAAAAAGCCATTTCGGGCGAATTAAACGCTGGGAATGGATAAACTTGTTTTCATATTCCAGCTTGGATGTCATTAGAGAATTACAAAACCCGAAATTAATGATTGGCAAAGTTGACTGATAGATTAAATGGAAAGTAATCTCCTGCCACTTACAGTCGACAATTGAACAAAGAACAGACCTTGTAATTTAATGCCATCCTGCAGACGTAATGCTAATTTTTCTTGTTTTTTTTTTTAAAAATTGTATTTAGATAGAATACTTATCATTTGCAATTTCAAGAAAAGAGATGAAAGTGGTATTCCGCATGTTATATTATATATCCATGTTATATGTGTTCAGTGATCTTTCGGTTCGTATTTGAAATAAATACCTTTCACTGAGTTGGGGAAATATAAAGAAAACAAAAACTCCAACATGTAGAAACGTATCTCCAAGTCATCAGGGTTTCCCTTCCCATTAAGTTTGTTGCCATTTAGTTAAATACGTACAACAGTAAATAGCGTACAAAGTGTTAATTGTTATTAATATCAGCAGATAGCAGAATGTAAATGGATTTATTATATGTTTCATAATGAGATAATGAAATATATCAGCAGGAGAAAAATTATATCGCTAAAGTGGCGATACCACTTTTATCGCCACAGTGGCGATATCACTTTTGGAACTACTTTCTTTTTTAATTTAGGAAGTATATCTGCCCTTGTGCATGTTATTCAGACATGTATTTCAATATTTAGGCCTATTTCATTTTTTCTTCTTTTTTTCCCTCTCTCTCTCTCTTTCTCTCTCTCTCTCTCTCTCTCTCTCTCTCTCTCTCTCTCTCTCTTCCACCCTCTCTCTCTCCCCCTATCAGGATGAACAGATCTTAAAATGTGTCCAGACTGTTGACTCTCTAGTATACATTTATATAATCAATGAGATGGCGCGGTCAATAATGCCTACAAATGAACCCCAAACAACAAAGACCAGACTTCAAGTATTAACCTTTTTATAATTAGTTTTCCACATGAATCATGCAAATTGTCAGTGACTGAACTTACATGAATCATGCAAATTGTCAGTGACTGAACTTACATACATGATCTAGCGCTATTCGATATTCTGTCACCCATACAGCATCATATACCTGTTACACGCAATGACAAACGGTACACATTTTTAAGAAAACTCTTGATTGCATATAGTAATAAAATTGTTTAAGTAGCGATTTTAGCTGTCATCACAATCATAATCATGTCTGAAAATGATGGAAGAATTAGTCATTGATTAGTGTTGATTGCAAACCGAAATGAAGTGACAATCAAATTTGGGTGTAGAGTCTGACACCAATATAGACAGCAATCCTGCCAACACCCAAATTCACGTCTGAATGCAGAAATAATCAAAAATAGCTACCAAAATTCTTACAAGTAACTCACAATTATTACAATCTGTTGTTTAATGATGTTATGCTTTGAAGTCTGTTGGAACGTTCTGTCATGTTTCTAATGTAATGTTCACTGTATCAATCCGCGCAAGAAATGTGTTAACGAAAAAACAAATCTCTTTATTTTCGTATAAAAACATTCATTAATTTGACAAAATACACAATTTGAAGCATTATATGTATAATCTAAATTTGTAAAAAGTCACTGTCCTAAAATTATAGTAAAGTTTCGGAACTTCTTTTTATCGATGTAATAATAGAGCTGCTAATATCATTGACATAGAATGGAGAAACAAATCCATGCAAATTGAAGGTTTTTGCCTTAAAAATATTTCATAAAAGAAAATCGACTTTTTTTTTTTTTTTTTTTTTTTTTTTTTTACTAGATATAAGGAAGTATTTCACTCGTAGAGTGGAAACATTTTGTATAATTGACGAGTTTCCACTTCACTCGTGAAATATTTCCTTATAGCTAATAAAGATATCCTATATGTCTCACATGACTACTCTAATATTTACGTTAAAATACCCATTTATTATATACTTAAGTTTGAAATATAGAAAAATAATTTTTATGTTTTTCATTCCCATATTTTCACATGTGAAAAATTTATCCTTTTATTTTCACATGTTAAAATATAAGATTTCCCATAATGCCATGCGACGCTTGATTGGGTGTGCCTACAGAAGTTATATATGCAGTAACATAAACGAGCACTTTGTGAGCTAGAACAAATAAATAGAAACACTATTACACATCAGACATGAAAATTAAGTTTTGCTGAAGAAATTAGACTCAACGCTGTTCGCGTCTCTAAGAAGTTATTCCCCTTACTTCTTTGACAAGGATGATAAACCCGCTGTGATGCATTGCTGAATCGGACTTGCTTTGTAGTCAGATATGATCAAATAGTTTAGAAACTATTTGAAATGTAATTTACTGCGACAGATTAGGTCATCACAGTCCTACCGCTCTCTTAAGACTGATATTTATATAATCAGCCTATGAAAGTGAGGTGAATTTACAAAAAGGGCGGTCGTGTGTTGTGTTGAAGAGTCAGTTTAATCTTCCAAGCTTCGATTCTGGAGCAAGTTTGGTATATAATAAAGAGATAATTTTCTTTTCCTGCATAAATACCGGATATATTTTGTACTAAACGATGACATATATTCGGTATTAACTTAGGAAAAGAAAATATCCTCTATATCATAATTGTGATGTACGTAACACGTGTAATAACACCTCATGACGTCACAAATCACGTCATAACGTCCATACGCCTCACAGTGGGTTATCTCCCTTTCCAAAGATAACACTACTGCCACCATGATGTAAATCTGATGGTAAAATGCCACCTGGAGAAAACCGTACGCTATGAAAACTGCATGAGCATCACACTCAGTTCATATGGCATTTTCTGTGATATTTTCTCTACAATGACTTTAGTGCAGAAAGTAAAGTTTTATCTGAGATGTAGGAGGAAAATATCAGGAATTCTTTACTTGTAGAGACGGAGCACAGGGCTGATATTGTTACAAGGTAGCACGCGGCAGACTTCACAATATACGAGTAACATTACAATAAAGCGCATCTGAACTGCCTTACATAGTTTGGTTGTTTATGCCTCGTTTTCGATTGGATTTCAATATGTGATAATAGATATAAAAAGAAAAAAAAAAAAGACAGGATCCAGTCAAAGTACTCGTGTACGCAAAGATGGCGTACTAAGGTTTAGATAACCCAGGAGTCAAAACAGCCTTCAAGCAACGTCATGCAAAGGAAAGACGTAAATACAGAGGCATCCGAATGTATTTCAAAGTCATTTCACTACACTATTTTGCGTTTTGGTCAAACAAAAACAGTATTTTTTCTCATGCAATAAATAGAATCTGACATCTGCACTAATTTTGAATTATATTTATGAAACTCGTCGAATAATTATAATTATTTGCTCGCCCAGGCTCGCAAAATATAGAATGTATTCGACTCGCTTCATAAATTTCATTTGAAATGAGCACTGGTGTAAGATCTATTATGTGTAGCATAAGAAAATGACTTGTTGTTGTCTTTTTTTTTTTTTTTTTTTTTGTCGAAATTTGGAATAAAGAAAATGGGAAAGACTTCAACAATATGCTATAAAAATAGAATGCATGTTTTAATATGTACCAATGTATGACTCATGAATACCTTCGGGCCTTCGTTCCACCAAATGTTCAGCAGGTAGTGATAGACAAACTCCTGATAGATCTAACCTCCAACGCCTTTTCCAGCACTAACTTATATCAAAATTCATTTTTTGATAAAGTCTATTATTGAATTGAATCTTCTGACCTTAGAGAAAAGGAACAACCCTTCATTATATTCCTGTAAGTTGCACTTAAACAGGAATCTAGAAAATACCCCAGTCTATTACTATCAAAGTGAGAGATCAGCATGGTCTTTATCAAAGGTTACATAAGTACATAGAATACCTACCTGAATGTGGCCAACCGTTTACTTTTATTGCAGAATGAACCAAAGTAGTTTTAAGTAACTAACTTACCAATACACAAACTAACTGATCGCCGCTTGAATGCAGTAATATATGCAGCTTTAAGGAAAATATTCAAAATTATAGAGCATATAAATTAAGTGAAGAAAATATACCAAGGAGGCTGAACTCTACTTGTCGAAATGAATCATTAAATATGTATAAGGGGAGTGATTTTGATAATTTGTCAAGAGTGTGTTTATTCAAACTGTGATAACATTTAATCAGACTCTTAAACGCTCGATGTAGGTGTTAATATTAGAAACTATTAACTTTGTAAAACGTTTGAAATTTTTTAAAATCACATTCACTTTCTAGGTTAGATTTATGTTTGAGTTTTAGGCAACGAAATGACCGCATTTTGCTTCAGGTGAACGTCGTATATGAGACAGTTCATTTTTTGTGCAAGAAAATAAAACATTCTCCGTTGATGTGAACCAGCACTGCACATAACTCATCTTAGAACAAAATTGTGTATTATGACAAGAATATAAAATATGGACGTGAGAGAGGTGTTTTCTTTTGATATTAAGTTTTCTAAATTCCATTTGCAGTTTTCTAACGCATTTATCAGGCTCGTTCCTTCCAATCTCAGATCTTGCAACTCTGCTCCAAGTTGTCGCTCCGTAGCATACGACGCGCCAAGCAGGTGGAGTACTGGAGGATCCGATTTTAATCAGATCGGGTTCCCTGTTCTGAATAAACTGCCAAATCTTTGTCCCTGATCGGAGTTGCCACTGTATAAGGTCTGATCATTTCACACAGAAGTTAATATTTATTCCATAATAACGTAACAATATAAAGAAGAACCAAGTCTAAATTATTGCCACAAGACATGATGGTAGTTTTTTTTTACTGGATTGGCCGACCATTTGGGACCAGTAGCGTCGAAAGTTAGAGAATAAAACAGATAACCAATCTCAAGAGTCACAGGTGAAAGTGAAAAAATAATCACAGATAAAAATTAAAATGTCCACTGTTCACATAGGTCTAGTGTAATGCATAAGTAATTGTCCTTCTCCAGAGAAATACATTTGCTTGCTAAACAATAATTAACTACAAAAAGTAAAGATTCAAAAGCAAGATATGGTTGTTAATTTTATATTTTAAGCTCTCATGGTACTCGAAGGACTATTTGAAGCATCATTTGTGATGACCAGAGAACTCGTATGTCGGGTCTGTCATAATTTAATACCTTGGATAAAATATAAATGTCATATTCCTATAATTGGTTGACGTGGACATATTCGGTTCTATCTTTTTGGTGATTATGCTTCACGTTAAATTTGATAAGGTTGACCGTAATAATTGCTTATAACAGAAACTTATGATTTGTAGTAATGTACAAGAACCGTTCTGAATCGCTCCTGAATATCGGAAGCTATTACAATAATAGTGATTTAAAACTAAAACTTCAGTCATAAATATGAAGTTCTGATGATTATATCAAAATATACAATAAAAGTGATCCTTTAACTTTACCTAAATATTATCACTTGGTTTCTGAATTTAAATACCAGACATCGTTTGTACATCCAAGAATCAACGTACACTCAAAATGATTAGTTTTTCCTTTTTTTATACAAAAAGTAGCCACATATAGATAATCAGCAAGCCATCCGAATGCGAGTACATGCTTTTACGAGAGAGAGAGAGAGAGAGAGAGAGAGAGAGAGAGAGAGAGAGAGAGAGAGAGAGAGATTTCATGTATATTCGTGACAGAGGAACAGCTTAAATGAGTGCAAAAGGAAAACACGATATGCAAAACGTATTAACAATTAGATTTTTGTTCGTTAAGTCATGACAATTTTAAAATTACGATTTTCAATATATGAGAGCCAGTAGTGTTTATTGGCTGTAATTTACTTCTGACAAGTTGTTCAATTTCCATGAAGTTGTGAGAAATTAATGTTGCACGTGAAAGCCGATACATGTGACAAGAATAGACGGAGTGGGTTATATATTCTGACACCACCAAGCTGCACAATGAAATTTTAGATTAAGCAAATAATTTCTACAAATGGCCTGGACATGCACTAAATACTGGTATTCAAATGACACGCTAAATTCAAAATTAAGTGTTGCATATAACAAACATGGATTATAATATTATTCTGTTAACAAAAAATAAATGAAATTGTTCTGTTAATTTGACAAATATGAAACTGTTGTGTTCACTTAATGTATATGGATTTGTGTGACTATGCTGACGACATGAAACTATGAAGCTTCGCAATTCACATAAGAGACACGAATTTATCAAATTGTTCTGTTCACAAAACAGATATTAATATATGAAATTTTAACGGTCAAAAAACCGATTTTATGAAAAGATACCGTTAAATAACAGGCATGAAGTTATGATACCATATCGTTCATGTAACGATGCACTATAATATGGAGTAACACACGGAATGCTTCCATATACGGTATCCGGTCCAGCCAGCCGAAGAACGCGCCGGTACCTCACTGTCGGGCAGACAAAAGCCGCAACATGATTCATTGACCCATCAGACGCTGAGCGGGATCACACATACCTTCCTACATCTAACACCACTGGTTCCAGACAATATTACTTGGCCAAGCCCTGGAACATCTGCTTAAAATATACACCATTGAACCGTGTAATACATGAGCAAGAAACGTCAAGAGTTGTTTGGTACAGACACCAATATATATATATATATATATATATATATATATATATATATATATATATATATATATATATATATATATATAGGTACACAAGAAAAGACCTGGTTAAACAGTAAAACTGTTCTACGTTAATAACGACTATATAGACTTCTATGATAATCAAGTTCATACATGAATCTATCTAAAATACGACTAATCACATGAGATTATACAAATCTAGAACGCTTCTCATCTGTTATTATATACAGAATACATAATTTAAGCCCACTTGTGAATTCAGTTGTAACCTGAAATAGATTATATTAAATTTGATTGGAATGTATTATGTGAAAGTTGTGTGACCTATCTGAAATCTTGGAAAAGTCTGAATCATCTAACGTAACAAACTACTCTATCTATCAAACACATGATAGAAAGAAAACAATTATCAAATACCTCTTCAACGGAAAGGTTGATATGGTAAAGGAGACAAGCGCCCCGACAAGCCATCTAGCTATGTGACTATATTGAAAAATTGTAACTCTATATACTGGTACGTGTCGGGATCCCACGGACGCAAAACATGAGGTAAGTGAGCTTCTACCGTAAGCACTTTGGACGTTCCACAGTGATCCTGTCGACCAAGTGAGTGAAACTCGTTATGTATGATGTTTATATAATATTATAAATATTTTAGGAAATTATAAATGTTTCTTGACTTTAATATTTGCTTAAATCTTAATGTTGTTTATTAGAAAAAAAACATGTTTAACTAGTGTCCTTGAATTAGGTTCTTTACTTCAGATTTGAGCTAAAGCATAGTTTTGATCAACAAAATGTTTACCAAATTTGAGGTCAAGGTTGATTTTGTTTACAAATAAAACTGGAAATACCTTAGGAGTTACCTGTCAATGGTCACACGTACATTTATTATTCTAGAATATTCTGTCATGTGACCAATCTTTATATATACCATGTTTAGTGGACAGTTTTTCAGTTTCGACATTACTATCAGTCTTGTAAAGAGCTATTACAGTTGTGGAAAGTCATTCCAAATTCTAAGAGAGGAATTATTTAAAATATTCATTGGATTATAACAGTGCTCGTAGACTTTTGGATTTTGGATTTTTAATTGATGATTTTGGAATTTATGTGAACTTATTCAGAGATATTTTCGAGTACTTCATTTTGACATCAGCACATTAAAGACTACTAGTACATCAGGACTTTGAAGACCATTGGAACACTAATTCTTATTGGATTATTTGGATTTCAATACACATTACTGTAAGTATCTTTTTGATTTTTCATTTTAATTATCTAGAAATAAATTGCTCGTTGATTTGTACTTGATTTGTTGGTTTCACTTTCTTTCTGTTACATTTTTCTAGACCATAGAGTCGTAACGAACTCAACACGTCACAATCGTACCAAGAACCAAACCATACGTCATCGGTAATGTTGTGGTCGACAACAGGACACATTCTATATTTATATTAAAATACAATACAATTGCAACTGTGTGCACATAGTTCGTCCATATTACCTCTCCTCTTAAACAGAGTGGAAACACTTTTTAGAATTCAATGAATGCAACAAAATAGGAACTAACAACATTATCTGCATTACCAGAGACACAAAAGGAGTAAACTTGTCATGACACAAGGCAATTTATAGTCCATATAAATTATCTGGTCCTACGTTTTCAGATCTCAATGCAAATGCGATACGATTACAATTCAAGTGCCCAACGCATCAATCTTGCGTTTGCAATTTTGGCTTTATTCAAATAGGTCAGGGGCTGATGATAAGTCTAGAAAACACATTCCCTCCCAAGGAGGTACGTGTGGAATATGCATTTCAACCACACAACTCCCAAACATTCCTTTTCAATTAGGGAGTAATTTTGCTCCCTATGTAAAATTTCATAATTGCATAGGCTACGGGTACCTTGACCCCCTCTTGTTCCTGCAGCAAATCTGCTCCGAAACACTTGGTTGAGGCGTCAATCCACAATGCAAACGAGTTGTCCAACTCCGGCCACTTTAAGATTGGAGAGCTCATGAGTTTGGTTTAAAGCATATACCCCAAGTATTTGGTTGGCTCTTCTTTGTCAAGTCGGTAGGCGGGCTTACTATGGCGGCAAAAGTCTCGACATTCTCCTTCACCTCTCCCATGGGACACTGTAGGGTTTTTTTTGCACTGGGATCTTGTTTTGATGAATATTTAAAAATCTGACCAAATCGTGGTTCTAGAACCCTCGAATTTCCAATGAAGTCGTAAATCAGATTGTCCATGCATAAAGCTTCGACCGTTTCCGTTAAGAAAGCCGTCTCAATATCCATTTTTGCAACGGAGAAATGGTCAAGCGTCATATCTAATAACATACATGGGGATCTCCAACGGAGTATTTGCTCATCCTTCACCAGCCTCGTCTTTACGACTATTCCGGTACAGGTACCTTTTACTGGATGTATTCTATTCTTCGTTTGTTGATCGTGTTATGTTCTCCTCCCGAACTTTGTTGATTATGTCATTGGCACATTTCTAAAGAAAACTGCAGAGCTCAATTATATCGGAAATGGTTTGGCAATTGATACGAATACAATCTAAATTTGGAGTATTTATGTTTTATCATACAGATCTACCGCATTTTATAATTTTGTACAAGTATTAATATTAGCAGAAATTAATTAACTATATAATTGTTATTACCTGTGACTGCACTGACAGGAATAACATACATCTCAGAGGGATTTTATTGGAAAAAAATAGCAAAGGTGAATATGCTTTTATGCTGTGAGAAGGAATTCAGGTTCTATGTTAGATATTGATGCTAGCATAACTTTGAAGTAAATAAAACCTGTGTAACCATTGATGTACATTGAGTAATTTATCAGACTTAAACTTTTTGGAAAATTTCATTATACTCTTTTGTAATACAATAAACTTAACTGCACACTTTGTTGTCTAAGAAAATATTGCACAATATATCTGAACTTAATTAAATAAACTTAATTGATTCCATCAAATTAATTAATAGTTTCTTTTAGTTCAATTACATAGACAGCTCAACACGTCTCAATGTCTTTACTTTAATTTGGCATGGCAAGTGAATAATTAAGATTTTATTCAATGTGAGTAGTAATACTCATGAACAATTATTCTACCATTTTAATCTTTTGAACTTAAGTTTCCGTTAGAATTGACTCTTTATTTAAAATAGTGTCAAGGTTCGACAAACACGTTCCAAACATTGCATCTCAAAAAAGCTATTACTACTGGGATAACCGTCACATAATCAAACGATTGCACAGCTCGCCTCTACGATTTTTTTTAGTAATCTCCAGCAGCCATTGTAACACTACTAATCATGCAGACAATAAATTCAGACTAATGTGATGTTGACAACGAAATTTAAGTTTCTTTTTGCACATTTTTGTGTCTTCGTTTTCGAACTTAATGTTTAATTGACAAATATATATATAGCAATACAGACATCTATCCATACATATATACATCCATCCATCCATCCATACATATATACAGACATCCATCCATACATATATACATCCATCCATCCATACATATATACAGACATCCGTCCATACATATATACAGACATCCATCTATACATATATACAGACATCCATCCATACATATATACAGACATCCATCCATACATATATACATCCATCCATACATATATACAGACACCCATCCATACATATATACATCCATCCATCCATACATATATACAGACATCCATACATATATACAGACACCCATCCATACATATTAACTGACATCTATCCATAAATGTATAAAGACATCCATCCATCCATACTTATATACATCCATCCATACATACATATATAAAGACATCCATCCATACATATATACATCCATCCATCCATACATATAATTAGACATCCGTCCATAAATATATACAGACATCAATTTATACATATATAGAGACATCCATCCATACATATATACAGACATCCGTCCATACATATATACAGACATCAATCTATACATATATACAGACATCCATCCATAAATATATCCAGACATCCATCCATACTTATATACAGACATCTATCCATAAATATATAAAGACATCCATCCATACATACATCCATCCATCCATATTTATACACAGACCTCCATACATACATATATACATCCATCCATCCATACATATATACATCCATCCATCCATACTTATATACAGACATCCGTCTGTACATATATACAGACATCTATCCATACATATATACATCCATCCATTGAAACATATATACATCCATCCATCTATACATATATACATCCATCCATCCATCTATATATACAGACATCCATCTATGCATGTATACAGACATCCATACATATATACAGACATCCATCTATACATCCATCCATCCATGCATATATACAGACATCCATCCATACTTATATACAGACATCTATCAAATATATAAAGACATACATCCATAAATATATAAAGACATCCATCCATCCATACTTATATACAGACATCCATTCATACATATATACAGACATCCATCCATACATATATACAGACATTCATCCATACATATATACAGACATCCAGAAATACATACATAATATGACTTGGCATATAAGATATAAAGCAATAAAAGAACGTTCTCTTTCTATGATATCATAGTAGAGGTAATATAATGACTTCATTAAAAACCAGAGATTATTATAATTATTATTATTATTTTTTTATTTTTTTTTAATCGTTCTTAAAGTCTGTTTATAGCCATTATCGTTGATCACCCTCGTAGCTAGATTTACGGCCTTTGATTAACGTTAGAGTGACGCGACAGCAAGTATTAGAAGCATGATTCATGCATCAGTAATTACCTTGATTAGCCACTATAGCAGGAGCCTCACATGTAAAGGATGCATTTCACTCATCTAATTCCCATACTCTTTCACATATACAATGCACAGCTAACCTGTTTTGGATAAACCATCACAACATACAATGTATAGCATTAACATAGAAATTTTACCATTTAATCAATATATTTAATCCTACTTCCAACTGCACTGGTCTGTGTAGGCAATTATGTATATAGCATGGGAACATCTATGTGGTTATTCGCTAAACACAAATTCTTAACCTATGTTATTAAGAAACGAAAGGTAGGTCACAATGACATTCTTTGGTTTTAAGGTTACTAACAGAGATATATCAAGCTTTATGCGTTGAACATAAACAACACCCAATAAATGAACTTTAAGCAAAATGTAAGCAAAGTCACTAAAACAGCGAAATATAATTCACATCGACCTCATTTTTGAATATTGATGTAGTACTTATCAAAACACATCCCTTCGTCAAATGTCATGGTTATAGGAAAAATAGAAATAAACACCAAACACAAAATGTAAACAAAGTAAGTGAAGCGTAGAATATGGACCATAATAACCCACCTCTGCAAAAAGGGAGTAGTGCTCTTCAAAATACACCCCCTTCAACAAGTTTCATGATTATGGAACGAATAGTATGTACCTGGCTTGCAAGTAACCTATGTAGTCATGAACTAACTGCAAAAATTTAACCAAAGTCAATGAAGCATGAAATGTGACTCACCGTGACCTTTTATATAGTGTGGTTCTAACAGAGATGTATACAATCATCTTGTCTAATGATTCTAACATGTACGGCTAAAATAGAAACTTTAATAAAGCCAGTGATGCGTTAAATAGGGGTCACAGTGACTTATTTTTGTGACGAGGGTGTTGTGGTCGTTACAATGCATCCCCTCACCAAATTTCATGACTAGGTATGTATACATGATGCATCAAACCTATGTGATCCTTTGCTAAACTCGAAAACTTACCCATAGCCGGTAAATTGTGACATGTAGATCACAGTGACGTCCTTTTGTTGTATGCGTGTGATATTAATATAGATGCATACTGTCATCTAGTTTGATGGTTCTAGAATGAACATTGCCTGCGAAATATACTTAAAGACACAATATTTAGCGAAAGTCATTGAAGAGTGAAATACAACGTTTGTGATGAAGGTGTAGTACTGATCAAGATGCATCCCCTCACCAAGTTTCCTGATTCCAGGTGTACCAGTATGTATATAGGGTGCAAATAACATGATCTAAACGCGATACACTTAACCAAGAATGTACAAATAATTTACTAGTAGGTGCAAAGTTAGCTCCTTTAGCCACACCCCATTGTGTTGGCGCTATGAAACCCACTCCGAACCTATGCATAGAACTTAGGAAGAAAGAATAGCTGAGATACAGTGATGCTGCTGTACACATGTATATGGTTTGATCTGTGCCGATGCCGACGCTGACTCTAATACTGCCGCTTCCGCAGTCGACGGGAGTCCTATATTTGCTTCCTTCTACTTCGTAGAGACGAGCTAAAATTAACCGTGACTGGAGGTCTTTAGTTACATTTATACCAAAACCTCGTGATACCGCATTATGGAAACTCCACTTAGACGATTTATTTAAAATTGGAAAGATGAGAAAGCGGGGTACTGAGTACATGTTGACACATATTATCAACTAAAAACTGAACAAAGACATTCTTAAAATTCAATTATACTCCATTCACATGGGACTATTTACATACCTGTGCAATTTTACATACGTATGTATATTCATATAAGTATGTAAGTTTTGCGATGTAAACGGATTTGCACACGTATATAAATTTGAATAGTGTGTAAATTTGTGCCATCTCTACAGCTATTTCAAAAGCAAATTTACACATATGTAAATTTTGCATAGTATGAAAATTTCAGCATGAGAATGCATTACAAAATACAGACACGCGTGTATTTAAAATGTAGCTAAGAATTTTTAATTTTTTAAATTTGAACTAAGTTTATTATGGACGATAACTAGGTTTGCTTATGGCTAATCAGTTACTGTACGATGTGTTTTTTTTTTTTTTTGTTTGTTTAATATGTACGTTTATTCCATATGTACCTGACTATCCTACGAGGTGTTGTGTCAAAGCGTGGTATTGGCTGGCTGGCTGGATTGTGTCAAAGCGTGGTATTGGCTGGCTGGCTGGTTGGCTGGTTGGCTGGCTGGCTGGATTGTGTCAAAGCGTGGTATTGGCTGGCTGGCTGGCTGGCTGGTTGGCTGGCTGGCTGGATTGTGTCAAAGCGTGGTATTGGCTGGCTGGCTGGATTGTGTCCAGGCGTGGTATTGGCTAGCTCGCTGACTGGTAGGATGGATAGATTGTGTCAAGACGTGGTATTGACTGGCTGGCTGCATTATGTAAAGTTATTATATTGGATGGTTGGCTGGATGTATGGATTGTGTCATGGCGTGGTAGTGGCTGGCTGGCTGGTAGGTTGGTAGAATTGTACTAGTAGAAAGATTCTATGGAATTTAGCAAAATATGTATTTACCATTTGAAATGAGAAAGCAAGTTTTGTCATCTGATCTCAACTAGACATTTCAATGGTAATGTATGTGAAATTAAGTTACAGTATTATTAAAATAATTTACATATCTCTTTCCATATTCTCGATAAACTTTGTGTTGTACTCAATACGCATGTAATGTTTGGAGTAAATAAAGAATTGGAATCTGACTACATTAGTCTATTCTTTCTTGAAGAGGTCTTATCTGGGAGTGAGAGCAATATCTTGTAAAGACAGATGATTACTTAACTGGCTGTTGAACACATGTGTTTGCTTAATAGAGGTGGTCTTTTAATACACGTTTGACTAATAATCTTGTTACTAAAAATCAGATGATTAAGTGCGAGGCCTTCCAAATTTAAAGACTAAAAACCAGTATTTACATGAAGCTTCCTCGGTGTAGTTAGAAAATCAATGGGTAAGGAAGCATATATATGGGAGCATAGATGTGAGTTCAAAGGATACATATCCAGGGAGCATAGATGTGAGTTCAAAGGATACATATCCAGGGAGCATAGATGTGAGTTCAAAGGATACATATCCAGGGAGCATAGATGTGAGTTCAAAGGATACATATTCAAAGATAACGTAATAAAATAGTCTATCTATAAACTAAAACAAAATAGCAACAATAACAAAAACATTGCGCCAGAATATCTGGACATATATTCTCTTACCATGGTTGCCGATACACTTAGTTCATCGTTGATGTGGGACCAAGTGATGTGGGACCAACGACTCTTTGCTAGCTAAGATGACTTAGCCTGTGGAGAATCACAACACAAGAGTTGATGGGGTCAGTGATTTTTTATTGATCCAATATACTTTATATGTATAGCATTCATTGTGCTTGTTTTCTATTCATTTCGATCTTACCAAAAGATCGTGTCCATTTTTAGCCAGATCCACTGTTCATTGAGTCATATGACCATTGCACAAGAGCTGACTGAAGCACTGTCGAAGCAAAAATGCAAAAGAGTTGTTCTTAAGGCCTGCCATATCTTTTGTTTGGCAACAGAGGTTAGTGCATGGCTTTGGCTTTGCCCCCTCCCCTGGATAAATTCCTTCTGACACCCATGCGTGAGTGTTAGAGTGCAGGAAAGACTGTGTGACTGCAGTTTGAACCCCTAAATCGGAGATTTTATCTTGGGCTGCAAAACAAGTTTGATCTGAAGTTAGGGAGCGGGGTGCTGGGGTAGGGCGTGTTGTTTTTATTATTATGGAGTGTGTACAGACAAGCATGACCTTAAGTATACTGAAAACCGATTGAGACTTATGTTACGACTCTATGTCTTTACAAATATGAAACAGAAAGAAAGTGAAACCAACAATGTAAGTAATATCAACAAGCATTTTTGTTCCCTACAATACAAAGTGAAATTCAAGAGATATTTATAATATTGTGAATCAAATTCCAAATAATGCTAAATGTCCTAATTATAAGTCCAAAAATTTAGAATATTTCGAATGAGTTCCAATAGTCTTGAATGTCCTAATATAACACAATGATACAATCCAGAATGAGTTCGCAAAAGTCCAAAGTAATGTATTAATTCAAAAGTCAATGAGTACATTAGTAATTTCAATGAATATATATTAAATAAATAATTCCTCTTGAATTATGTCTGATTTCAACGGCACAATGTAAAATCTGATCACAAATGGATTCCCACAAACTGATCTAAAACAGGAATTAATTATTTGTTTACCAAATCCCTATTTATATACATTTTCACTTGACCTATATCAACAGGATGTGAAGCAATAACATGGGGAAAAAAGTCTTACTTTCAACACAACTGACCTTGAACTCAGATGCTTGTAACTATTCTGTTTACAAGTGACCAGTGTCAAAATTACGAATTACCTTATGGACTAGATCCAAATACACATTATAGATTAAATATACATAACACCTCAAAGTAGTCCCCAGAATTTATAAGTGTGTAAGCAATCAAGAGCAGTATCACGTGACTCTATACAGCCAATCGCATGACAGAAAACGCTGTGAATTCATAACAATTGGAATTAAGGAACTTTATTGAAGTTAATCTGGTTCGTGTTTATGATAATCCCAATAACAATTACGGTTTAAATCCATTTAAAGTCGAACAAGTTCCATAACTCTGAAAATATTTTGACAGAAAAGTTTGAAATTCAAACTTGATGTAAACTCAATATCAGAATTTATGAAAGTTGGTTTCAGTTTATGGAGCCTTAAAGTGACGATGAACGATGCACATGAGTAACATAATTCTCCTTCCATAGAATATTACGACAGGGGTTCAAATTACAGGACATGGACAATGACAAAGCGCCTTCCTTCTTCATTAATAATAGATGATACCGTAAACATTTTTAAATTTATATTTCGACAAGCATTTGATGTCTCTATCTTTGCATGTATGTTTATATGTGTCTTGGAAAGAATTATTGATAGAAAATATATTTGTATTATTACGCTTATTTACAGGCATTAATAATAATATATCCTTTTATCAATAAAAAAAAATTCTTTGACTTCATCATCTTTTGTTTCTTCTTGCTATCATCGTCGTCGTCGTCATCATCTCCACCATCATCAACATGATGATTGTTGTTGTTATCAATGGCAGTTTTTCTAGGAAATATCCTATTTCCCTATGATGTCTTTAATAAGCAGCCCTCCACCCTTTTTCTCCCCTTTATTAACTATAAAACCCTCAATTGCATAGCTATCTCAAAACCAGTGTGAATGCATTGCCAATTTGATAGTTCCAACGTGTGTAGATTTATATTTGTGTAAACATATATGCCGTTAGTAAATTTTGTACGTGTGAACGGGGTTTTTAGGCGCATACTGAAGGCTATAGTAATACAACTTTGATTTGCTTTTAACTTTAAAATAATAATCATGTTAAAATTTACGCTGGAGGCTTCTGGGTAAATGTCATCCAAATTCATGAACAGATAACTTTATCGTTTCTCAAACTCTGTGATCTAGTTTATGAGAAGAATATTTCAACCTCATACAAAGCTATCAAAGACATGGAACCTAAGTAATATGGCACAAGTTATTTTTTTGTTTTTTGTGTGGACCACTTGAATATTATCATACCGCGGCTCTGTTGTAGAAATATTTAAAAAGTGGAATCCAAAATTAGCCAACATATTGTGACAGTATGTAATTTAAGCGTGTTAGTTTCAAATATATGTTTCTGCAATGGACTTTAAGATCAAGAATACAGTTTATTGAGATAGATAGATATATAGATTATTTCATGAAGAAAAAATAAAATTGCAAAGATATAAATACTCTGAATCCTGAAGCTTTTTTGCACTTTTCCCCATGAATGAGTTTTAGGTTTGATAAAGCTAGTTGTGTACAAGACTTTGATCGAATTGATTCATAACATTTTCTAGATATTTCTTGCATTTTTTTAGAAAAAAATCCCCCAGCAATCTCTTCGTTCTATTCGAGCGTAGTGGACTCAACTCCAACATATAAACGGTTTCTATTGTCCTCATCGCTTATAAGGCAAAGAACAACATTCTTTTTTAGAGCGAGTTCCAATAGGCTAATCAAACAGCGAGAACTAACACCGAGAGTTCCATACGAATGTCAGGTGTATAATCCTCACTAACCAATAAGAAAGTGTGTTGCCAAGACCTTAAGAGTAAGTACATAGCCATCCTCTAATCTCTTTCACTATTTGTACTAGTTCAAAAATTAAAATCCCAAATATGTGTTGATTTATCATATATAAAGCATACTTTCATTGTCCGAATAATAATAATAATAATAATAACAACAACAACAACAACAACAACAATAATAATAATAATAATAAATAAATAAATAAATAAATTCATTAATAAACTCCGTTTGTTATGGTGATCGCCATGTTGAGTTCGCTTATTTTATTTTTTTTTTCTAGTCGTTCGATTTGCTCATCAAATTCCAATTGAATGCCCACGCTAATCTTTAATACTAATATCATGGGAGCTGTACTAACTCTTACAGTTCTGTACTAACTCTTACAGTTCTGTACTAACTCTTACAGTTCTGTACTAACTCTTACAGTTCTGTACTAACTCTTACAGTTCTGATACTAACTCTTACAGTTCTGTACTAACTCTTACAGTTCTGATACTAACTCTTACAGTTATGTACTAACTCTTACAGTTATGTACTAACTCTTACAGTTCTGTACTAACTCTTACAGTTATGTACTAACTCTTACAGTTATGTACTAACTCTTACAGTTATGTACTAACTCTTACAGTTCTGTACTAACTCTTACAGTTCTGTACTAACTCTTACAGTTCTGATACTAACTCTTACAGTTATGTACTAACTCTTACAGTTATGTACTAACTCTTACAGTTATGTACTAACTCTTACAGTTCTGATACTAACTCTTACAGTTATGTACTAACTCTTACAGTTATGTACTAACTCTTACAGTTATGTACTAACTCTTACAGTTATGTACTAACTCTTACAGTTCTGATACTAACTCTTACAGTTATGTACTAACTCTTACAGTTCTGATACTAACTCTTACAGTTCTGTACTAACTCTTACAGTTCTGATACTAACTCTTACAGTTATGTACTAACTCTTACAGTTATGTACTAACTCTTACAGTTATGTACTAACTCTTACAGTTATGTACTAACTCTTACAGTTATGTACTAACTCTTACAGTTATGTACTAACTCTTACACTGATACTAACTCTTACAGTTCTGATAGAGCTCATTATGAGAAAAATTGACGGTTCAATATGACCTACCAAAATAAAAAATTTTTTAAAAAATATTCACATCTTTTGATAATATTTTTTTGGCTGTTCTTATCAAATAATAATCCTTCATTCTGAGTATCACAGCTTGGATGAACACTTGTATCAACACAGTTTGTTTCCAGCACGAACATTTTCTATTTTTAAGTGTTTCCAGTCGATTTTTCTTCCTGTACTCTAAATAGCTTCTTCCATGTTGAGAACATGTTCCATTTCACAAATTCGGTTTACGTACATCTAGAACAATTCATGCAAGAAATCGAATTTTTAGTGTCTTTATTATTTGAAGATTGATTTGCTAGAAAAGTAGTAGTATTATTTTAAAAATCAAATTCTGTTCAGTCATACCCTTTGAGGAAGATTATATAAATCTATGATGCAATGCAAATTCAAAAGAAGCAAAGGATGCGATTATTTCCCTTTACGTATTAAAAAAAACGACAACTTGTGTTCGTATGTTGTATTAACATTATACTCACGGTAAAAATCGATTAGGTGTAAAATTACCGACCATGTCATAAATGTATGCGATATTTATCTTTGACGACACATCTTGACCCAGTTACCTACTTTTCATTGACGTATTAAATCTGTGAAATTATTCATCACTCCAATAATGGCTATGTTTCTTTAATAAGAAATACAAGATCATTACAAGATAGATGTTTACATGCTAGCTCCAGGTAAAGACATGTTTAGATTTCAGTACAAGTTCATCATTCGGAACAAATAGGAGAGTTTTTACACGAGAGGTTGTTTTTGACAACATCAGAATAATTTACCTTGGAATTAAATTAAATGAAACTTTATGTATGGTATGTGTTTGTGGACAAAATTCGAATATTTCTTCGAGTATCTCATTCTACTCAAGATGTCTCATTTTGTGGCAGGATGTGGTTTCCGAGAAAGAGTTAAATAAAAACTGGAGAGAACCTGAAGCGAAAACTACTAATTTGAAATGGATGACCAGTAATCATTATATGGATATTAACCACCGTCTTTAGCCATCATCAATTCTCCATATTTGCGGTGAAATATTTTTGTTACAATTGCTGTAAAAGCAGTTAGGCAAGAGCCGTATTCTGCCAAGAGGTCCTCGGATTTCTGTTTGAGCACTATTAACTATAATTTTACTAGGGGTCCTCGGATTTCTGTTTGAGCACTGTTAGCTACAATTTAACTAGGGGTCCTCGGATTTCTGTTTGAGCACTACTAACTACAATTTAACTAGGGGTCCTCGGATTTCTGTTTGAGCACTACTAACTACAATTTAACTAGGGGTCCTCGGATTTCTGTTTGAGCACTACTAACTACAATTTAACTAGAGGTCCTCGGATTTCTGTTTGAGCACTACTAACTACAATTTAACTAGGGGTCCTCGGATTTCTGTTTGAGCACTACTAACTACAATTTAACTAGGGGTCCTCGGATTTCTGTTTGAGCACTATTAACTACAATTTAACTATGTGGCGAAATGCATTGGCCAATATTTTATATACATATTATTTATTTGCATATTTTAACATGGAAACAAGCTCACATAAATTAATTTCCCAGATATAGTTCTCTCGCATAAATCATCGCGTAACAGATCAAATTTGATGCTTTTTAATGAAATCGTTTATAAGGTAAGAACATGGTCCGGACAGTGGTTTATGGCTTAGCAACGCCGGAGCCTAGGGAATGGGAGTGGTGTTAAATTCCCATCAAAAAATTTTTGTTTTTACTTGCACGGGAGGCAAAGTTTCTTGCTACACCACTGGATCCGGTAGTAAGAGCCGTATATGTTTTGTTTTTGTTTGCAGCCATCACCTTTGTTCCGTTCTTTTTTTTAGAAATCGAATGGTAGCCAAATATTATAAATGTACAGTTATTTTAGCTGGACGCAGATGGCATTGTAAATCGCAATATTATACAATCTTTGGATTGTAAAATCATATTTTTTTCTTCTATTTTTTAAGACTTGTTATTGTAACTTCCCTTGGATAAATACTTTATGCCATCTTTGATGAATAAGATGGGGAAATCCAGATTTGAAAGTTACGTTATTAGAGTAGACCCTGATCCCAAGTAATCAAATGAACAAACAGAAAATCCCAGTATGACATTTCATTTATGATCTGTTATTATGTGGCACAGACTATTTTCATGAAATAGTATGTGATTGGTTAAGAAAATCACGCAGGGCAGCGGACGACTGCAAAATAATGAGATTAGGTCGCCTGCAATGATAATAAAATCATTTTGAGAAAATTGGATGCTAGCTGGCATTGACGAACCTGTTTTTGTATTGCGACAGGGATCCCAGTCGGGTGATCATCTAATCCCAAAATGACGATGTGGGCAATGTTAACAATTTGCTGGAAATCTCTTGATGCATCATGCTGAAATTTTAATAAACTGCAGATCTGCTTCTTTATGTGTTTGTTTACTAGACTCTCCATGGTTTGTTCAATTTTAAATTGTTTATTTCTGATGATATCCTTCAATATTTATTACAACGATTGGATTGGAATAGTTTATCAGAGTCACATACAGATAGTCTTTATAAATGGCTGCTGATTTTATTATTTGCCCACATAAGTAGCAAATAATCCATATTTAATCAGGAACTATGGATCACTGACATTTGCACCCAGGTCATCAACGGTAACAAGCAATAGGTGAACTCTAACATAGAGCAAAGCACGTCTAAGTAGGTTCATGGCCTCTAATAGTTTTATTTATACTAATGCAGTGTAAAGATATTTTACTGGCCAACATAAGATTAATTTGAAGATATATTTGACATTCTTCCGATTTATGAGTATTATAAATACGATAAAAATACACATAGTTTGGCTTCTATTTCAAAAAACAAAATCTACCATTAACTATAATCGACACACAAGTGTGGCAATCGAATGGCTGTAACTAGTGATGTTCTACAGATGCATTGATCGCTTTGACCATTATCATTCCCCTTTGTGGCTTTATCAAGTTTACAAATGTACATTCAAAGACAATACTTTCGTACCTTTCTCATTTAATTTTGTGGATCAAGAATACTAATAACATATTATATATCGCCTGATCTCACAGTGTGTGATTCATGACATTAATGCTGCCCATTAAGGTTGAAAGGCCTATGACCTATTTTTTTATAGTAATGCTGCCCATTAAGGTTGAAAGGCCTATGACCTATTTTTTTATAGTAATGCTGCCGATTAAGGTTGAAAGGCCTATGACCTATTTTTTTATAGTAGTGATTAAATAGTAGTACTTTCTTACATCAATGCACACATACTGTCATTACTGACCATGAGCAAAGTGGCCAATATATTGATCTAAATGGACCAATTTAAAGTTATCTATGAAAAGAATAAAAAGGTCATTTATGTACTTAGTCCAAATACAAAAATGTCCCCATTCAAATAAACAACTCAATAAATACTGATGACTGTATTTGCAATAGTGTTTGAGTCGTAAGAACTAAATGTGAAAACTTAACATTTTAGTAACCGCCGCCGTTGCCACCAGTGGTTACACCATTCTTGCATTGAAACTATGTATCGAATAAGTTCTGCAGTAAAACAGTGGTTGACTTAACAGTCAGACACGGGCGTCTGCGTGGGGAGAGGGGAGGGGGCAAGGTTTTTCCAATACATATCTGCAAGCCTGCAATAAGATTTAAACAAACCCCAAAAATATTAAAATATCAAAATCTTACTGTGGGAGTTTGCCTCTCCCCTTGACCCTATTGGCATCCTTTTCAAGGCTCGTCCCTTTGATTTTAGCTTTGTCCCCCCCCCCCCCCGAAACATTCCTGCGGACGCCCATGAGGAAGACATGTATACAAGACAGCGAATGTAGCTTTTATTTACGTTCTTACTGCATTGTTTTGCTGAGAGATAAAAAGTCTCAGGATTTGGCAGGCAATTTATGATTGTCACAAGGAGACATAATTGCTAAAATCTCTTTTTGTCTGAATAACAGAGGCTTTTGTATGCCACACGAGATTATATCATCAGGGTATCTCCTCAATTAACTGGTTTTGGATCAAATGAAGTTGACCTCTGAATAAAAAACACGCCAGATTTGGTACCATAACGCTTTTCAATATCCTCCGATTATTCCGTGTGATGAATATGCGCCTCTGTTCATTTGATTTCGGAATGATAAAATAAATATCTCTTCCAGGCTCCGGCCTATTTAGTTCACCTCACAAGCAACTGAGCAAGCCTAAATAAAAAAATAAAATACAGGATGGTACTTTGAATCAATATACGGGAACCATCTTCGTATTACCTAATGACATATGATAATTATCGGCTATAATAATTGACATAAGGATAATTTTCTTTCATCTTACACGGACTTTTGTCCTTTCTCGACTCTAAGGATCATGCTGGGGCTCATACAGAACATCAATATTTGACGGAAAAGATACGCGAAAACCACCGCCTGTGACAGATATTGTATTAAATTCCATACCACTCTTGGTATAGGGGAATAATATTGGTATCTTCGCTAGTTATGAATAACTATTGATCTTTTTAGCTGAAGCACAGGACCAGCAATCAACCTATGCCATGAGGCAAAGACTTGTTAATCGCATATAAATCTACAGGCCATCTCTATTGAAATAATCTGTGACGCGATGGACATATATTAAATCGCTATAACTAGAGATTTAGTACCTCATAGACAATATACAGCTTGTTTTTTTTAAATAAATCAGGTTCTAAAATTTAATGAAAATAATTTGCAAAACATGATTCATCGTAATATTTGATAGCATAATATTTTAGGGGCAATATTGTTTTGTCATATAATGTGTAGCTTTCTACGCGCTGCTATTTTGTGCTACTAGACTATATTTTTGGTGTCTAATCCATCCGTAATAACAAAAAAGTGAAGAATTACACTTGGTATCACACAAGTTTATTTGGTCTTTGAAAGAAAGAAAAAGCCATACAAGTAAAAATGTACTGCAGTAAAACTATTATCCATTGTTTCGAAGATAATTTGGAAAGTTTACAATACTCAAATTAGTTTCCCACGTGGACATGTATTTATAGTATATTTTGGCAGAGTATGTTCTTATAATCGATTATTAAGTTCACTGCACGTCATTCATTGAAACAGAATAATTCAGTTTCACAGGGCGACAGACAATACGTCAGCATAAGGATAACAATCGTTGTACCAGAACCTTGGTTCTGTACATTTGTACCTAATTTCCAACAGGTGTTTTCAGGTCAGTGGAGTGATACAAGGCGTCCTGATGTCTTCTGCTTACAGAATGTGGTCAAATCCTGACGTAAAAGCACGATGCCATAAAGGACCTTCGCCGTTCTCTAAGAAGTAAAATCAGCAATTTAGGTCACAAAAAACTGCGGAAATTGATACACTCATATAAGGCATCCTGCAACATATAAAAAAGGGCATGAAGTTTTGGAGAACTCCAAGCATGATTCTAGGCTATAATAACCTAGGTGTCTCATTTTAGCCTGAGACATTTTAAGGAGTTTCGTTTTTCACCTGAATGTTGTGGATTGCTCTAAATTTCTTTATTAATGGTACCGAGATAGCACAATTCAGGGTAAAAGCCTGGAACTTACTCGACGAAAAATAAAATAATCATTGTTATTGTATGGAGAACTGAAAAGTATATTAAAGACGATGAAAAACAAGAATTCCTTTGTCTGCGTTTTCATAACAATATTCCATGTCATCATATGGTACTTAGAACCGATTAGAAGTTACTACTTGAAAAGACCGGTAATACTGTGGTAGATCTTCAAGATAAACTGAATAAGCAATTCATGGAGGGCGGGGATACCAATCGCAATAAGTTATAGAAGTCATGGAAGACGGGGATACCAATCATTATGAGTTATAGCAATCCAACACATCCAGATGAATGATGCAGTCGCCTAATTAGTAAGTGGTATATGAAAAGTCTGAATACAAATCTGGGTTCAATAGTTACCACTAGAGACATAGTTGTATAAACCTCCTAGACAACCTAGAATCATCAAGTTCAGATGTTTGTATCGTGCACCAGATAAAGAATGAACTATATGATACAAAACACAACCAAGTCATACTATATCAAGACAGTGGCGGACCGTCATGTCTGTGGAGAATTAAAGGCAGGATAAGATTGTTACACATAGGTAATAATGGGCAAGTGTAGAAAAGCAAGAAAAAAATGATTTTCGAAAATAAATTAAATCAAAAGTAAATGAATGACAACGGAATAACCCTTGCTAACCTTATGCTAAAAACGATGCGAATTAAAATAACATTAGCGTTTAGGACAAAACAGTCATTCACAATTTGTGTAATAGAAATGCAGATTGTTTATTATTATTTTTCTTCTTCTGCAGGCAAGTCATCGCTGAAAGCTGCGGAAACAGTCTGTAACAGCTACTGCTATTAAGGGAGAGAACCGCCTTAAGTGTTGCCGACACTTAGAAATTTAAGAGCTATTCCGAAAAGCACGTGGAATGCCTATATTCTGGTTTATTACCTTATGCAATAAAATGGAGGCAAGCAAATTTACGAAGCGTTTTGTGGATTTAAAATATTAATGCGCAGAACTTGGTGATTCTGAGAAAAGAAACAGAAACGAAACAAACCTGAAACATCGCATGGCATAAATTTATTTATAATATCCTACGAGTAAAATCTTCGTGGCACATAATATACACCGTGTATGCTAGTTAGGTAGTACTTTCTGACCGTTTAGCAGGCACATAAAGGACACTTTGGTAGTTTTATTCAATATATACACACACACATATATATATATATATATATATATATATATATATATATATATATATATATATATATATATATATATATATATATATACACACACACACTATGATGCTAAAGACAAATCTGCACTCACAACGGGATGTTACATTTCTATCAGCCAAAAATATAATCAGCGGCAACAAAGACAATAACCCCACAAGTATGTAGATGTGTAAAAGACGATTGATAAGTGTTTCTAAATGTAGTTACTGTCTATATTTTGCAAATACATTTCATACAATGAAATGGGTAGGTATGTTGTTTTTTGGGGGGTTTGTTTCTGGAAATCCTTAAAGTTAGAAATCGGCTAACTCAAAGTCATTTTCTTAAGAACCAGACACATCCTTTACTCTACACTTGTCACAATATGATTCAGCAAAAACTAAATACCTTGGAATTAGCCTGGGTCACGGGGCCAGCTTCGACTTTCATCGCTATGCAACGGGCAGCTAATCCAGGGCCTGTACCCACCCACCCCCTCCCCCCCAAAAAAAATTATACCAGCATTTTGAAGTTAATACACATATACACATATGCACTTACAAGTATTACGAAGTTTAAATGCGCGACCTACTTAATGTTGACTTGTTAGTGTGATGCGTTATACTAATTTGATCAATTCAGTTAAAGTTAGATCGGATTTATCCCCAGAGTAACATCTTGTTCTGTATATCTGTACCATCGATGGTAAGGAAATGAGATGGATTCAAAAAAAGATAATAAAAATTGTTGTTCGGACGGCGAGAACCCCCAAAGGTATTTGGCTGAAGATGACAAAGTTTTCTTCTTCCATTCCCAAACTTCTGTTAGACAGTTTGTGAGCAGTCATCTCCAAGGCACAGATACGACAGGGCAAAACAAAATTGATTTAACTGAAACCCAGTTAGAACTGCTTACACAGATATAGAAAAGATAGCATCAGGCGAATATATGGATTCCAAAATGAATCAGTTACTGACAAAGAATGTGCTGGAAAAAGCCATGCAGAAGATCAAGAGAAAAATATAAAATAGCAAGGGAGACGAAATATGAAAACTTAACGATGAAGTTGCCAGATTAAGAGACGAGACTGGGTGCAACAAATAGAACATGAGAACCAGAAAAGACGGGTTGAACATTAGAAAAGGAAAAAGCGACTGTCAGAGTGATTTACTGGGTTACAGGTTGCCAGCAAAAGTTGAAACTAAAGATTACTGAACAAAAACAATACACCCAATTTGACAACATCATAATCTACGGAGTAGAAGATAAAGAAAAGGAATCTGTTGAACGTGGAAATTTAATGAACATTTTGAAGAATAAGTCGAGGGTTAAGGTCTCTTCGTATTACATTAGTGTGGCGTATCGCTAGGCCAATTTAAGGAGGAATCCAATAGATCAATGATTTGTAACATTACATCCAGAATGAAAACGCTGAACATTCTAAAGAAAAAAGAGACGATAATGAGCTCTGGCCTGATGATTAAGGAATGTCTAACAAAGCAAATGCTAGAATTTTATGATAAGTTCATTGAACAAGGTTTTCGACAATAAATTAGATGAAAACTTACAAATGAAAATAAACTGAGGATAAAAGAAAAAGAGAAAACTTATCGAAAATTTTGGAGTGAGATTAACTTTTCTTATTTCGAGTTCTTTAGTTTGTATTGTATGTGCCTTTCACAGAGAATGAATTGATTGTGGCTATAAAAAAAATGCATGACAAAAATATTACTCTGTTTATTTGTGTACATTTTTAAAAGGGACACAACTCTTCACTATAGGTGTTTTCCATGTCTTTGTGAATGCATAAGACTCTAGTATACAATTTCTAGAACTTATATCACCCTAGTAGGTCCATGTTAAAGGAGAGTCAGAACGTGATACAGCTCTTCCCTTCTATCGTATCCGGTTTATTGTTTACAAAATTAGGATTTATTGCTCCTCTGACGTATTCTGCTTTGCCCTTTTCTGAATGATACCGAATAGGCATTTGGAGGGGACGATAATTAACTTCCTTTTATGTTCTCTTTCTCTTCGTCTCTCTCTTTCTCTCTCTCTCTCTCTCTCTCTCTCTCTCTCTCTCTCTCTCTCTCTCTCTCTCAATAAGGGGCGAACTGCGGTGGCTCAGTGGTTAGTGTGTCAGACTCACGACCGAAAGGATGCGGGTTCAAATCCTACCATCTGATCATCACTTGTTGGCTACAATGGTGTGTAAATGGCATGGTCCTTTACTATAATTGCCTCAGCACTAAATAACATACTTGTGTTGATGTGCCGTAAACCAACAAACCAAACCAATAAGGGGCTAATGTTTTTTTTTTACCAATATAGAGACGAACTGGCAAAGATGACACTTTTTGATCTTGTCTATTACTCATGCAATGTGTCTTTTTTATTGCTTTATATAATCGAAACACAGAAGCTAGGTAAAGATGACTTTCCGTTCAGACGTCAGAAGACTGACTATTTGGTTAATCATTCTCGTTATTTAACAAAATAGAAGTTTATATAAATGACGATTCTGCAATGTCGAAATATATACACTTTATGTAAGAGAGTGACTGCAGTATCAAATAACAAAAGCAAAGAACGGACAAAAAAATTAAACAAATAAAACAGTTTCGCCATTAAAAACAACCATGACATAAAAAGCTTGATTACATGTAGGAAAACTATACGTATCACATCCAGTTGTGTTTAAATTGGTATGGTAATGTTGTGTTCATTATGACAACCAAAAACTTTGCCACTCTTTTTCAATGGATGGTTTGTAAGACAAAAAAGTCCAAAAAGTATCATGAGTTATAAACCATGTGAACTCAAATCATATTTAATGAACCGTGTCGATAAATGGAATATCAAACTCGGTTATAAATGCGACTATCAAGAAAAGTACGAAATATTTATTTGACATCAAGGCGCAACAACCATAAAAACTCAATTAGCCGATTCCGAATTTTATCAACGCAAGTCGAAAGTTTTGATAATGTCGATGTCCATTAGAACTGATCACTTCATTATAATGGAATATGGCAGAGAGCTACTCAAAGGGATCGAAAGTGCATGGTATCCATAGTTTATTATTTCACCTATATGTAGAATGTACGGACCATTCTTTCTATATGTAGAATGTACGGACCATTCTTTCTCGCTCAGATGTTCTCGGGAGCGGTCACCTTTGCAGACGTAGCATTTGGTGTTTTTTAAATGAGCCAATAACGGTGTTAATGTTAGTATAAGTTATCGACTGTAATGGAAAACCAATCTAATTGAATAATGAGCCTTAAACCATTTGTATAGTTTCAGGGCTGGATTAAGACCTATCGAGCCCTTAAAGACCTGAAAAGATTATATTGCCCCCCCCTCCCCCCATGTAAATCAAAATAAAAACAACAACAAACCGTAATTTCTCTTTGTTATTTTTTTTTTTTTTGGTGCCCCTGCTTTGCTGGTGTGCTAAGCACGTGCTTAGTCTGCCTATTGGGTAATCCAGCACTGTATAGTTTCATATGATATTATTGCTTTTTTGTTGGACATATTTACACTAGATCAGTTTTAGGTAATAAAGTACAGCACATGACCATTAAACGGCCAATGTGTATGTATTTTCTTTGATTTAATATTATATGCTAGTGGTCAACTGTTTATATAACTCTTACACATGAAATTATTATTTTGATTTAATATTATATGCTAGTGGTCAACTGTTTATATAACTCTTACACATGAAATTATTATTTTGATTTAATATTATATGCTAGTGGTCAACTGTTTATATAACTCTTACAGATTAAATTATTTTTTCAAAATGAAACATTTAACCGATTTAAAATCTTTTGCAGGTTTTCATTTCAGCCGAAATCGTGAAAAGTATGACAATTTTTATAAATTTAATAACCAGTCCTAAATAAAGATCATTTCTTTGACTCGGGCACCATAGAGGACAAATAACCGAAGGTCATATTACGATAGATCTCAAAGATTCACTGATTGGGATTTTGTACGCCTGTTGTAATACTTATGTTGAGAATTAAACCAACACGTCCCTATATATTATTCTGTCGCAAGTTTTACTTTCTAACTAGAGACCCACCACCACAATACGCCACTTAATTGATCATATTAAATTTAATATACATAATTTGTTAAACCCGTCATTACAACGAGAAATAACAACAGGGGTTATAAATATTGTATGTTATGCATTTATTGAACACGTCAGTATATGCCGTCAGATGTATAACGTGTTTACCCAAATTTTAATATTATATCGGTTATGCTTGTCTGTTTGAAATTATATATCTGTCATGTACGTCGATTTGTGAAAAAAGATCTTTATATTTTCTCCATGCAAATTCTAATAAAAATCTTCAGATCAAATACCGATATTTATGTGGAAAAAAACAGTCTGAACACGAATGGCACATCTTCATGCAATTAAAGCCCAATAAATAAATTCTTTTTTAAAATCACAAATTTGAACTTTATTAGCAAACAGGACCTGAAAGGGTTAGATTTGTCTATATCTCAATATGTCTTAGATACTCTTTTTATAATCTCCTTTCCTACATGTTATCTGTTTAAAAATGCCTATGTGAAAGTCTCTTCTGGACGACTGCAAACTAAACAGAATAGAAAATGGAATGCATTTCATTATAAATTTTGGGAATGCTTTTAGAATGCGGAGAATATATCTTCAGAGGTCACACCTGATATCTGCGTCCTTTTTGAGCTGAGCAGTATGCAACTTTAGTGTTTGTTCTATTATTGATCTATTGCAATAACCTATTACCCAACCCGCCATTAGGGTATATGTGCTTTTGATTCATTTCTACTCAGTATCGAGTCTATCTATTTAAATGATACACTCAACGTATTGAAGTAAATAGATTCATTGATTGCCCGTGTCCTCTAAAAAGGGATATCCAAACGATTTTTGTCCTGTCGGGTTCAATCATTTCATTCGCTGAGACATAATTGGTCGTGATCTAATTTCATTTAAATCTGATTAAATTCGAGATCTCCTTAAAATAAGTAGATCTGATGGGCACAAATACGAGGTCTTGTTACGTTGACCTTTCGATTCACCAATCAATTCATAGCTTTCATATTTCTGAAAGAGAAAACGTCATTCGGAAGATATCGTTACTAATAATAACTCTCCGTAACAAAAAAAAAAAGCACCGCTTTATCTCGTGAGTTAAAAAAAATAAGTGGACTGGGAATTCAAAAGTCACTAGAGCATGAACTTTGATCATGTCTGTGTGTGCCTGTGTGTATGAGAGAGAGAGAGAGAGAGAGAGAGAGAGAGAGAGAGAGAGAGAGAGAGAGAGAGAGAGAGAAAGAGAGAGAGAGAGAGTTGAGTCACACCTTAATTGAAATGTCAAGAAACATCTCAAAACTCTCTTTCTCTCCTTCTCTTTCTCTCTCTCTCTCTCTCTCTCTCTCTCTCTCTCTGGGTGCTCAAGTCTTATTTAGATTTGTGCTTATATTTTCATCGATAACATAACCCATATATATATATATATATATATATATATATATATATATATATATATATATATATATATATATATATATATATATATAAGAAATTTTAAGCTTGACTGTTGACCAAACTTTACCTTTCCCAAGATTCGGATGATCCAAACTTGGAGTTTCAGATGAGCATCTGACAACGAAATTTTATTTCATTTTCTTTTAAAGAATTAAATATTTCTTCACTGGTATGACACACACTTGTTTCTTTCTTTCCTTCCGACTTGCTAATTTGAAGACCGTCAACTTGACTCTTATTTTTCATTTAGGATAATCGATAGGATCAATCTTCTTAAGCGACATGGTTTTCAAGGACATAAAAGGAAAACATAGAATATATCAACACAATCAAAGACAAAAGTACATTATTTCAGGATTACAATTTTAAAAGTTTGATTTTGCTTCTGTGTTTATAGTGGCATAAACAATCATTGCCAAGTCACGCAGCTTACATAAAGCAATTACTCGCGCCACGGGTTCGAATTCTGCTTAGAACGAATTATAACTATCTGACCTGTTTGATTGTATTGACTGTCATTTTATATAAATTTATTATGATATAATCATGTATCCAAACATAATGCGGGATCCAGGGATAAGCCCTTTCCGCTGTTTGGCATATATGTGTCAGTTTGTAATTATAATTGCATGTCTATACTTCGCATTTCTAAATATAAATCCAGTGGTTTATGCATATAGCTGTAGCTGTGTGTTAAATTCCGCTTGCCTAGCGAGCGAAGCCTAATGCACCTCGAGTAATTAACTTCGACCTTGTCCCTTCCTTTTTTCGGGACGAGCGCATGGCTGTGTGGAACACAATGCTGGTGCATGAGAGCTAGGCGATAGGTCCCGTTACTTGTGGCACAGGTTCGATTTTTGCATAGAACGAATTATTATTATTATTATTATTATTATTATTATTATTATTATTATTATTATTATTATTATATATATACATATATATATATATATATATATATATATATATATATATATATATATATATATATATATATATATATATATATATATATATATATATATATAAATTGTCATGTTATACTATTACAAAAAAATCCTGTTATAATTTCACGTAAGCCCTACATTGCGTGAGCTTGATTTATCTATGCGATTGTATTTGCTTGGTGGATTCTACTAGAGTGTTCATTTACAAAGTAAGTAATAATCTCAATAATTTTCTTGCCACAAACCTAGACCTTGTTCTGTCTTGAAGAAATCAAATTTCATTTTATTCAAGCAGAATTTAAATAATTTTTGCAGGAATTGTTCATCTGAAATAATTTTTATGTGCAAGTATCATACTAATCAGTACCTTCTGAATAGGTGCTGAACAGACCAGACACACCTGTTACAGCCTTGATCCCAGAAGTCAAAGAGGACCTTTGACATCAGTCTTGAGGGCATCACTGAGATCGAAGTCATAGAAGCCGTCAAAGCCCTCAAAAATGGGAAAGCTCCTGACGATGACAGCATCTGCCCAGAAATGTTCAGGTCAGGTGATACAGAAACTCCAAAGATCCTTATAGAAATATTCCAAAAGATGTAGGAGAGCAAAGAAACCCCCGGTGAGTGGAAAACTGGAATTATCATCAAGTTGAAAAAGGGTGATCTTGCGGACTTTAACAACTTGAGAGGCATCACCCTGCTATCTCTCACCAGCAAAGTCTTCAGCAGAATCATTCTTAAAAGGATCACCATCGCAGCTGGTGACCTCGTCAGAAAGGAACAAGCAGGTTTCAGGAAAGGAAAATCCTGACCAGATTTTCACACCCCGACAGATACTAGAGCAGAGAATTGAATAGAACAGTACCGTCTACGTCAACTTCACGGACTTTGAAAAGGTTTTCGACAGCCTTCACCGAGACTCCGTCTGGAAAATACTCTGGTTCTATGGTATCACACTGAAGATTGTAAACATCATCAAACTTTCACAAGAAGACTTCCAGTGTAAAGTCATCTGCGAACACCATCGCACAGACTACTTCAGCGTGAACACAGGCGTGAAACAAGGCTGCATTCTTGCACCTTTCCTCTTCACCCTTGCGATCGACTGGCTGATAAAAGAGACAACTGTGGGTGGCAAAATAGTGATTAGGTGGACCCTCGCATCATCCCTGGAAGACATCGACTACGCCAATGATATTGGTCTGTTTCAAGTCGGCATATAGATAAGTAAGAAAATACAGATTGACTCAGTGAGACAGCCATAAAGATAGGACTGAAAGTGAACAGCAAGAAAACCAAATTAATCAGGAAAAACCATAAAACCAATGATCCTATCACTGTCAAGAACGAACCAATAGAGGAGGCAGAGGAATTCACATACCTTGGAAGTCAAGTGTTCACAGACGGAGACTCAGAGAGAGATGCTCCTACCAGAATTAGCAAAGAAAATCAAACTTTCGGTATGCTGAAACACATATGGAAATCCAAGTAGTTCAGTAGTTTGTGTCACAAGGACATACTAACAACTGGATCAGTAAATGAGACGACGACCCTTGTCAAAATAATATATCTATTTACAAAATATATGAAAGCAAATGAATACAGATCTACTCTATTATGAGTCATTTCTGCCACCTAGCTATACAATAAAGTATTAAAACGTTTTACACATGCTATTGCGGAATTTTTATGATCTTACAACATAATGGCTACACGTTGCGTATTCAATAATATGGAAATATCTTATATACATAACGAGTATTAGAGTGTACTGTTCACATAAAATATATTAAATGTTTGTGTTTGCACAATAGTTAAGAAAATGTTCTGTTCGCATAACATATAGGAAAATATGCAGTTCATACAATAAGCATGTCATTATGGAATCGTGGTGTTCATATAACAGACAGGAAATTACGAAATTATGCTTTTCATATAACATACATGAAATTGTGAGATTACGCTATTCGTATATCAGATAGGAACATATGCAATTTTGCTGTTCACATATCAGACATGAAAATGACCTATTGCTTTAGAATAGGGCATACAATTAAGGAAAGAACTACGCCACTCCTTCCTATCTGCCAGAGAACACCGATGGAACTTCACTCCTGACCAGACGAAGACACGAGCATGTCATCAAACGTTTACCCATCAGACATGGGTATGACATGGCTTTTAAAAAAAGCCAACATGCAACTGGTTACACAAGCATTATTTATGGGCCCAGTACCCCCGGGAATAAGCTGGAAATACATGCCACTGAACCGTGTAATAGATGAAATATGGTACAAAAAGTCGTTTTGGCACACAACAAACATAATAAATAATATAAAAGAATTACCCACTGTTAAGTTCAAGATTCCCAGAACAGCCACTTACTATCTACTCTAGGGCCCTACTATCGTGCTGCCAGTTCCGGAACACTATTACTACTACAATAAATGGAGATGGCATATACACTCTCTACACTAGGTTATTACTATAGCTACTACAACAAATGGAGATTGCAAAATGCTACAATTGTGTTACTGAAATATCACAAACTGAAATCAAATGCCATATACCAGTGTTGTAGAGACTGCACATTTAGGTAGCAGACTGATTGTCAATTTAGTAGGAACGGTGAAATGGATGATGTCATTGAACGTTTGTTTGACATTGTGCATACCAAATAGGACAGAAATAATTACGAAATGGATGTTCGACAGGACTGAATATTTAACATTGCACATTCATATAAATCTACTAGTCAGAGGAAGCATATACATAGATTTGCCTGAATGGGTTAAGAACAAAAAAGCTTGAGGCAATATAAAAAATACAGGCGATACACCTTCCGTTTATGCTATGGACTAATAGATCATCAAAATACAATTTGGGTGATACAATCATTGGTTAACAGATGTCCGGTAAAAATAGAGATGATTAGAAACATTGAAAAAGAATTTTATACCTGTATGAAATATTGAAAAGAAGAGACGTTACTACAAAGCGGCAGAACTTGTCAGAAAGAGACGTTGTTGCTAAATAACAAGTATGGTCACTTCGTTACAACGACAATATCTCACCTGTTTTGACTTCAACATATCTCTCATTCAGACGCGATAGAAACTACATTAAACCAGTTAAAGTAACTGGGAAAGAAAGTAAAGACACGTTGCCATGTTGATTATATTCGATTGAAGCCTTCCTAATAAGTACAAAAGATGGAATTTACCTTGGAATAAAGGATCTGTCCAAATGCTTAAATTATTTCAATACACCAGAAAAACTATCAGAACACAAAAGATTATGTTACAGTGTAAACAACTCGATATATAAAAGGCGTGAAGAGGGATCAGTTATCAAATTTCAAAATGGTCAGAATGTTTATTGTGATTTTGAAAGTATCATCGTTTCGCACACGAAGTGTCAATGCTGCACACCAGAGAACTGTAATAGCGATACTCACCAATCATGACAATGGTAAGGTGTTCACGAGGAACAAAACAAAGTTGAACGATTCAACATTAAAACACAATAGTTTAAAGAGGCAACAACTGCATTCATGTGTTGTTCAAGTTGTTGGATAGGATAGCAAAATAGTGTACGACGAACTAAGATAGAGAATTCACATAAGATTTGTCACATTTGCGACAAATTTATTTTAGAAATAAGGTGCACAATAAAGACCACTAGATTAGACTGTATCGAGGTATTGCACATAACAATTGTAATTTAAAATAAAAATATTTAAAATTAATTCGACTCTTCATTCATAGCTTTTCAGGCTACAATTCACACCTGTTCATCAAGAGCTGGTAAAAAAAGATGAAAGAAATGAAGTAAATATCATACCGAATAAAGACAAGCAAGATTTCATTCCACATGGACTTGGTGGTTGCTTGAATAAAAAAAAGATCGTTAGAACCTTCCAGAGGAAAGAAACAACAACAACAACAAAAGAAAAAAAACCCCCACAGAAACATTTAGAACTGTAGATAGTTTTCGGTTGAAACTCAATCTCTAGAGCAGCTGGCCAAGAATTTAAACGATGACAAGTTCTTTGAGAGACAATGAAATATGTCGGTGCAATGAAACCTTAAATGTTAAGGAGAGATATCTACCCATTCGAATACATAGATGGCTTTGAAATGTTTAATGAAAGAGGTATACCATCCAAAGAAAAATTATATTTTAATGACGATTACCAGTATATACATGATGGGATGTCACACTTCAACCTTGAAACATTGGATGAATATTACATGAGAAAAGATACTATAATCTTTTGTGGCATCTTTGAAGAATTTAAGAACGTATGCAAGAAACACTACAAGCGTCACGCAGCACATTATTACAGTGCACCAGATTTATCTCATGAAACACTACAAAAAACGTAACGCAGCACAGCATTACAGTGCACCAGGTTTATACCATGAAACACTACAAAAAACGTCACGCAGCACATTATTACAGTGCACCAGGTTTATATTATGCAACACTACAAACAAAACGTAACGCAGCACATTATTACAGTGCACCAGGTTTATATCATGCAACACTACATACAAAACGTAACGCAGCACATTATTACAGTGCACCAGGTTTATATCATGATGAGAGTTTAAATATATCTGGTACTGAGTTAGAACTTTTGACAGATTATGCAATGTTTCTGATGATTGAGAGTGGAATTCGTGGTGAAATTAGTATGATCCCTCATATAATCGCAAAACCAAATGACGAATTCTATGCAGATATAGATAGAATATAATGGAAAATCTTAGCAACGTTTATGTATGAAAATGTTAATTTAATAAGAGAATTATGACTAAGGTATGCTAGGTGCAAATAAACATCTAACTTAGAGCAGAATTGATGTCCAGTATATCATAAAAAATAATAATAAAATTTAACGTTGAACATCTAATATTATGGAATGTTTTCGCCTTTATTATATAGGAACGTGTAAAGTAGTCTTCCATAAAAGTGTAGTACCCTAGACAGACCAAACTCGTCTCACAGTGACAACTTGATGTACCCAGAGTAAATAAAACTATATTTTTATCGATTCCTCTATAATGGTTTCCCTTGGGTCATAAGAACGCATCTCAAGAAATTGAATTTGTATGATGAACCTTTGATGAATAACAAGATGCTATCCAGATTTGACAGTTGCAAGATTAGATCAGGACCTTGCTCACAGTAATCAAATGACCAAACAATAAAAACTTGCTTGACATTTCATGTATGATGTGTTATTGCCAGGGACAGGTTTTGCCGTTAAATAGATAGTGATTGCTTTAGGAAATAGCACAGGACAGCGTATGGCCGTCGTATAATAGAATTTGGTTGTGGATAATTGAAGAAAACTCATTTGGGTCAAATCTGTGGTGAGGTGTAAAGATAATAAAATGTTGAGCTAGGATTCTAGATTAAGCTTTCACTTTCAGCCAATCAGAAGTGGCGCTACAAAAGTAAAGTACTTTGCGATTGGCTGTCACAAAATCTCAAGCTCAAAATGAAACTTTGAATTTATATGATTTCCAGGCCTGATCTGAATGAACCTGTTTTTGTATTCGAATGAGGATGTAAATTGGTGTCAATGGGACATTATTTAAGCACCAAATCATTTTAGTGCAAAGTTGATGATTATCTTGCTGGAAATAATTGCTGTCGGTTCAACAGTTAGCAAATCTCAGAGTTTACATGTATGTGTTTTGCAAGCCATATTCATGAGGTTATATATAACTGTAACTGTTTTATTTCACACGATATTCACCGACATTGCTTTATCTTTATAACAGATAAAGATGAGCCTAAATTCTTGTATTAGCATACTGTGGATAATAATGTTCTCTTTTCAATAAAAAGACCGCTTATGTCTACTCAGCTATGACGTGTGGGTTCTAATTTCAAACACGAAAGTTAAAAATGAAATAATTTTGCAAGCCAAAACTAGTAACTATGTTTTTGAATGTATATGCATATTTTCCCTATACCACGCACACACAGCTTTTGTTTTCATTTTAATACTGTACTTGCAGCGATAGGCGGCATAGATTGAGTGTAGAAGTACCTTCAAGTTTTATTGAAATTATAATAAGAGGAATTTGAAGTATTTCAGTGTCATCTATCAGCAATTGGTGTATGCTATATTCAGATCGAAGGAAACTCATCCATCTTGGTTATATGTGTAATTTTTGTGTTTGACTACGACTGAAAATTAACCAAGACCTTCCACATATAATTTAACAAAGAAGAAGGAGTGGGGGAATGGGGAAACGATAAGGAGGAATAAACACGTATCATTATCTATGTATTCTTTTTCTTCTTCATGAGAATAATAACGATATAAATGACAATAGCAAGAACAGTCAGTAACAGCAATAAGATCCATCTTAATGACCAAAGTCGAGCAAGGCTTGAAAGAACTTCTATGTTTTTAAGGAGTCCCATAATTTCGTGGTAGATACAAAATATCTTTAAATCCTTGGATGGAGAAAAAGAGACAACTTCTACCAAAGACATTTGTAACTTCTTTAAGAATTGAATTTAGAAAAAAAAAAGAACAAATAGAAAAACAAAATCAAAAACAAACAAACAAAGAATAAAAAATAAATAAAATAGAACACGAGATACGAGAAACGAAATCAACGAATGTCTAGTGTTTGAAATACACTTGTACTAATTCATAATCTTCAAGGGTAATGACATTAAATGCACACTGAGCAAAGCCAGTTTGTATGCTGGGTATGTCGCAATAGAATTAAAAAGCGTTCTGTTAAATGTACTCTCGTTTGAGGTTGGCTCTATGGTAAAATGTGATTAGGTTGCAAGTTTTCAGGTCCACGACGTTGACTCTGTGTCACCAATAAATATGAATGAATAACCAGCGCTTACAATAACATAATATATCTGAACAAATAGTGCTTCAGCCGTGAACTTCAATAAAATATAAAATAATTTGATAATCTGCATATTACTGTTCTTTTTGTGTTCACTTGTGACGTCAATAAATTAGGTGTTTATTACGACAATAACACTACCCTTGTAGCCATTATGACATCTGGTATAATTATCACCTCTACTATCAAACTTCGTCGACTAATTGCCATAAGCTACCAGCATGATGTAAACTAATTGTCATTACAGAAGCGCTCTGTGGTCTTCTAATTTTTCTTCTCTTAATCTCATCTGAATTTCACACAGACCTGCACATCTTCTAAGAATTGTAATTAGCTAAAGCCACGGAGAGACATAACGTTTCTTGCTCTGGAGACATTAACAATTATATTTCACTTTGTAATCTACCTTCTTCTGGCAAGAACCCGTCTATTGTCACAAAAGTCTTGCAATCATAAACGGATTTTACGTAAAAGAGACAGAGTTGCGTCCAGAGATGGGATGACTGTGCTGAAGAACCAAAATATTCTATACTTTTGTATCCTTTTAGCTAAAACAAATGAAACCTTCTTTAAACTTGTCCTAAAATCAAAGATTCGCATGAAGAGTTTTGTGACATGATTTGAAATATAACTCAATGCTGTTTGGGTCCTTGAAAACCTTTTCAACATTAGTCATCTAAATGAGATTAAAGTTTACTAATGCAGTTATTTTTTATTGTTGGCTATGCATATCTGAAATAGTAAAATACACACAGTATTTGTTTGTTTTTGAATATATGTTTAAATCTGTTTACTCCCAATGTCTGAAACATGTATCTAATTTTCAAGATAGCACAAGAAGGTATCGAGGCTTAACGAAACTAACCTTGACATTCACGGAGTATAAATAGAAGATATAATTGATTTAAAAAAAAGACTTTAGCCGTATGAAAGATACGTTTTTTTCTCGATACTCTTTACATAACAATGACATTACATCTACTTTTGGCCAATCTTCCACAGTTTACGATTTTCTTTCAAGAAGTTCTGCGGATATCACGAATATATTTTGTTGGTTGAAATGTGTTCCAATATTTCAAAGTTGGTGTTTAATAACATTAGGGCCAGAGATGGCGCCGTTGCCTATACATAAAATATTATTTCTTTGTCTTGTTTTTAGTAGCTTTCTCTGAGTTACCACGATTTGCATATGCTGTAGATCTAATGGTATAAAACAATATGATCCGTTTGTTTCTAATAGTAAAGCATCATCATTCTGGTGACATGGATAAGTAATTTGAATTATTATCACATTTTAAAATGAAAGTAATTCAGAATCATAGCTTTTGTAAGCTAACACACTTCACACCGATCTGGTAAGTCAAAATTAACATTCATTCTGCAAACTAGGTATATAATTGAAAGTGTTGTATTAATAGCTACATAAATACTTAACCCAATTAAAATTGTTGTATTAATAGCAACATAAATACTTAACCCAATTAAAAGTGTTGTAATAATAACTATATAAACGCTTTACCCAAGTTAAATTGCATGTGAAATTAAACAAAAACAAACATCTTATAAGAGTTTTTATGAAAAAAGTAAAAAGTTTTGAAATACCGGAATTTGATTTATTGAGAAAAAATATATATAAAAAAAGAAATCAAATAGCTGTTTAATACTATCGACACATTGTGATCTATATAATGGGTTTTACCAATTCAGTCAATATTCATGATTCCAACTTGCCTCGTGAAAACACATATTTTTTTATAATTTTAGAGACTTGATCTTCTTTTAAAGTTTGCTCTAATTGTCGTTTACCAGTTTACCAAAGAATCAAGTTATCTGGAAAATCAAAGAATAACTAAACTCTGATTAAATAATAGCCCGAAAAAATTAAAAGGTACTTAACTTTCTTCTATGACACGATATGCATTATTGTACTACAAAGTGTTAATAAGTAATTCGTCTTCTAACATTCAAAAAATGAACTAACAAGAGAGCAGGCCGAATACTTAACACAGTCTAAAAATAAAAGCCATATATTTATGAAAAGGCGCTAACCTTGTAAAATGTTTCGAATTCAAAGGGATTTTTTGAAGAACATATTCAGACATACTTGATAATTCGCATAGACTGTACATTATACTCTTAAAACTTATCAAAATATTTTATAAATAATTATTGTTTAAATAAATTTAAGTGCAAAAGAAAAACCGATATAAAAGCATGGACCTAAAAGAGAAATATCAATTAAAAATGGTGTCAGAGCTTTTTAAGAATGTGCTATGTGTATTAATTAAAATCATAATGCTCAGTGTATAAGCTGAAAAGAAAATACCACAAAAACAAAGAAACAAACAAACGAAGCTTATGATTTATTTACAGGTTCCTATATTCCATGTAAATATATACTTTTTTACTCCATTAAAAGTGTTATGTAAACTTTGTCTCTATGAAACACTTAATGTAGCAGATGGCCTATTGTTTTATTATTTTTTTTTTGTTTTGTTTTTTGTAGTTTCTATTTTCGATCAAAGACAGTATACCCATCGATTTTATGTGTAGCAATGTTTAAGACAAATTGCAGATCAAAAATCAGAATCTTAAAGAATGTGCATGGACACAGACGAAAAATTTATATTAAAAATATTATACAAGCTCCCGGATTGTGTTGTCAGAATGAATTAAAATCATAACGTTTCTGTCTATTCAATGAAACGAAAATATTACACAGACACACACACAGACACACACACACACACGCACACACAGCTTATCATTCTTAATCACAGTCGGTGTAAATTTTTGTACCCCTTAAATGTCACATGCTTTATTTATTACTAGAAACCCATAATAAACTATGGCCTCTATTTCCCATCAATGAACATATACTTATTGTTTTTACGAGCAATTATGTTTTAAGCAAATTGAAGGTGAAAAATTAAATGTCCAAAGAAGATAGTGCAGACAAACAGAGGAGAAATGAAACTTAGACCAAATACGAAAGTTTCTAGACTGTGCTGTAAACATGCATTGTCTTATATACCCAGCCTCTTTGTTGAAAAAAACAACAACAATACACAAATCCTCGCGTTCTTCACGTTCCCCTATTTAATATAAATTATTTTTCACCCTTCATTCTTTCATTCTTCCTTTATTCCAATAAAAAACAACCAATATACGTTAGGACTCTATATCTTAGATCAAAGATTGAATCATTGCATTTCGTATTTGCTGTCTATCTTTAAATAATGTGACGAGTATTTTGTTCTTTGTGCTACTTCTCCTCTCGTAAAACTTGCAGTATCAGTTTTAAACGGTAACTTTTATGCTATCAACACTTTGTAATCTCATAAAATATTTGTTTTGAAGCCAAAGTTGAAGTGGGGCAATTTTTCATAGGATGTAATTTTAAAACCTAATTGTAATTAAACATAACCGCGACATGTGGCATGCTCACCACTGATACATGTGGTTTGTATGCAGGTTGTGTCAAGACCCTTGGTTGATTTGCGGAATAAACCGACCCGAATGACATCATTTGCGATCCATTATCACAAACCACCTTTTTGGTGCCATTCAGAGTCTAGAGCTTTGCCTTCGGAGTGCATTTACACTTCATATTGTTCTGTTTTGTACAACTATACATTACAGGAATGATCTATTTCAAGTCTGATTGCAACTTCTCATCGTTATGTAATAGTTTTATGTCTACAGTGTCCTATTTGTATTTGTCTGTGACGGCATAAAATAGCATCGTAAACGAGTTATTCGTGCATGAAGAGAACCAGTGCAACTTGTGCTGATTTAAACCCATATATGTGAGATTACATTATTCCTTAATCCCTGACCAAGATTGCCATCTTTAACTTTCATAGGTCAGTAATAGCAAATGACGGGTACATATAAGAGTCAATAAGCGCAAAAGAGACCGATCTGGACAGCAATTTAAATGACAAAATAGAGGAACAAAAAAGATAAGGAAGCGATGAAGCGATCGCAAATATTTGCACTATTTTATTTTCGATAACCCCCACCCCGGCTATCCAATGCAGCTGCATTCATGGTTCAAAACTTTTGTTATCACGTACTTATCGACTAGGGGCTTCATATTGAATATGATTACCATTCATCAATCGGTATAGATGGAGTTCAGGTTACTAGGTAGAGTTCAGGTTACCGGTGAAAATGTGACTCTTGCACACACACACACACACACACACACACACACACACACACACCCCTCCTCTTCCATGGTGATTACATCCAGGATTTGAATCCTTCGTCTTCATCTACTCTTGCACCTTAAACATTTTAGCAAATTTGATCTCCCTCCCTCAGGCAGTGTAGTCGGAGTTTAGGATCCAAAGTGGAGTCCTAATTATTTATGTATCCTATCCGGGGTCTGCATCCAGGATCCGAAAACTTAGTTATTATCTATAGAACCTCTGAAACATCATGTCAAATATATATCCGCATTTTTGTGAATATAAAATAACAGATCAACCCTTTTTCTAAATTTGCGCAAGAGAGTTCTTTCTACGCTACTTTAAATTTCCATGGAAAATAAAAACTGTTTTTAAAACGATGTTTCCAATGTCTCCCTTTTCGATATTGTGGATAAAGAAATGAAATGTCATTTAAGTGGCAATCCTATCGAAATGCCTAAATAAGAGCAGTTCATATAGTCATGTTGTTATTACAATTATTCTGTAACGCACACCAGTAGAGCATGAACAATAGCCATTGTCTTTCCATCTGTATATGTGTTTCGTTATGAACATTTTGTAAAAATATTATCGTTGTCGTCCAGTAAATTTGTCTTTTTTCTTCCATAAATATGATTGTGAATTTACTCTTGAGTTTTTCATTATACAATTTTCCTTTTTCTAGGGACATTTTAAATTTGACTATGCCATGCTATTTTAGGTACTTCCATGACTATGTTTATTGTCATATATTTATATCGTAGCTACCTCACTTTATTGCACAATCTAACGTGTGTAGATTTCTAATTGTATTTGCCATCTACATAGAACATTTCCCTTTTTGTACTGTATGCAGTGCATGGCATTTACTATCTCGATATGCAGTACATGGTAGATACTATCTCGATATGTAGTGCATGGCATTTACTATCTCGATATGCAGTACATGGTAGATACTATCTCGATATGTAGTGCATGGCATACACTATCTCGATATGCAGTACATGGTAGATACTATCTCGATATGTAGTGCATGGTATACACTGTCACGATATGCAGTACATGGTATAGATACTATCTCGATATGTAGTACATGGCATTTACTATCTCGATATGCAGTACATGGTAGATACTATCTCGATATGTAGTGCATGGTATACACTGTCACGATATGCAGTACATGGTATAGATACTATCTCGATATGTAGTGCATGGCATACACTATCTCGATATGCAGTACATGGTAGATACTATCTCGATATGTAGTGCATGGTATACACTATCACGATATGCAGTGCATGGTATAGATACTATCTCGATATGTAGTGCATGGCATACACTATCTCGATATGCAGTACATGGTAGATACTATCTCGATATGTTGTGCATAGTATACACTATCACGATATTCAGTGCATGGTATAGATACTATCTCGATATGCAATATATGGTATATACTATATCAATATGCTGTGGGTGCTACATACTATATCGATATACAGTGCATGGTACATACTATCTCGATATGCATTGCATGGTATATACTATCTCGAAATGCAGTGGCTGTTTTCTTACTATATCGATATGCAGTGCATGGTATATACTATCTCGATATGCAATGGATGGTACATACTATATCGATATGCAGTACATGGTATGTACTATCTCGATATGCAGAACACGGTATATACCATCTCGATAAGCAGTACATGGTACATACTATCTCGATATGCAGCGTATGGTATATACTATCTCGAAACTGGAGGAAACAAGCAACCGAGTAAAATATTGGGGTTTTTTGGGCTGTTAGTCACATATCCGTAGTGGATATAATAATATTGGCTGAATACAAAGCAGTAAAAAGCAAACGTACGAGAGCTTTCGGGTATAATTATACAATTGTTCCGAGAAGATCTTCTAACATTTTTGACTCAGAAATACAGAGAAAATAAAAAAAAATTAACATTATAAGATCCTATCCAATCTGGCGAAATGGTAAAATATTTTATCAAGCATCTCATTATTTGCACTGACTGAAGCTAAAATCAACTACTGATTATCTTCAGGAATTCATTGCTTAAGCACAATAATGTCCTTTCATAAATTACTGAATTGTGCATGAATTTGTCGAGACCACAGAATGTAACTAGTTATGCATTCTTTAACTTGTGAAAAGAACCCCATCTTTCTGTGGTTTCAATTAAGTATCGAAAACTAATTTAAATGGGTCATTTCTTATTGGTATAAGTTTAATAGAATCGTACAAATAAAAAGGCGATGCTCTCAACACTTCGTGTCACAAAAGAGGGTAAAACACAATGGTATGCAACGAATTTCATTGGGGTCTGTGGTTGAATCCGCAAACCAGTCAGGAGGGTTCTTGTTATAGCCCGCATACAAACCGCATGAATCAATGAAGGGCATAACAGATGTTGCTACCAAATTTCATTACAATTGGAATATTAACATTTCATCATGTACAAAAAATGTCATCTGTAGTAACTAAGTAAACATTTATGGAATATTTTTTAAAAAGCCAGTAAGCGAGAATAACTGCGGAAGGACCTGAATGAATGCAGTAAACATTTAATAAAAGCTAAAAGGCATAAATATTAAATTAGCCATCGAAGATTGCGCAGAAGATGTTTACGCGGAATGCAATTATTAAAAAGATGATTGACAGTAATGGCCATGTGGCGTCTCGTTATTTGGATGAAGGAGCATAAAGGGGCATGACTGATTTGCATTGAATATGAATGTAATATTTAAAAAAATTAATGCGTGATTATGAATGGAATAAAACCAACATTTATTTGTTCTAAATAATTTAATTTCTTACTCAAAGACAATAGCTTTACTATTTCATCATTTCAAGGGAACAATCATATTTCCTTTGTCCGCAAGATTTCTCTTGTAAGTAATTGTTTTGTGTGTTATGTTTAAGAATGCCTGTATTTTAAATCACAATAAATCACCACTGAATGGCTATCTATCTAGGTAGGTAGATAACTAGCTATCTAATTACAACGAGTTTGAAGCCTTCGATTTGTTCAAATTATTTCCTCGTTTCTTGCCGTTTCATTTCGATAGTCTGAATTTGAGTTTATTGCTTAACACTGGATATTATTCACTCTTTCAAGTCAACACGTTATATCTTTTCTTGAACATTTCCTAAACAAATATATAAAAAAAGTCAAGAAATAGTTAGCACAAAAATAGTTCAAGATACTGTATGTACTCGCGTATAAGTGCCTACCAACTACAAACTGCATAGACCCAGATCTGCCGTCGCATAATGCTTCGGCAGATCTGGGTCTATGCCGTTTGTAAGGACTAATCAGTAGAACAAACAACATTGATCCTGATATGCCGGCACATTATTCGACGGCAGATCAGGGTCTATGTTGTTTGCATTTGGATTCGAATTATACGCGAGTACAAGACGGTAATCATCTGAGACCTCCAATGTCTTTGACAGTCACCTGTTGTTTTACCTGTAATCAATTACCGTTGTATTCTGTACCATAAGAAATTAATGGAAATCAATCTTGCTTGGTTGAACTTTAATTTGTCGCGATGCTAATATGTTTAATTTGTAGCAGTGTTCCGACAACCTAAATTCTATTTCAAGCTGGAATTGGAGTGGAAACACACAGTATTTGGTTCAGAAGACTGAGACAATTGTCTTTGAATAAAGCACTTTTATATATGTTATTCCCTATGATAACCGATTTAATAAAAAGCAATTGTAGTCGATGTTATATTTGGCTATTCCAGATTTATTTGAGCATTTATCTAAAAACCATAAACCAATGTACTTGGTTTCTTTAGGGTTGGAGATTCTTCAAAAGCTTCTGGTGAGTATTTTCAAAGTGTACACAATTAAAGTTACAAAACAATTTCAAAAGCCTTGCTAAGACGAAAGTTATATTCGTAGTTTTCCCTCAAATACTGGCCAACACTTTAAAAGTGTCTTAATATCTGTACAATAGTTCGTGTAGTTGGGGCATAAACACAGAAAACGGTTAGCAAACAATATATAATGAATCAAGCAAAATTTAACATTTAGGTACACTTTCATTTATTTTCTGTTCATATCAAACTCGATTCTGTGAGCTGCGTTGGTCAAACTTGATTCATTAAAAAGATTTCAAATTCTTTCTTCGTTTCAATGAATCTCATAACCTGACTTTTTCTCTACATACGGATGTTGAATCCATATCAACATATTAAAAAGTTATGTTATCTCTATTTCTTAAAAAAAGTGGATTATGCTATGACTTTTATCGAACTAATATACAACATCGTTGTACACTTTAGTAAGACCTGCTAAGCACTTTTGCATTTATTGCAAGCATAACCTTAATAAAATACTCACAGCTTAAGAATAAAAACTTAACCTTTCTTCTATATCTTTCATACATTTGGTTCATTTATTAATTTATCTCGTTCCAGTTATTAGGTTTGCTAAAGCGTAATCAGTAAGCTATCTAGTCTGGCTGGTCCTCACTGTATAAAAGCGAAAAACACTATTTAGTACCTGTAATGTATGTTGTGTTGGTTCTAAGTACACTATTTAGCACCTGTAATGTATGTTGTTTTTGTTCTAAGTGCACTATTTAGCACCTGTAATGTATGTTATTTTGGTTCTAAGTACACTATTTAGCACCTGTAATGTATGTCATTTTGGTTCTAAGTACACTATTTAGCACCTGTAATGTAGGTCATTTTGGTTCTAAGTACACTATTTAGCACATGTAATGTATGTTGTGTTTGTTCTAAGTACACTATTTAGCACCTGTAATGTACGTTTTTTTGTTCTAAGTACACTATTTATTACCTGTAATGTATGTCATTTTGGTTTCAAGTACACTATTTAGCACCTGTAATGTATGTCATTTTGGTTCTAAGTACACTATTTATCACCTGTAATATATGTTGTTTTTGTTCTAATACATTAGAGTGCAGTCCATATTTTACATCTGTATAAAACAATGAATTCAGCAGGTTTATTAAACAATATAAACTTGGAAGAAAAGACTGAATTTAAAGGTGTATTTGTATGATAGAATAATTAAGGAGAAGTATCCTTTGATTGTGCGCTGAAAGCAAATTTTGAAAGGTTTTTATTAAAACTTGATCTTGTATGGTTGTGGTATCCATACTTACGATGTCATAAACTTACTGTGTTGCTTAGGGTAAAAATTAAACTTCAATTATAAAAAAAGGTTTTTATTAGGATTCAGAAACTCTGATTTCGAAATTCTTTTCTTTTTCTTTTCCTGTTTTGTCTTGATCGGTTTATATCACTGAATTAGGAATCCACAAAATAAGTTGCAACTAATAATCTGAGCATGCAAAATGAACGTATGTACTGACATGCCACTGGTTTTTTTTCCTATGTAAATCATGTTGTATTCTCATAGTCATTGCAACAAATGGAAAATATCATAGGAAGTGAAATGTATGGCTTCTAAAATAATTATATATTATCTCGCAATTCAAAATGTTCGTGAGAGAAATATGTAAGTTTATCAAAAATTGTATTCTCTCTTCTTTGTCCACCTAAACCATCCCTCTCCATCTTCATGTCCATTGACTGGTTATTGGAATAACCTTTGGATTATTTCTCTAACAGGTGTTCACCTACTAAACTGAACTGGTATCATTTTAGAATTAAATATACATATGTTTGTTAATGCTCTAGAAGTTATATTTAATTAATGTATTTTAAAGTGGTGAAGAACTGTAATAGCGATTGTTGTAGCTACAACTGGATAGCTTTAAGATAATAGTTTCATCGTATAACGCTTGGAGTTCTTTTTCGAAAGGAGAGTTGGGAACCAGAAATAGAGATGACTAATTATCACAATCAGAATCATACGGTTTGGGGGTAAATGTCTCCTGAATTATTAGGATGCGCGAGCGTCTAAATCTAGACATCTTAAAAGACGTTCAAAAAACAGAACTTCCTTTATGTTCCTTTTTAATATTCCAATCCGTTACCAGATGGTAAAGACCGACAAGGGTCTTGTAAACAAAACCTTTTCAGGTAACCAACTCTCTCTGCGGCTATTTCATTTTAGAAAAGATACCATATATTCATCATCTAGCTTGGGTTTATTATGCATAATGAAAAACCATATTGAATTATTTGTTTATAAAGAACAACATCCCAATGAAAAATAAAATCAACTATTACTCTGTGGGAAGAGATCGAGATAGTTCAAAAAAGATCACAACAGTTGCAAATTGTCAGTCATATTACGTAAGATTTTGGTACATCTATGTATTGTTGTTGCAATGTTTGCGAACTTTTCAAACTTTAGATTCTCAGTTTGTACGTTTACAACATGTAAACTGTAGCAAATTAAAGATATTTTTTAAGAAAAGACTATTGAGAGAAAAAAAAAACATGATAGCAGTATTACTATACTTTGTCAAAATAAGGAATCGAGTCATAAATTTGCCGTAATGTTTGTTTTCTCTTATATTGAAGTGGAGTTAATTTAAAGTGTCTGTGTTTTTAAAGAAAATGATGATTTGTAGCTGTAGTTGGGAACAGAGAAAAGGAACATTAAAAATATCGCCCACCCCCGGTGTTACTTGCTGTTTTAGCAATAGTGTTGATACTTTCAAGAAAAGAAGAAAAAAAATACAAGTGTTTTTGAGGAAATTAAATATTCCCAAAGTAGAAACACAATTTTTGCGCGAATAATGGCTTGCAAGGTTGCAATATAACGGTAAAATATGACCAGGCTTTATCGCTACGTTATCTCGATATGGGAAGTTCTCCTTATCTATTTGCTTCTTATTTCCTCTGTCTGCATATATATAGTTTTACACAAAGGGTTAATATACACCAAGGCTGGGAACAAATACCTCAGGTTTGCAGGACGTTCTGATCGAAAGGGTAATTTCAATACCGAACTTTTGCATTGATCCCTAAAATGTATGAAATTGTCTTCGTGATTCAGTTCATTTGCTTGATTCAAATCCAATTCTCAGGCTAGTAAAATGAGTTTTTGACGTATTTTGTTGGTTTTATAATGGTTCCGTAAAATTTCAAAATATGTTCTTTTCTACTGCTTGATTTAATCTGGTAAGAAAGTTTGAGAGACACATGGAACACAGAGATGTCGCTGTACGTCATTTGAATCTTACAATTTTTCTTCCCTTTTATGTTTTATTCCATTGAACTTTTTACCATACTGATAGGTTACTTGTTTCTATAAACAATAACAGGCATCTTTCTATGTCATTAAGACATTCAACTTTTGTCTTCGTTTATTGGAATATGAATGCATGTGCTGGACAATTCTGTCATCAGTGCAAGGGAGATAGGTGGGTTTCTAATCACAATTAATGAGTAATTCCCATAAAATACATTAAAAAGTCAACAACCGTCATTGTAAAATCAACATAACGAAAGTTGTTAGTGCAAATCTGTAGCAAGGTTTTGAAAGCAATATTAATGAGTGTTTGTTATGGGATGAGGAAATACTAAGTATACAAATAGACACATAAATATGTATGGATATTTTACAAAGCATGAATATGAGAACTGATTCATGCATACAATTGTTACCATATGAGAAAAGTAAATGAAGTTGCAGGAATTCTCGTGTGATTTTAACTGCCATATAGTCGGCGACCGATACAGTATTTGCATGTTATATTATTTTTGTAAGCATGACATTATACAACATTGGTACTTATTAGGTAAGTTTGGCCTTAAAACTGGGAAAATACATTATGCATTCTTATATATTCTTTCACTAAAGGTTGTGCGAAGCGAACTTCCTAAACTGACGTCACACGCCATCTGTTTCCGAGTGGTTACGGACAATATGTATACAGAGTGGGCCAGTTATTCTTGCCAGTTTTTAGGGAAAATAGGAAGATTTCCATGATCGGGCTTTTTGTACTTGCTATTATGACTTAGAACATTTGAAATGCTACAGACAGGGAAAAAAACGTACAAACCTGGATAGAAGCCCTTGAGTAGCTTCTCAACGGAAATATCGTCATTTCCTGAAGATAAATTGTTATGACTACTTGAATGTTTTCTTCGTATAAGAGATACGGTATATGACCATCATACCACAGAGATTGTAACTGTTTGGACTTTAATGAAAGAGTTTTAAAATTTTAAAACTACCTTAGACACCATACAAATATATGCAATAGATGTTGTGTCCTCCTCATGAAACAACGATAGCCTGGAGTCTTGAAATTCATAGTAATGGATTGGGTCAATTATCAACATATAGTGAAAGACCCACACTCCTCAAAACACCAACCTTGGTTCTCAACAAATTCTGAAACGAAAATTAATGGTGACGTAATTATATTTTTATAATTTTTATAATTTATAATTTATTAGCAGAAATATTAATAGACTTTACAAAGACACGGGACACATTTCAAGTTGAAATGTTTCAGATGGACCCAGCAAAGTCATTGACGTCCGCAGGAATATTTCTTGCGGGCGGGGTGAGGGGGTCAAGCCAAAATCAAAGGGATGAGTCTTCAAAGTGATGCCAATTGTATCAAGGGGAGAAGCAAGCTGCCACATTCGGATTTGGGTGGTTTTCTATTTTAGGGGTTTGTTTAAATCTTATTGCAGGCTTGCAGATATATATATATATATATATATATATATATATATATATATATATATATATATATACTGCACAATCAATTTTTTTTTAAATCCAGGGGAAGGGGGCTGCAGACGCCCATAAACAAAGTCTTTCTTTGAAATGATAAAATCTGGATGTTTATACAAAAAATGGGGTATTAATTTAGGATGAGCACCGAATGTGGTGCATTTGGCACATATACTCTTTCCTCTTGAAACGTGGATTTTCCTCTCTGAAAAATTAACTATAGATTTTATTCATTGCAATTTTTTCAGTTGTTTGGTTACAACGTTAATGTCGGCAGTATGGTTACATATTAAAGACGTTTTAAACCCGTGAATCAAATAAAACAAATACCTAAATTTGCTTTGCCTAATACACTATCGTCTATGAAAGTAAATCAGTGTGGGAACTTTCACCCTGTTTCGCGGAGTCGTTCTTAACATTGCTGGTTTCAGCTTCTTCAAAGGCACCGTCCTTGCCCATGTCAAACTAGCTGTCATATATATTTGCAGAAACATTCCATCTTCCCGACACCTTTGATCTATGAGCACGTAACCAACGCTTTAAATTGACTCTTGAAGATATAACATCTAAGACCATTGCCTTTTAATTATGAATTCATTGTGTTATTAGTAAGAATTGTCTTGTAATCAGAGAACGAGCTAGCCCGCTTTCCCGTTGTACCATCTGTGCACAGAGCCAATTTACTTTCCCTAAATATGACACTACCGCACTAGCAAAAGTGCTCGTGCATTGCTTTTTATCAGACAAAATGTTATCGCATATCCTAGGAGACCATGTTGGCTCTAACTTTTTTATCATTGATCTTTAGATGGATTGAACATTGTACTGTTGCAGAGCAGAACACGCTATAATATCCCTTTATATCACTCATTCATCAATCAATTCGCCCGAGATTTCTTACTGAAGCATTTTGTATATTTTTCCTGGAGCCTTTGTCAGGATCTGATGATAAGAGGCCCAACCGGCGTCCGTTGACTTAACATAAAAATATCATGTGATTGGTGTCATTCGAACACCATCGATCATTACCGTTAGGTATAAAGTATGTTTAGACCAGAATTGGAATTTAGACCGAAAGTTGACGCTTCGGAATCCTTAGTCAGTATAGTTAGACCGTAAGTTGACTATTTAAAACCCTCAGTCATTGCCGTTGGAGGGTAAGTATACTAACCGGTGTCAAGACATAAAATCTATTGCTAACCGGGGTGAAGACTAAATGTAATGTTTGTATTAGTATTTTATAAAAACTGAATTACAAACTTTTTAGGTTTAATAATTATTGAAATATATGAAATTTTTCTCAGATAATGTTTGATTTTCAAAACATTACATTACAAAAATAATTTAACATTACATTGATTTATGACATGCTTATCATTGATAATAAATTTATAAAATTAATGTTTATCATTAATAAGCAATTAATACAAATTATATAATAAATAATTTTCTTTAAGATAATGAACTTTCCAAATGAAATCTGAGAGAAGATGTATGAACACTATGCAAAGAAAGTCATCAAAAAAAACACAAGCTTTTAGTAAAAAAGTAGGCACGGACGTAAATGAAAGCACTCGTGGACGTAAATGAAAACATCCTTCTTTGGTATCAAAGGGGATCAATGTACACAAATCAGTTATTGTTACAACGTCGTGAAGTTAACATCGTACGCATTGGTTTGTATGGTACAGTGATGTTTATATTGTCATAGACAAACATTTGCAGCAGGATTTTATTTTTATAGCGAGACAAAAAAGGATATGAACCATGGTAAGAAAACTCTGGTATATAATATTAGCTCTTTACTTTCAAATCATATATTGACTTTTTACCTTTACTTGAAAATATTTACAAAGATTATGTTCAAGCCTGTATAACAGAACTGGGTTAGAAAATTCCCCATAAATCTGAAATTATTACTTTAAATTTAAAAATAAAATCGAGAAATATTGTTCAAGAATGTGCTCATAATTTATTAAAAGTAGCATTGTTTCTTGTTCAATTTAATAGAAATACAAGAAAACTTGGATCAAAGTTATGATAAAGATTTGCATATTACTTCAAGTGAAAAACATGCTATAAGAGAATTATTAGTGAATATTCCTAACTCTTGTTTAATTCTTTTATTTTGTTTTGTTTTACAAACAAAATCCAAACAGCGATCTTGTTATACATGCCATGAAACTTTTAATGACCTCCACAGTTTACACCAAAAAAAAAAAAATTATGAAGTAGTACAAAAAATGTGCATAAGGCCAATAATTATTATCGTCGGAGAGTACTAAAATATCTCTTGGATTTGGTAGAACACATTTTTCCAGCAGTACAACAATAACAAATTCAAGCAAAACTTGAGCAACAACTTTCTACGCTGCATGAACTTTCAAGACCCTCAACTGAGTGAAGAACATTGTAAACAAATTTAAAATCAAATTGTTCACGATGAAAAGCTATTTCTTTTAATTCATTCTGTTAGTTATAATGTTGACAATAAATCTGTTCGTCATATAGTATTAGATATTATAACTTCCTAATTTGAACATAACGAGATTTAAGAATTTATTTAACTAGATTATGAAATTAATGAAATTGGAAGAAAAATTACTGTAATCAGTCAGTACAGCTAAAAATGAAAAAGAGCTTATGTTTGTAGAATTGTTAGAATATGCCGTCAATGTAGGTTACAATTCTTCTTACAATGTTATAAATTTTCGTCGTTATCCTCCCAATCATACCGAACTGCATCCAGCTAAAAAAGACATTGTGCTAAGACCAGATGATTATTTAATTTTTATTAAAGTGAGTAAAGTCTTGCGTGATACCATCTTGAAAGGTATCCATATTTGAACAAAAATGCCCTGTATGTATAGAAAGCATTGAGAACTATTTTTTCTACTACAGAAGAAAAGAATTGTGATAAGCCATTTCATTTTATCAGAGATTAAGAGTCCCATTCAAACAAGCACGAATAATTTATAAAAAAGGAGCAACAGTGAGTGGCATAGTCATCCTTGATACTCTTTTGTTTTTCTTCTTAATACTAATGTAGGAAAATAAAATACTGATATGTTGCATTACTAACCTATAACATATTAGTAAGACAACCATTATCTTAGGAAAAATGGTGCGGAGGACACACATTTTAAGTATGTGAAGTTATTTGCATCGTCGGATAACATAATAGCATACATTTAGTATGCACGGAAATACAATTTAAGTATGTGAGGTTATTTGCATGGACGGATAACATAATATTATACATTTTTTACGCAATGACATACTATTTAAGAATGTGAGTTTATTTGCAAGGACGGATAACATAATAGCATACATTTAGTATGCAGGACATAAATTTTAAGTATGTGAGTTATTTGCATGGACGGGTAACACAATAGCATTCATTTAGTATGCAAGGACATACATTTTAAGTATGTGAGTTATTTGCATGGACGGGTAACATGATAGCATTCATTTAGTATGCAAGGACATACATTTTAAGGAAGTGAGGTTATTTGCAAGGACGGGTAACATAGTAGCATACATTTAGTATGCAAGGACATACATTTTAAGTATGTGAGGTTATTTTCAAGGACGGATAACATAATTGCATGCATTTAGTATGCAAGGACATACATTTTAAGTATGTGAGGTTATTTTCAAGGACGGATAACATAATTGCATGCATTTAGTATGCAAGGACATACATTTTAAGTATGTGAGGTTATTTTCAAGGACGGATAACATAATTGCATGCATTTAGTATGCAAGGACATACATTTTAAGTATGTGAGTTATTTGCATGGACGGGTAACATGATAGCATTCATTTAGTATGCAAGGACATACATTTTAAGGAAGTGAGGTTATTTGCAAGGACGGGTAACATAATTGCATACATTTAGTATGCAAGGACATACATTTTAAGTATGTGAGGTTATTTTCAAGGACGGATAACATAATTGCATGCATTTAGTATGCAAGGACATACATTTTAAGTATGTGAGGTTATTTTCAAGGACGGATAACATAATTGCATGCATTTAGTATGCAAGGACATACATTTTAAGTATGTGAGGTTATTTTCAAGGACGGATAACATAATTGCATGCATTTAGTATGCAAGGACATACATTTTAAGTATGTGAGGTTATTTTCAAGGACGGATAACATAATTGCATGCATTTAGTATGCAAGGACATACATTTTAAGTATGTGAGGTTATTTTCAAGGACGGATAACATAATTGCATGCATTTAGTATGCAAGGACATACATTTTAAGTATGTGAGGTTATTTTCAAGGACGGATAACATAATTGCATGCATTTAGTATGCAAGGACATACATTTTAAGTATGTGAGAACATTTATATATAAGCAGAATTAGTTTAAACATATTTTATTTCATACATTTGTGATTGGTGGTTACAAGTACAGTATAGAAGGTAAAGGGTTCGAATGAAAGCCAGTGGCTAATAATGTTCTTCTCCTTTTACGATAAAAAAATTGTAAAAATATATAAATATATGGTATACGATATTAAGTTTTAATGACAAAAAATTTAAATTATTGAACAGCCAAAGTGAAGAATCTCTGGGTCAAACATTAGCATTTATCCAATGTACACGAAGTAAGATGATGAACAACGAGTGAGTAAGTGAGAGACAACGACAAAGAAAAATAAAGCAGTTTAAAGGAGAAATTGTCAACTAAAATGTATCAAACATTGTGAAGAAAGTTGAGAAAATAGGGAGGAAAGAAAGGGGAGGAACAAAAATAAATAAATAAATAAATAAATAAATTTAAAAAAGGAACAAAAAGAACGGCTTCGAAAATACTAATGTTTACTTCAAAAGGAAGCGTTGTATCACCATACAAGAAGGTTTTTAATGTTAAATTACATATAGCATGAGGGATTGAAACAGTTCGATGCGTTGTTCTTTGTAATAAACGCAAGAAAAAAAGAAGTGTTGTGTACTTTCTACAGATCCACATCTACAAAGAGGTGACCCGATTATATTCTTGGTAAATAAATGTTGATTAAGTGAACTGGCATGAAGAATGTGAAATTTTCTTCTACCCCAATAAAAGTGTCTGGAAACATGAGTGTCGTGATTATTTAATGTGCTTTTGAAGTTGTTAATGGAGTCACTTTGACGAGTCTCAGTAGATAATGTATTCCATTCTCGAATGGCCGAAGGAAAAAACGAGTAATAATAAAGACTTGTTCTAGCTTGTACTACTTGGAAATTGTTTACTTTACGTAAGTTATGGCGACTAATATCACTAACGGATAGTGGAATCAGAGATATGAGATGGGGGGGGGGGAGGGGGCTTGAACCAGTTGTCATTTTAAACAAGAGTGTAAGTTTGTGTCTTTGTCGTCTGGATTCAAGACTTTCCCATCCTGTTTCTCGATGTAGCCCTTCAATAGATACTAATTTTGTCGCACCAGTCACAATTCTAACTGCCTTATTTTGTATTTTGTCGAGTTCTCTTTTATCGAATAATATACAGTTGTCCCAAACCACTTTAGCATATTCCAGAATAGGTCGTATAAAAGACGTAAATATAATTTCTAAAGATTTCCTGTCAAGTTGGAATTTGAGTTTATGAATTACATTAATTCTTGACTATGCCTTTTCCTTTAAACAGTCTATTTGTTTGTTCCACGAGCAGACTTTCGAGAGAAATACACCAAGATGTTTGTGCGCATCAATTTCCTTAATTCTATGCATGAGCATATATAGTTGTGGTTGAAAGGGTTTATTAATTTTCCTAGAAATTGTCAGGAATTCAGTTTAAGAAGGTTGAAAGACACAAGCTAATTCAGAGTTGAGGTTATGAGCTGTTACGACGGGAGTATCTACGATTAGAAAGAGACTTGTATCATCTGCAAATAAACTTATATTGGAGTGTATATCATATACAATATCATTTATGCATATCAAGAAAAGTAATGGACCTAAAACGGATCCTTGGGGTACACCAGCTCTAATACACCTCCAACTCTGAAAACACAGAATTATACGAGGAGTATATAATGATAACATTGTTTTAATTTTTACTGAATATTTACCAAAAAATTACAAAATTAATGTGTTATTTACAACAAATTTATTAATAATGCCAAAATGTATAAGTGTAGGAGGAGAATTATTATAGAAAGGGAATATAATGCTAAAATTAATGTATTATTTACAGACAATGTACCAAAAAAATGAACAAAACAACCCTAAAACTAATGTATTACTTGCAGAAAATGTGTGAATAATGCATGTGAGATCATTTGTGAAGAAAGAGATCATATTTATGTGAGAACATATTTCCACAAAAAAGTATAAAAATGATCAAAATGTATGTATTCTTTAGAGAAGATTTACAAAACATTTGCAAAAGTGATCAAAATTAATGTATTATTTACAGAAATTTACAATAATGACATGTACTTTTATGTATGTGAGTACTTTTGTAAATGATCAAAATATAATGTATTTTTGTACAGAAAATTTATAAAAATGATCAAAATATATGTATTATTTACAAAAAGTTTACAATAAATCATACATAATTGCATGTATTATTACAGAAAATATACACAAAATTTACAATAACGTTCAAAATAATGTATTATTTACAAAAGATTCACAAATATATTTACGAAAATGATCATATGATGATATACACTTTATGAAATGGCATACATTTCATGTCTTTTGAGCACTTTTATAAATGATTAAAATTATCGTATTTTTACCGACAATGTATAAAAATGATCACAATAATGTACTATTTACATAAAGTTTACAAATGTGCTCAAAATTAATGTATTACTTACTGAAAATTGCAGAAAATGTATAAAAAGTAATGAAAAATCATGTCTTTTTTATAAAAATGGACAAATTTTATTATATAATGACATACACTTGAATGGACCGACATACATTTTATGCATGTGAGTACTTTTGTAAATGATCAAAATTAATGTATTACTTTAACATTATCATATAATGATATACTCCGGTGTAGAGGAACAGACACTGTGTATTTGAGGGCAATATCTATATTTAATTTATGTTAAAATGGATTTGATAATTTTCCAAAATTACTTAAATCTTTGCAATCTCTGAATTATATGCAAAATTATTTAATCGTCACATGATTTCCACTAAATCTTTTTTTAAATAAAGTGTAATCGGAGAGTCAAAGTGTAACACTAAACAGGTAATCGGACAGTCAAAGTGTAGCACTAAACAGGTAATCGGACAGTCAAAGTGTAACACTAAACAGGTAATCAGAGAGACAAGATGTAACACTAATTTATCGATAATAATAAAAATTAAACGAGATAATGTGCATTCAGAAATATTTACATCAAATTATCTCTTACTCTTATTATGTGAAGGAAAACGATACATAAATATTTACCCTAAGAAATTCCTTCATTCTTATTAAATCAAGGGACAATACATAAATATTTACCTTAAGAAATCCATTAATTCTTTTTAAATCAATGAACGATACATAAATATTTACCTTTAGAAATCCCTTCATTCTTATTAAATGAAGGAAAACAATACATAAATATTTACCTTAAGAAATCCCTTCATTCTTATTAAATCAAGGAACAATACATACATATTTAGCTAAAGAAATCCCTTCATTGTTATTAAATGAAGAAACGATAGATAAATAATTACATCAAGGGAATCCATTCATTCTTATTCAATGAAGAAACCATAGAGAAATATTTACATTAACAAAATTGCTTTCTTCTTATTACATGAAGGAACGATACACAAATATTTACATTAAGGAATCCCTTCATTCTTATTCAGTGAAGGAACGATACAGAAATATTTACTTGATGGAAAGAAAGAAGGAGTTATACAGAAATGTTTACATAAAAGTACGGGGAATCCTATGTAAACTGAATTGAATGCCACGCGCTGTGACGTTAAAATAAAAGCGACATCTATTGGAAAAATGTAAATTACCTCCGTTTTCTTAGCATCAGCTGACCATTGTGAAATAATTGTCGTCTAGAAATTTTGTAATAACAACTAAAGTGTAAATTATTAAGCAAATAGAAATGAATACGATCCTGTTAACATATACTTTAGCGTAAACAGTGATCGCGCAGTCTAAATAACAATTATATTCAAGAAAGGCTATACAAATCTTAAAAACCAGGGGAGGGATAGGACGTAAAGAGAGAATTTTTTTTTTTAAAGATACTCAGTATACGCATTGATTAATTTCCGAAAGGAACCTTTACGAAACAATTCCGAGGGAATCTGTGTGGAAAGTTGTTCAATTTATATAAAAATATTTCAAGACTAAGAGAATCCCGCGATCTCACAGTCTAAATAACTAATAATTTATTCAAGGAAGGATCTTTACGTAAAGGTGAGAGGAAGGACGCAAATAGAAAATATTCAAAAAAGGAAAATATTTACGTAAAAGTACAGGAAATCCTATAAGAAATCGATGTAGACTAAATACATTAAATAACATAACTAACCATTTAGTCTAACCGCTGCTAGTATGTATTATATGAATAAGTTATGGCCACTCGAATGAAAAAACAACGTTCCTCTATGATTTAAGCCGAGCAAACACACATAAAATCTGTTTTACGCATCTTACTGACGTCGGAAAATACACAACAGCTCTTATTGCTAGATTTAGCATCAAGTTACTAAATTTAATATAAAAATTGCAACATTGTATCGTCCTTGACCGGTTCAAACCAGAATCATTTGGCAAAAGAGCATTTGGTTCTTGAATCGTAAATTCAAGATGCTTGGTTGAAATGTAGAAGATTAATACATTATTTTTAATATTAGGAAAAGCGTTATTTTTTTATTATTATTATTTTTTTCAAAATATTATTGTGTTATTTTTTACTTTGATTTCTAGTGTGGAATTAAAAGATTTTCAACAGTAATAAACGTTACATTACAAGTCAAACGAGGATTATTACAAATCCATTTGGCAAGAGCGCATTAGGTTCTTGACTTGTCGAAAGCAAGATAAATACATAGAAGATATTTTCTTTTCCTATTTTAAGACCGGATATATTTCATCGTGTGGTACAAAAAAAACAAAAAAAAAAAGGTGATTATTTAACGTGTTGCGAAGCCACTAGTTAAAATATTTCGATTTCGGTACCACAAGATGAAATATATCCGGTATTTACGCAGTAAAAGAAATTTTTCTTTTTAATATATACCAAACTTGCTCCAGAATGGAAGCTTAGAAATATTAAATTCACTCTTCAGCACAACACCTCACCCCCCTTTTCGTAAATTCACCTCACTTTAGTCACTTTCATAGGCTGATCATATAAATATCAGTGAATTAAGAGAGCGGAAGGATTAGGATGACCTAATCTGTCGCAGTAAATTACATTTTAAACAGTTTGTAAACTATTTGATCATATCCGACCACAAAGCAAGTACGATTCAGCAATGCATCACAGCGGGTTTATCATTATTGTCAAGGAAGTAAGGGGAAATAACTTCATAGAGACGCGACCAGCGTTGAGTCAAATTTCTTCATAAAAAATGAATTTCCATGTCTGAAATGTATTGCAGTTTCTATTTATTTGTTCTAGCTCACAAAGTGCCCGTTTTTGTTGCTGCAGGTATAACTTCTGTTGGCATACTCAGTCGAGCGTCGCATGGCATGATGGGAAATCTTATATTATATTTTTCACAAGTGGAAATAAAGGAATGAAAAAAAAAAAGAAAATTATTTCGCCAGTAAGTTTCTATATTTCACACTTAAATATATAATAAATTATTTTTATTGATTAGAATCAAAATATAAATATTATTCTCATGGTGACGCTCTACATTTTCGTATTTTGCATATTAAAGAAAAAGAATTTCCCAGGTTTTCCTCACTGGTTATCGTGGCTATTTAAACAAAGACCTTATATATCTTAGGTATTATTAACAGAACTTTTAGTTGTCTTTATTTTGGTGTATGATTGATGGGCGCAATTTGGGTTATAGAGTATACAGCTTGGTCTTACTTCAGATGCGCCAGTTTAAAAAAAACTGCTACTTTGTCATTTTCACTTCCCGGACTTCAAAGGTAAATTGATAACTTGTTTTAATTTTTATATATTTTGTAATTCATTCATTGTACTTTCAGAAGCTGGTATTGCCAACTCTGGCAAAATTCGTTTTCCCTATTTTTAATAACTGCTAAAAAAATAGTGAACTTTGGAATAATTCAGTCTGATTTTTCGAGCACATGGATCAGATTTTTTTGTCAGCTGTGCGCTTAGATCATGTATAGTTTCCACAAGTACAATATGTAAAGAAATTTCAGCCCCAGTACATGAATACAGCATAGAGGTATGCCAACATTCTCTTCATCGTGCATGTTGCGAATTCAAACAACTTCACCTTACACCTGTCACTCTCGCAGAAGTACATCATATCTGTAGAGCGCCTCATATATAGTAGAACTCTGAAAAACAAATTTGAATGTGATTTGTAGTCTGGAATCAATCGATCTTTGAATGTGATTTGTAGTCTGGAATCAATCGATCTTTGAATGTGATTTGTACTCTGGAATCAATCGATCTTTGAATGTGATTTGTAGTCTGGAATCAATCGATCTTTGAATGTGATTTGTAGTCTGGAATCAATCGATCTTTGAATGTGATTTGTAGTCTGGAATCAATCGATCTTTGAATGTGATTTGTAGTCTGGAATCAATCGATCTTTTGAATGTGATTTGTAGTCTGGAATCAATCGATCTTTGAATGTGATTTGTAGTCTGGAATCAATCGATCTTTTGAATGTGATTTGTACTCTGGAATCAATCGATCTTTGAATGTGATTTGTAGTCTGGAATCAATCGATCTTTTGAATGTGATTTGTACTCTGGAATCAATCGATCTTTGAATGTGATTTGTAGTCTGGAATCAATCGATCTTTTGAATGTGATTTGTAGTCTGGAATCAATCGATCTTTGAATCTGATTTGTACTCTGGAATCAATCGATCTTTGAATGGGATTTGTAGTCTGGAATCAATCGATCTTTGAATGTGATTTGTAGTCTGGAATCAATCGATCTTTGAATGTGATTTGTAGTCAATCGATCTTTGAATGTGATTTGTACTCTGGAATCAATCGATCTTTTGAATGGGATTTGTACTCTGGAATCAATCGATCTTTGAATGGGATTTGTAGTCTGGAATCAATCGATCTTTGAATGTGATTTGTAGTCTGGAATCAATCGATCTTTGAATGTGATTTGTAGTCAATCGATCTTTGAATGTGATTTGTAGTCTGGAATCAATCGATCTTTGAATGTGATTTGTAGTCTGGAATCAATCGATCTTTGAATGGGATTTGTAGTCTGGAATCAATCGATCTTTGAATGTGATTTGTAGTCAATCGATCTTTGAATGTGATTTGTAATCTGGAATCAATCGATCTTTGAATGGGATTTGTAGTCTGGAATCAATAGATCTTTGAATGTGATTTGTAGTCTGGAATCAATCGATCTTTGAATGTGATTTGTAGTCTGGAATCAATCGATCTTTTGAATGGGATTTGTATTCTGGAATCAATCGATCTTTGAATGTGATTTGTAGTCTGGAATCAATCGATCTTTGAATGGGATTTGTAGTCTGGAATCAATCGATCTTTGAATGTGATTTGTAGTCAATCGATCTTTGAATGTGATTTGTAGTCTGGAATCAATCGATCTTTGAATGGGATTTGTAGTCTTGAATCAATCGATCTTTGAATGGGATTTGTAGTCTGGAATCAATCGATCTTTGAATGTGATTTGTAGTCTGGAATCAATCGATCTTTTGAATGTGATTTGTACTCTGGAATCAATCGATCTTTGAATGTGATTTGTAGTCTGGAATCAATCGATCTTTGAATGGGATTTGTAGTCTGGAATCAATCGATCTTTTGAATGGGATTTGTAGTCTGGAATCAATCGATCTTTGAATGTGATTTGTAGTCTGGAATCAATCGATCTTTTGAATGTGATTTGTAGTCAATCGATCTTTAACAATAATAAACGTTTTATTACAAGTCAAACTGGAATTTTTACTCTTAGAACGAAAAAATAAATGGATTTGTTTTTCTTTGTATTAAAAAATAGGCTGTAATTTTTCTCATATTTTTACTCTTCAAACGGAAAAATACATGGATATTTCATTTTTCGCTATATAGGTGAAATTTTCTCATGAGTAATTTCATTTTATTTATTTAATTTATATTTGTTCCGAGTTTTTAGTGTTCGCTTTCCGTAAATGAGTTGTAACTTTTCTTATATTTTTACAACACAAACGGGATAATGCATTTAAATTTCTTTTCGCTATATAGGTGGAATTTTTCAAAATACTTCGTTTTCGGCTTTACCTATTAGTAATATTCCTTCTGTGCCCTCCCCCCTTCCTCGGGGGATGGGGCCTATCTTTACCCCATGGAGGGAAGGAGGAGGGGTTTTTTTTCTTTTCATTCCTTAATGACGGTATCTATTTATATTTTTATTGAATTGCTATTTATTTTTATTTTTTTCCATTTATTTTCATTTATTCAATTTTTCTTTTTTTTATTAAATTGTTTATTTTTATTTATATTTATTTATTATTTATTTATTGTTCCTTTTATTAATTTAATATTTATTTAGGGTTTTTCTGGGGTTTTTTTTTTACTCTCCGCTAAATTCCGTAAAATGACTTGTAATTTTTCTCATATTTTTACATGTCAAACGGGAAATTACATGGAAATTTCATTTTCGCTATACAGATGAAATTTTTCAAAGCCCATCACGTTCTGGTTTGCCTATTAGTAATATTACTTCCATGGCTCAACACACACATCCCCCCACCCCACCGTCGGAAGGGGAGGAGATAATTTGTTCTTCCATTAATCCTTAGATGAAAGGAGAGGTAAAATGTTTCTTCATTTAATCCCTTAGAAGAAGGGAAGGTAACTATTTTTCCCCTTAATCCATTAATCAAAACAAAAATTCTTTTTTATTGCACAAAAACAGAAATGAAAGTGAGCGAAAATTCTTGTATGCAACATAATAAATAATAAAAAAAAGGTAAGCAGAGACCATATTTTTGTACAACGCTTTTTTTTTCTTGTTGTTTACAAAAAAACAATGTGCAAAAACTTGATTTTTTGCCCATTTATCCACAAAAAATATATGTAAAAAAAGGGCATCCGTCTAACGCCGGTCATAAAAACTAGACTGTCGGTTATGACGTCATGAAAACCCGATATGACGTCAGACTTGTCAGTGTCAGACGGTGTCAGACTTCCAGTCTTGACACCGGTTCAAAATGGACTTTCATTCTTAACTTCAGTTTATGACATCATAAAGAACTCTCCGGTTAAAGATAGACTTTTAGTCTTTACACCAGTTATTATACTTACTGTCTAACAGTATTGACCGAGGATTAAGAATAGTCAACTTACGGTCTAACGATAACGACCGAGGATTCCGAGGCGTCAGCTATCGGTCTAAAAATTCACTTCTGGTCTAAAAAAAAGCATTATACCTAAGGGTAATGACCGAGGGTGTTCGAATGACCAAATTCACATGGTATTTCTATCATAAGTCAATGGACGACTGTATGACGTCTTATCATTAAGGAGTGTTTAAGCTGATTTGTCATCTACAATAATGAGTTTTTTCTATACAGTATTCTCATCTCAGAATTGTCAATCTTCACCCTTTAGAGCAATTATAATGTAACCGAAAAAGACAGACACATGATACTAAATGATGTTCACTTCGATTTAACCGTCAGTCTCCATTAGCCTGAGAGCTTGAATGAAGTTCAATACTGCAAGCTCTCAGAGGTGCGTGTGGTTGCAAACCATTAATAATAGGGATTTCAGATTTCCTTCGTGTTACACCATATTTCTTTGCGGTAAACCCACACATAGCCTTCGTGGTATTATATTAACGACTAATCGTCGCCTAGTAGTGAAGGGTGATTACTGATACTGTGTCTACTAAGTAATGATTAATATTTATTCGTAACAGAAATGGACACCTAATTGTTCCTTTTCACCGACAGCTGGATGTTTTTAATGAAATAAATGTAGCGGGAGGGGAGAATAACAGACTGTTTCTTCGTCACGAATTAATGTTCCGTATTAGCTCTAGCGTGATTATCGGATGCAAGAACGGGCATATGTCAGTCAAAGGTGAGAAACAATTATCAGTGTGGTATCATTCTTGAAGTCAAATATCATCTGAACCCATTAGCTGTTTTTGGAAAGTATGACAGATTTATCAAAATAGCGGTTTTCCACTCCTGTACGTTTGAAACATAGGCCTTATCAATTGATTAGCTAGGGAAATCAGTTGGATGCAAGGACAGAAATACCAGTATCATTCTGATATCCTTTGAGTAGAGACGGGATATTCATGCGTATTTTGCTTTTTAGATCTTAACTATTGAAGCACTGAGTCTGGGGTCTTTTAGTTCTAACCTTTCATTCGTTTACCGCAAAACCAGTGATTTGGAGACGACGCCATATTTACGTGCAATGTTGCGACGATTGAAAATAACAATATTTGCTTTCCCGTTGCAGGACACACGCTAAGATTCTCATCCCCAAGGCCCATTAAAGGAAGACGTTTTTGTACTCTATATCAAAGCATATCTAAGAATACTTTCTTTTTGAATCAACATGTCTAGCAATAATTAAACCATAACAAATCATCGGTAAAAAAGCCCTGAGAAGTAGCTAATATATAGAAATAATACTCATAGTCATCGTAACCTAATCTAATGAAATGATGAAAGACCAAATGGGTCTAATCATTGTATGCTCGTTTTGTCAATGACGAATCTTGCTACATTGTCAGTTCAAGCCAAAACCCAAAGAAAATATTTCACTTTTTTCGGACCTTTGCATTTATATGCTGTTAATAGACAATTAACAGGAATGTCAGCTTTATTTCAATATCATGTTAAAGAATGGTAGCCTCTCCGAAACTGGGCTTATCTGACATATATTCAGGTAATCATCATTTCCATCCTCAGAAATATATGATAATTTAATTATATAAATATAACAGAATTCACAGGTCTTTTCTAACTCTTCCTTACATTGTTTCTATTTTATATTAAATTGCTTTCAAAGGAAAACAGTAATATATTTGCCAATGGCTTTAATGATACTTCCACTTGCTTTTGTTCATTTCTGGTATATCACTTCCAAACAAGAGAATCATATTCTAGTAGGATACGTCTCAGATAATCATGTCTGCACGCATTGGACCCAATTTCCAAAGTAGGTAAAGCTTACACAATGTAATAAGGAAACTTACGGTAGCACGAGAGTTAGACGTATTGTTTAAAGATGGCACAAAATGTGCCTGACTTGGAGGCATAATTGTTTTAGTGTTTATATATAGCTAGTGATAATAATATTAAAATAGTTAATACAATTTCATCGTTATCCTCTTTGATTAAATTACTATAAAATGTTGAGCCATGAGACTTTAATTTAAATTGGAAACAGAACGTTACATGAACATGATACGCATACTGGTATGAATGGGTTTTATATGAGGGATTTTTTTTAAACAGTTAGGTGGAATAGAAGACGAAAGACACGGTTGTTATTATCTTACTTTAGACGTGAATACCATCTGAAAGACAGACACTGGAAATCTTCAATATTTTAAATTGCAATCTGTTATTTGAGCATCAATTCTGGCATTAAACGCAAATAACAATAATAATTTTGTTGTTGTTGTTGCTGCTGTAGTTGTTGTTGCTGATTGAGTTTATCTTTATTTTTATTTCATAGATGGCGCTGTTGTAGACGGAATGACCTCACTGTGAACAACGGCCTTGTAAGAGTCCCCTATTACTAAACTACTGAATGACGCAATCTAAAGTTATAAAACCTCTTAACCTGGCTGTGCTTGATATAAGGATTTACACCTTGCTCGTCACTGATTCTGATCTGGATGCTAATAATTTGTTGTCTAGATTAAATATGAGTGCATGTTAATATAGGCAAATAAGTAGAATCAGTGACAAGGTTAAATTATTCATAATAAATTGCAACAAGGATTGATATCCGTCATTTTTTTTTTTTTTTTTTTTTTTTTTTGTAAGCAATAATTATTGGTGACTTGTTGGTTAAAAAGATTAAAAAAACTAAGAGTTAATTTGGGTTTTGCTGCATGCTAAAATGACCGTAAAGAAAGTAAATAGCGAACTTACTATCAATTTTGCCGGTTGTTAATATTTGGCTTTGCATAATCTCTCAAAGACATCATTGTCAGAATATTAACGAGCTTTTCAGAGTATTAGGCCACCAGTAATACGTTGCCCTGTGTCTTTTGCTGAAACATCTCTACCTATTTAATGAAAAGTGTTGGTGCACTACCACTACACATGACAAAGAATTGCCGTATAGAGTCTAGTTTTCGTTCAATTTATTACTCAAGATCAGGTCTGACCCTAATCATCCGATATTGATTGTATCATGTTATTTATCATGTATTGCGTTTTCGACCATACCTACGACCCAAGGTAGATAAACATCTCCTTGAAACCTTCGTAGCAAATCATATTAATGTTTCATGAAATGCCAAACGAACACCACATATATTGCTATTCCTATAACACCTAACCCTGCTGCTTTTACACCCTTACTATCTGAAATTGTTGCCATGCCAACATGCACGTAATTAAAACTGTTTGCTACTTTGTATTTTTTGTAACATCTCTGTAGTGTTCTATCTCTCTAACTAAATCATTTTCAATCCCGTTAATTTGTTTGTAACATCTCTGTAGTGTTCTATCTCCCTAACGAAATCATTTTCAATCCCGTTCATTTGTTTGTAACATCTCTGTAGTGTTCTATCTCCCTAACGAAGTCATTTTCAATCCCGTTAAGTTGTTTGTAACCTGTGGTATATATATATATATATATATATATATATATATATATATATATATATATATATATATATATATATATATTGAGAGAGAGAGAGATAGATAGATAGTAAAGAGAAAGCATAGATTTGTTGAGTTCCAAGTGATTTTATTGACTCTTCAAACGTATTATGCTCTATTGATGCGCTTTTGAGTTTAACATTTTCATTTGGCTCGCTTTTAAAAACAGAAACGTATATATCTGTTGGTTAAAAAGTACTCTTATATAATATATGATATTTATTGGGCAACACTATTATCTGCTAGCAAGACATATGCTATTAGGTATTCAATTGTAAAGTGACTAAAATAAACTGGAACTTATCCATCATCAATGTTTGTTGTTGGGACAGTTGTATACCTCAACAGCTTTTCGAAATCATGCTCTAGGGAACAAAATGAGCAGCATTTAATGTTGCATAATACACTGTACTGCTAAAGTCTATTGCTTCATTCCACATTTGTCTGCAGGTAATAGCTATGCTATTTATTATCCAAATAAATTAAAGCAATTAGCAATCTAAGTTTGATTTTCATTTTATTTGTACAGTGGAAATAATTTTGACTGGTAAATGTCTGTGTATGATCAGGTAGTCGATTGTAAACTGACTAAATGAAAATGAAATAATTAAACTTGCAGTTTATTCAAAAAAATTAAACATGTTTCATGGTGGACATATTGACATCTCAAAAGCATGATGTATACATCTGTAAAAACATATATAAGTACTGCATGGTAAACAGAGTTAATAATATTTGTTGTTTCACTCGACCTTTGTATCTGTGTAAAAGTTATGATATCTATTACCTGAAAAAAGATAAAGCATTTATGCGATTGGATTGTATGAAGACAAAATCTTGTCATGTTGAAATTCGTACAGGTGTTGCTGTTTTTCTTTAGTTGTGTTGATTTTCTTTGCTTTTACATTATCTATTGTACAGTGTTTTGCATTTCATCAGCTCTAAAACAAGATCAGAAGATTTTCAGGAGAGATTAAATATTTTTAGAGATATGGGGGGAACAAGAGAACCTATGCATAAAACAACATTGTGGACTGTGTACAATTAAATGACAAAGCCTAACTATATTTTACAGCCTGTTATATTACAAGGACAACCATAAAGGAAATAGAGATACAAATAATTGACACGAATGGTCCCTTTGATCAAAAGGTAAGAAAAGCTGAGACTATAATTAACACATATCACTGAAGAATGAACAGTTTAGAACTTCCACCTACAGTGAAAGATTATTCACTGCAAAATAGGAAAGACAATTAAGGGGTAATATAATTGCTGTGGAAATTGTAGATTTAAAACTGTCATCGATGAAATCTGTTGCTGAAATGCATGAAAAACAGATTGAAGGGTTGAAAGACTAGATTAGTAAATATTTAGACCCAAACTAAAAGCTGCATCGCAAGGACAGTTTGAAACTTTTGAAAGTAAAACTGCAAATAGTTGGACATCTAACAGTGTTGGAAAGCGTTTTCAGAACAATATGGAAAGGATTATTAAAAGATTTACAGAAGACATATGAGAAAGGACACCACAACTGATTAAAGAAAATGGTGCGACAATACCTGATATAGACACAGCAATAGGTCCAAATAATATAAAATGTTGCTCGGTGTAGAGTAAGGTTGTAAAACGTTTGTTAGAAGGGTTGTGGAGGAACAAGTGTCGGTAGTGTTCCATTAGGAGACAAAGCTGATTCGGTCATTGAAACAAAAAGGGAGAATGCTTCTCATGCTATCTCTTTTTATTTCTTATGCAATGTCATTTATAACCCAGTTAAGACATTGGCTATATTTGTAGTCGCCTTAACATGTGTTTTATGTGTACCATTTTGTTATTTTCCTATGCTTTCTTATTTATGTGTACCATTTTGTTATTCACCTATGCTTTCTTATTTATGTGTACCATTTTGTTATTCACCTATGCTTTCTTATTTATATGTACCATTTTGTTATTTACCTATGCTTTCTTATTTATATGTACCATTTTGTTATTTACCTATGCTTTCTTATTTATGTGTACCATTTTGTTATTTACCTATGCTTTCTTATTCACATATCAGGCGTGTTTTAATTACTTCATACTCTAGTGCACATTTTTCAACATCTGTCACATTCTAAGAACTCGCTGTTTTTCGGAAACTCACAGTTTTCATTCTTCTTAATACGTCTGTGTACTGTTTCCTCCGTCTCTGGATGAGAGGTGTGTCTTTGACGATACATCATTTATTTAATGTCATAATATTTTCAGCTGGTTTCCAACTTTTAAACGATTTATTATATCCTTTCCATTGAATAAGTACATACATGTTCCAATTTATCAGTTTTGTTTTCGAAAATCTTTTTAACTTTGTATATGTCATCTTAGTTGTCGTACAGCGATAGCTCTTCTTCGTCAAACACGCATTATCTCTTCCTTCAAATATTTTAGTTTGAAAACGACTGGATTACCTAAAATTACTTGCCTGATTTTAAATATTTCCTTTGTAACGTCAAGGTTTTTGCATTTTGAAATTCTAACTGTTCCACCAGTTTTAAATGTATGTGTTCCAGTAACTGAATAGGTTGATATACACTTTTGATATGTTTTCCTGTGCTTGCTTCGAACGGATGAGTCAGCTTATTTTTCGGTTTCATGTTGAATGAAATACTTCCATATTCTAGTATTTAGGGTTCTGCTAAACCTTTCCACTACAAATGGCTTTTTGTTTGAGCAAATTGAAAAGTATTCAGATGTTTCCTTTTACCAGCAAATCCTTATCTTTCCTGTTGCAAAACTCCTTTCCTTTCAAACTGTATCTTTCAGGCTTTCTCACTTTAAAGATTTCTCTACAAGCATAGTTTATATCCTCTCCTCATTTCTGTTTTCACTTTTGCAGCTAAAGAGTATTTGGATAAAATATATACCACCATCAGAATCTATTTGTAACTATTGTTCTTTTTTGTATATTTGCATGCCTGCCTGCCACTTGTCATTCACGTGACTGATATAAACACTTTTGTAGATAAATCCTTTTCTTGCTTGCTTGTGTAATGTTCAGGTAGAATGTTAAGCTACCATTCTTTCAATTCTAAGTATTTTTTCTTATCTTTTGTCCCGTTTAATTTGTTCCCACTATTGATTGACTAGACTTCATTATCGTCATAAATATGTTTAAATACTGTACTTTGTAGGTCATTTAAACACATCCAGAGAATATTGTATGTCTTATGAATTGTCTTTTGGTGTTACCAGCATGCGAACAGGACGGCCATCTGCACAAAGTACTTTTTATTTTCATTAATTTGCAACATTTTTTCAATCCCAGATTTGACTCTGTTACAGCTACTTCATATACTGAGTTACCATGCATTGTTTTACACCGAACTGTTCTCTTTAAGTTCTTTTTTTCCTAGAATTGGTTTAGATTTACCTTGTGTACTCAGTCTTTAACCGAATACAAATCAGATACGAAATTTCTTCTTTTCTTAGACTTGAGTGCGTTAACTATATTGCTGTCAGTGCTTATGTGTTTATTTCAATGTATTCATCACTGAATGCGATATGTAAATCTGTGTCATTTTTAAAGCATTGTAGGATATCTTTTTATACTTGAAATCAACAAATTAACACTTTATTCTCCTACATGTTATTCTTCTACACAACTAGCTTTGACCACACTTTTATCCAGCCCAAAATTTAAAAAATAGGCAATATCTCCATATACTAGCATTGTCGCATTAATGTTAAACTGGTTGAATTTTCTGAAAAGTGTTGATATCAATACAATGCAACCTCGTTACATTATTTATGATGTGTTCGAAATTTCATATTATTATTTTTTGTTTGCGAAATATCTTCGTAGTCTGCCTGGTGTAGTAATTTTAAATTTTTGGGATGCACTCATGTCTGACTGCTCTGTAGATGAGTTGACATATTAATAGAGCTGAAATTTTAATTTATCGTAATATCTCGATGTTTTTATTTATTTTACGCAAGAAGATAGTTGCATTTTAATTGTTACAATGGCCCAATATATCAACTACTTACGTCTATGCAGCCCCATAAAATTATGGACGCCAGAACTGGTTCATTTGCTTCCATGTCCAATAATATTACTCTCTGATATGCAATACTGATATAAATCTAATGAAATTTATATAAAGCAGCATATGAGACAATGTTCTGTGCTAACCACATGAATAGGAATTAAAAACGACGTACAAAAGTGAGTTTATTGTAGGAAAAAAATGCACAACATGGCAATAAATTAGTTTTCATTTTAAAACGTCCTTTTGTTCTTAAATATCTTTTATATCTTTATCAGGGCATGGATTTGGAATTAAAATGCCACTGTCAATCCCATCTGTCAACTTTTCGTTTAATTTTCATCTCAGTTCCTTGAGATGTACCGTCAAAATGTATTGTGATATTTCAGCTTAAAAATTTCGAAACAAAATTATTATTCCAAAACTCATGCAACCCATAATATACATGTTTCTAAATTGCAAAACGTTGCAAAAAGGACATTTTCTTAACTTGATACTAATGGAGGCAGCTGTCGCAGGTGCTAACTGTGCAACACTTTCCGTCCTGACGCATTCAAAATTATTACAGGCAAGAAAGTTTTGAAAATATATAATATTATATTTAAAAAAGCAATTATTCAATTAAAATAGACAATTGAGAGTTGTACAAGAGTATGTGCTCATTCAACAAAACATATTTCTTGATACGAAATCCGTGTAATTCCATTTAGAGGTTAAACGTATGTACATTTCGATCATATTTAAATTTAAGATTATAAAAAAAAAAATCACTTCAAGCTCGAACAAGGCAAAATACGAAATTCAGTTCAATGTGGAAGGTAAAGCATTGAGTGCTCATTGGTACAAAAGGGGTTCTGTTGTAATTTGGGTCTGCGGTTACATTTGCAAATCAACCCATGCTCCCATAACCACCTCGTAGATCAATATAGCGCACGAAATATGTCGCCGTTATGTTATATTAAGATCGGTTAACGATATTACACTCTAGGAAAAAGTTTCGGTTAAATTTTCACTGTTTACATAAATCTTCCTCGAATTTACTAACGATAAGTAGCTTTGGAATCACCCGTCAAACTGGTTCTCTAATCTTAAAGATAAATGTCCTAAAGAACAAACATTCTTTCATTAAATTGGGCAGAAAGATCTAGCACACAAATGCCTTGAATCGAACTTTGAAGCTGGAAAGGCCAATAGGATATCACATGAATTAGATGGAACGGTCGAGAGAGCATGGGGATTTAACAAGGGAACATAAATCAAGCTTAAATTTTCAATACGTAATAAAAATGCAGAAACGACAACCATCGCCATTTTTATAGGTATGGTAGAGCCTTTTTCTCTCTTAGGCAAGAGTTTTTGTAGACTTATTCTGAAAACTCAGAAAGTCATGGTTCCTTTGTTCTTGTAAGTTATATAAGTGCATAACATGGACAAACTCTTGGTGTCAAATTCGTTGTCATCTTGTTTTCCTACATTATTGTACTGATCAATTTTTAAAGCCCAGCCACCACAAAATAATCAATATTGACTGTTCAGGATCGAAGTGCAACTCCATTTAAAAATCATGTCGTTAGCTGCGTATGGCGTGATATATAGTAGAAAATTCTTAACGATTTACATTGTGTCTTTTCAATGTTATTCAAATTTGCAATGGGTATTGTACTGTATAACCCAGTTTTGGTCTTTCTGTGGTTATAAGTATGGTTATAAGCAATAAACGGAAACAATTTGTTTCCTGTAAATTGTTAAACTAACAAGGAAAGACAACACCACTATATTAAGGCCATTATATGTGATTTCATTACATGTTATCTTACGACTATAAAACATAAATGATATTAAAATCATATTTGAGTAGTAATAGGTGAAAAGGTCCGAAATAATTTATGATAAATAATGTTAAGTTATCTTTTGCAACATTTGTTTTGTAAGTCTCTTCAAGTCATTGCTCTTGTATATATTAAACTTAAAAAATGGCAGAGGCAAATTCCTAACCATAAGAAATGCTTACACTGGCGATCCGATATATGTGTTTATTCTATACGTTTTCTATACTCACACAAGTACATTCCAAAGTCGCAAATAATGTGATTTTTAGTCAGGCAAAAAGATAATTTCAAGTAATGTATCAATTACTATAGCATATGTAACAATTACATTCCGGTAAGTTCCACCTTGCATAGTATGAATACCCGCAACCCTTGTTTTCAAATTCTCTTCTGTGTTTCAAAACTATGACAACAAGATGACACATCTTTTTATTTTTCCTATTTTGTGTTATTGCTTTCTAGTTTGTTTGGGTTTCAAAATAAGTGAATTAAGGACAATGCATTCAGGTACATTCTGTTCCTTAACGGATATCAACATAATTAGCAGAATAAGTGCATATTGGTAAAGTAGGAAATGTCAAATTACTCAAGAATCATTCAAATAGTGACAAATCCTGAAATGGCGCGCGCACGTGTGTGTGTGTGTGTTCCATACAGAAGCAGGACACAAGTGATCCAAATATGTTTAGGGGTACACAAAGAGGTTTTTAAATTACGCATATAACCAAACGTTCTAACACATATGGAAGAGTAACACAATAATTGTGTATGTTGATATCGAGGCAAACAGAATAATATTTTAGGTCAAACCAAATATTTCGAAGTCATTTTGAATATAGTGATTGTTCTTCACACAGTTGAAGCAAAAAAGAAGATTCATCAATAAGTGTCCTTAGGCAGGATTGCGCTGCAGAGACGGTGAAACTGACACCTAAGATTTTGATTCGCTACAGAGACGGTGAAACTGACACCTAAGATTTTGATTCGCTACAAAGACGGTGAAACTGAGAACTAAGATTTTGGTTCGCTACAGAGACGGTGAAACTGAGAACTAAGATTTTGATTCGCTACAGAGACGGTGAAACTGACACCTAAGATTTTGGTTCGCATTATGATCTTTATCTTCACGGCATTAATCTTGTAATTTTCTTATAGTTAATAATTCGTGTCAAACTCTGATATTTATATGTAATATACGCTTTAGATATTTAATTTATAAAATATTTTGTTTGATGCATTTTGACAATTTTGAATCCTACTAAACATTCAACAAAATGTACAGAGGCAAACTGATTCAATAAATGTATATAAAATGGTAGACCACACCTGGAATTATATGTAGACATAGAGAATTCCTGACAGGCATCACCATGGAAGCTTCGATTGGCAAAGGGGATTTTGGGGGGAGCTTAAGCCGTTTCTACATACCAAACAATACCTCCTCCTTAAATATCAATTATAAAGACAATCTTGCTTTGTGCTTGTATAATAAATATGTTCACAAAATGTGTTGTTCCACAAAGTTCCAATTTTTTTTTTAAAATAACTAAATGTTGTGCAAATCTAATTGATTCATCCACATTTACTGAAGAACATGCCTACTAAATTCCGTTTATTTACATCAAGTAAGTGTTGCTTGATCGAGCTAACAAGATTTTCAGCAAATAAAGTCTTAAACCCAAAGGAGAGTAAATGAGTAATAAAAATGGAAAAAATGGCTTAAATGGCTTGAAGGTCTATTTATATAATTTACATTGCCAAATAGCGTGAAAGTCTGTTCATATCATTTACATTTGCCAAATGGCATGAAGGTCTATTTATATGATTTACATTTGCCAAAGGGCACGAAGGTCTATTCATATAATTTACATTTGCCAAATGGCATGAAAGTCTATTCATATCATTTACATTTGCCAATTGGCATGAAGGTCTATTCATACATTTTACATTTGCCAAATATCTACGAAACTTCATGTGTCAATGTCAAGTTTGTTTGTTTCGTAATCGTTACAACACGATAATCTTTGACAGATAGACCTACGAATAGCCATACAGATGGAAGTATGTAGAGTCAGATGGACGGGATCAAATCAAGGTCACTTTGTCGAATAATAGGGAATTATCACAAGGATAGACAGAGGAGGCTTTGTATTGGTTAAGAGAAGAATAAAAAATAACACTGATGAAAATGATATTTTTATTTACAATGTACATGTGTATGGTAAGGAATTCGGTCCTACTCTAACATATACAATTATGATACCACTATCTAAATAATCATATATCGATCTAATACTCAACTGACATTAAACAAATACCCGCTACGATTAGTCAAACCATCTACTACATACTGTCATTTCAATGACATGCTGAATTCATAATGGAGTATTGAGAAGTTTGTGTTTTTTCCAACACATTGCCAGGTTAACAATACACATTAGCTTGTGCATATCACAAACTGTGGATTATACAATTCTATGAACATAACATATATGAAATTGTTCTGTCTACTTTGACAGACATGAAACTGTTATGTCCACTTTAACAGATATGAAACTGTTCCCTCATTAAATGAAATTGTGAGCCTATGTTGACGTCAAGAAATTAACGGATATATAGCCGCCCTATTTCACTATAATAAGTCGTACACAAGGAATGATCCCATATATGCAATTCCTTTCCAGTTCACCGAAGGACCCGCCGGAACCTTGCATCCACGCAGACACAGCTTGAAATATAAACCGTCGACCCCTCAGACACTGAGCCGGGGAACCACCACTAGTTTCAACCGCTACAAACCGAGTCAGCGAGAAGTATACACAACTGAACCGTGTAATACATGACCGATAAACTCTATCGTGTTTAGTACAAACACCACTATTCATGTTATGTATGCGTACACAAGAAAAGAACTGCAACCAACATACACCATGGTAAGAATGCACAGACCCACACTATATTTACATTGAAATATAATACACTTGTAATTATGTGGACAAAATTCCGTGACAAATGCGACAATTATAATAAAACAACAGAAAAAAAAAGTTCTGATTTAAATGTGGGACAGTTTATAACACAAAATTGCATATAATTATATGAAAATGCCAATGACTGAATTATACACACATACACTGTTTCAGTAGTTTGCACATTATATTGTACATAACACAATTTTTGACCCCTAAATATCGGTAGATCTGGTTTGTCCTGCTCTTATATGAAATACAACATAAACACTGCATATATTCCAATATTTTATATGCTTATTTCACATTTTGAACGATTTTTTTTTCAAATATCTGCCTGACAATATCTAACCCTTATAGTATCATAACATTATAAGTATTTCAATATACACGAGATAAGAACAACTGTTAGGTAATCAGAATATCAATCAGTGCAATGGCGAGTAAGACGCATTTTGAACAAGAATCAGTCAAAACAAGCCAGTTCAAACTTTGTACATTGTTGATAATAAACGATTTTATTAAGTACTGAGTTGCTTAACAAGAAAATTGATTTGAAAAAATGATTTTGTTTCTTTCAATAAACTCGCGAAAACGTCAAGCGTGGCTCTTGAGGAAAAAAAAATTAACCAGATACTTTCTTGAATTTACAGTAGAAAAAGACATAGGTTTGAAAACGATGAATGTCTACCGTAAGAGATGCTCATTACTTGATAGATAATTCAGCATATATACGCATACAGATATAATATTAAATATTCATACAGATATAATATTAAATACTCATACAGATATAATATTAAATACTCGTACAAATACAATATTAAATAGTCATACAGATACAATATTAAATACTCATACAAGTACAATATTAAATACTCATACAGATACAATATTAAATATTCATACAGATATAATATTAAATACTCATACAGATATAATATTAAATACTCATACAGATACAATATTAAATACTCGTACAAATACAATATTAAATACTCATACAGATATAATATTAAATATTCATGCAGATACAATATTAAATACTCATACAGATATAATATTAAATACTCATACAGATATAATATTAAATACTCATACAGATACAATATTAAATACTCATACAGATATAATAATAAATACTCATACAGATATAATATTAAATACTCATACAGATATAATATTAAATACTCGTACAAATACAATATTAAATACTCATACAGATACAATATTAAATATTCATACAGATATAATATTAAATACTCATACAGATATAATATTAAATACTCATAGAGATACAATAATAAATACTCATACAAATATAATATTAAATACTCATACAGATATAATATTAAATACTCATACAGATATAATATTAAATATTAATACAGATATATTAAATACTCATACAGATATAATATTAAATATTCATACAAATACAATATTAAATACTCGTATTTAAATATGCTCTTCATGAGAGTATGCTCATTCCTGACCCGTTCAATCATTTTTCATGCAAGAAGTTCATAACTTCTGATGCACAGGTATGGGGAAATACCAGGGTGTAAATCACAACACAAATAATTGTTCAAATAAATTATGCAGTCTCGTAGGTTCCATTATGATGATTATGCCAATAAAATGCTCCTTTGATTTTAAAAGGCCAACGTGCAACAAAATTATATAGGACTGTATGAAATAACTCAGTGACCTCAGTAGTATTGCAGGCGTAGAAAATGGTTTTCGCCCCAAAAAATCCACAGAAATTATTGTAATATAATGCCCTGTCGTAGAGCCCTTGTGGGGTTCGGGTTATGGAAATAGGGAAATTATTACAGGATGCATAGTTACTTGTGGACAGTAAGTCATTATTGCTCCACCACTCTTGTGTTTATTAAAATGATCCATACCTTCACATCGCATGATGGCATTTAGGCTGATGTACAATTTTATGAGTTCAAATGTTGATTTCAGCATTAGTATATACAATTTAATAACGACTAATATATGTATATTAATGTTAACATATTTATATATCGTGGGCTATTCCTTCTAAGCAGTAATATCATAATCCAAAGTATTCTTCACTCTTCCGAGATAATCATGGGGACAAGGACAAAAATACAATTATTATCGTTTTATTATCAATCTTTGCTTGAAATAAATGAGTAGCGATATAACCATAACAAGATTTAAATAAAAGTGTTGAGGACAGAAACACTAAACTATATCAAGATTTCAGAGCAAAATAAGGAGTAGAAAGAACGAACTTATTTTGTTCTTTGTCCTTACTGAAACTAGATACCTGCTGGAACGATATTGAAAGTCCTGGGTTTTCGTTTTATAAACTGGCATAAAAAAGCGACACCAACACACAAACACAGATTATGCTAATAAATAATTACACAAAGTTTTAATTTACCTTCATTGGTTGATTGGGCACTGCTTAAACTCAGGGTAGTAGAAGTCGCTGATTTCATCTTTTAATTCCTTTATCTCTATTATATGTTAGTCATGATATAGTGAATGTTCATTATAAAGTTTCATGCATGGAATTAGTTAGAAGTAGCGTAAACAGTAAAAGAATAATTAGGATTTTGATTTGTCTCTCCCATTTGTATACATACCTTTTTATATGCTTTTCCTGATGCAAAGTTTTATATTGAGATAGCAACCATCTTTTCATATTCATAAAAGATTCATCGAACACGTAGATATTGTAAAGTATTGGTAACAGAATGTTGTTTGAAGTAATCAGATTTTGTTGATTAGATTGCAAGTCTAAATTTCCATTTGACCCCAGCAGAAGATAGGAGTTTTGTTCTGCGTATATTTTCTGTCACTTTGGTTATCGAATCCTCAGTAACTGTGAAGTGTTACGACTCTATGGTCTAAGAAAAATGTAACAGAAAGAAAGTGAAACCAACAAATCAAGTAAAAATCAACAAGCAATTTATTACTAGATAATTAAAATGAAAAATCAAAAAGTCACTTACAGTAATGTGTTTTGAAATCCTAATAATCCAATAAGAATGATTGTTCTAATCACAAGTCCTAAATATAGAATGTGTCCTTGAATGTTATTATGTGCCAATGGTCTCCAAAGTCCTGATGTACTAGAAATCTTGATGTGCTGAAGTCAAAATGAAGTAATCCAAAATCTCTGAATAAGTTCACATAAATTCCAAAATTGTCAATCAAAATTCCAAAATCCAAAAGTTTATGAGCACTGTTATAATCCAATGAATATTTAAAAATAATTCCTCTCTTAGAATTTGGAATGAATTTTCACAACTGTAATAGCTCTTTACAAGACTGATGGTAATGTCGAACTGAACAAAATGTCTACCAAACATGGTATATATAAAGATTGGTCACATGACAGAATGTTCTAGAATATGAGTCACATGACAGAATGTTCTAGAATGTGTGTCATCTTAATGGAATTTTTACTTGTAAACAAAAATTCAACCTTGACCTTCAAATTGAGAAAACATATTGATCAAAAAAACCTAATTCAAGGACACTAGTTATACATGTTTTTCCTAATAAACATAAAGATTTAAGCAAATATTAAAGTGAAGAAACATTTACAATTTCCTAAAATATTTATAATATTATATAAACATCATACATAACACCTCCCCTCATAAAGAAAAAGAAAGATTTATGTAATAAAGCTTTCTTTTGAATATACATCTAATACTATAATAACCAAAATTACATAAGAACATGTTTTATGATACTGGACTTAATTACATCAAGCAATATTACATTTCTAGGCACGTGAGAGTGCATCTGCAATCACATTGTCTTTTCCTCTGATGTGTCTAATGTCAATGTTATATTCTTGCAATATCAAACTCCATCTCAACAATCTCCGATTTTTATCTTTCATTTTGTTAATGAAAGTAAGGGGATTGTGATCACTGTACACAATAATTGGAGAAAGAGCTGAGGTAACATACACTTCAAAATGCTGTAAAGCCAAACATTCCTTCTCAATTGTGGAATAATTTTTCTGGTGCTTGTTTAGTTTTTTAGAAAAATAACACACAGCGTGATCCACACCACTTTTGTCTTCCTGAATCAATACTCCACCAACCCCTACATCACTTGCATCAACAAATAATTTAAATGATTGGCTGAAATTTGGTGCAGAAAGAACTGGTGCATTCTTAAGCATGGCCTTTAACTTGTCAAAAGATTCCTGACACTTGTCAGACCAATAAAATTTGGCTTTCTTACTCAATAAACTTGTCAAAGGTTCAGCAATTTTGGAAAAATTGGAACAAAATTTCCGATAATATCCAGCCATACCTAGAAATCGCATCAGTTGCTTTTTACAAATTGGAACTTGAAATTCAGAGATAGCTTTGACCTTAGCTTCTATAGGTTTAACTTGACCTTGTCCCACAATATGTCCTAAAAATGTGACACAAGCATGGCAAAACTCACTTTTGCTCAAATTAATTGTCAGATTCGCATCACTGAGTCGATCGAAGAATTTTCGAATGGTTTCCAAATGATCTTCCCAGGTGTTGTTGTAGATAATGACGTCATCGATATAAGCGTCACAATTATCAAGACCAAATGTTATCATGTTCATCAGACGTTGAAACGTTGCAGGCGAATTTTTCATTCCAAACGGCATGATTTTATATTGATAAAGTCCATCTGGAGTTACAAATGCTGAAATTTCTTTTGCCCTTTCCGTCAGTGGAATTTGCCAGAATCCTTTTAAAAGGTCAAACTTGGTGACATATTCCGCATTTCCAATTTTATCAATGCAATCGTCCATTCTTGGGATTGGAAATGAATCAGTTTTGGTGACACTGTTGACTTTTCTATAGTCAGTACACATACGGAATGTATTATCTGGCTTGGGAACAAGAATACATGGTGAACTCCAGTTACTTTTACTTGGTTCTATGAAATCATTCTCCAGTAGATACTGAATTTCTTTCTTCAGATAGTTCTGTTTGAGAGGATTCATCCTATAAGGATGCTGTTTCACAGGCGCAGAATCTACAATGTCAACGTCATGATAAATTTTACTTGTTCGTGTTGGAACATCAGGAAACAAGTGCTCATAGTCATGTAATAGCTGTTTTAGTTCATTTCTTTCCTGTTGTTGTAGATGTGAAAGTTTCTGGTCTAGGTTGTTCAATATTTCTGAATTCCGAAGATTGGTTATACCAGAGTCACTATAGTCTGATCGTACTCCATCGTTGATATCTTCACTGTGTGGGACAGGTACAACTAAATTAACAGAATAATTAGCTGAGCTATCTCTGTCAAAATATTCCTTTAACATATTTATATGACAAAGTTGTTTCTGTTTCCGTCTCCCAGGAGTGTTAATGATATAATTTAAGTCATTTACTTTCTTTTCAACGGTATAAGGACCAAAAAATTTAGCCTGAAGAGGATTCTGAGGTATGGGAAAGAGAGCCAGAACTTTGTCACCAGGTTTAAAACTCCTTTCCTGTGAATTTCTGTCATACCTTAATTTCATTTTTGACTGGGTAGTGTGAAGATTAGTTCTTGCTACTTCACAGGCCTTTGACAACTTGTATTTGAAATCAGAAACATAATCAAGAAGATTAATCTTTGAATCTTCATTTGAAAGAAGTCTCTCTTTCAATAATTTCAATGGTCCACGGACAGTATGACCAAAAACTAGTTCAAAGGGACTAAAACCCAACGACTCTTGAACTGATTCCCTAACAGCAAACAACAACAAATGAACACCCTCATCCCAATCCTTTTCTGTATCAAAGCAATATGATCGAATCATATTCTTCAAAGTTTGATGAAATCTTTCCAAAGCACCTTGACTTTCATGGTGATAGGCAGAAGATTTAAACTGTTGGATGCCTAATTCATGCATAACTTGTTGGAAAATTCCAGACATAAAATTTGACCCTTGATCTGACTGGACAGATTTGGGAAGGCCAACAAGTGTAAAAAACTTCACCAAAGCTTTCACAATAGTTTTAGTTTTTATATTTCTCAGAGGAATTGCCTCTGGAAATCTTGTAGATGCACACATGATGGTCAACAAGTATTGGTTGCCTGACTTGGTTTTAGGTAAAGGACCAACACAGTCTACTATTATTCTACTAAATGGTTCATCAAATGCAGGAATAGGTTGCAGATGAGCCTTAGGTATCTTCTGATTGGGTTTTCCTACCATTTGACAAGTGTGACAAGATCTGCAGTATTTAGAAACATCACTTTTGAGTTTCGGCCAATAAAAATGATTCAAGATCTTGTGATAAGTCTTACGGACTCCTAAATGACCAGCCAAAGGAGTTTCATGGGCTAAATTAAGAATTTCCTGTCGATATGACTTAGGAACAACAATTTGATAGCTCACTGACCACTCGTCACCAGCGGGTACATCAGGTGGTCTCCATTTCCTCATAAGGACCCCATTTTTCACAAAGTAACACACTGGAACTTGTGTGGCTTCAGTTTCACTAATAGCCCTCTGAAACAAACAAGATATCTCGGGATCTTGCTCCTGTTCAACGACAAGAGATTGTCGTTTGTCATCCTGAGTAGGACAAAGAGAATGAGTTGCCAAAAGAGGATCACTGTGATCAATACCATTTGATTGATCAATACCTGAGGAAAAAGTGACCTCATCAAAAAACTGACCAATACATGTGTCAGCTAAAGGAATAATATCCTGATCGACATCAATCTCAAGAGCTCTTTTTGCCATAGCTCTAGTAACTGCACAAGCAGGGTATAAATCAGGGATTTCAGTTTCGACAGGATCAACTTTCTGATCCAAACAAGGCTTGTCAGTTACAAGTTGATTAACCACAACCTTATCTCCAGCTAGGTCATTGCCTAGTAATAAATGAATACCCTCTATGGGTAAAGAAGTCACTGCCCCAACAGTCACAGGTCCAGAAACTAAGTCTGATGCCAAATTTACACAATGAAGAGGAACATTTACAAAGCCGCACTCAACTCCCTGAACAAGAACACTTTCACTTGAAGAAGACTCCTCAGACAAAGGCAAAGTACCTGATAATAAAAGACTCTGAGAAGCTCCAGTGTCCCTTAATATTTTAATTGGGATAGGTTTGGCAGAATCACCAATAAGTGATATAAAACCTTCTGACATGAATGGTTCATAAGCCTCCAAAATAGAATCAGACTGGGGTTTATTTGACCCAACAAATGTATTGCTTTCAATACAAGACCGTGACCTTGACCTCGTAGAAATAAGAGCATTTGGAAAAGCTCTGTCTTTACTCTGTTGCTTATTTTTCAACTTGAAGCAATCAGAAATAACGTGCCCTTTCGTTTTACAATAAGTGCACGTAGGAAGAGATAAGGATTTCTGATCAGTCTTATCAGATGTTTGATTCCTAACAGTTGTGCTGTTGTGAAATTTGGAAGTACTCGAATGAGATTGAAATGGTTTTTTACCAGAAAACTGCTGAGAGGACGATTTATTACCAAATGAAATTTTGTGAGTCAAGGAATAATCATCAGCCATACGAGCAGCATTTTCCAAAGTTTGCACATTCTGCTCGTCAAGATAGGTTTTAACATCACTATGGATGCACCTCTTGAACTCTTCAATTAATACGAGCTGTCGGAGGTTATCATAACCTTGATCAACTTTCTTGGCTGAGCACCACCTATCAAATAGTTGTTCTTTATCCCTTGCAAATTCGACATGAGTTTGTCCAGTTTCTTTTCTACAATTCCTAAACCTTTGTCGATATGCCTCTGGTACCAACTCATAAGCTTTCAAGACGTACTCCTTAACCACATCATAATCAGTGCTTTGTTGTACTGACAGTGAAGTGTAGACTTCACGAGCTTTGCCAATAAGTACACTTTGTAATAACAAAGTCCAATGCTCTCTGGGCCATTTCAAGTTTTCAGCTATTTTCTCGAAATGAAGAAAGTATTTATCTACTTCTTTTTCCTGAAAAGGGGGGTACTAACCTAATATATCTAGTAACATCAAAACCTGGACTTGTGTTTAAAGGAGTGGAGTGTGCTCTGTTTGCCAGTTCTAATTCTCTTAACTTAAATTGCATTTCCCTTTCTTCTCTTTGAATCTGCATTTGTCTCTCCTCTTTCTCTCTCTCCCTCTCCCTCTGCATTTGCCTCTCTTCTTTCTCTCTCTCCATCTGCATTTGCCTCTCTTCTTTCTCTCTCTCCATCTGCATTTGCATCTGCCTCTCTTCCTTCTGCATTTGTAGCTGCCTCTCTTCTTTCTCTCTCTCTCTCTGAATCTGAAGCTTTACCAATTCTAAATCAATCTGGTTCTTTAACTCTAATTCCCTTAATTTCCTGTCAGAACCAGATACAGGCTTTCTCTTCAAACTTAAAGCACTGCTATCAAAAATTCCCTTTCCTACTAAATACTGAATCAAAATAATCTTTATCTCCTGTTTTGTCAATGATACTTTTGCCTCAGATAGACTGTATTTTCTGGCAAGCTCGAGCAACTCATCCTTTCTCATGCACTCTAACCCCTCCTGGGTAGGTTTTGAAATGAAATTCTGAACATTAGATGCCATTGTAAATGCTTGTTGGTTTCACACAAAACAAATTAATTTATTAAAAATCTTTGCCAAAGACAAAAAAAATTCTCCGAGACAAAATCAATATGAATTTCAAAGATAAATTTAATATCTCTAATATGCTTTAAAGAAATTCAATCCCGGAACGGCCCCCAATTTCTGTTACGACTCTATGGTCTAAGAAAAATGTAACAGAAAGAAAGTGAAACCAACAAATCAAGTAAAAATCAACAAGCAATTTATTACTAGATAATTAAAATGCTAAATCAAAAAGTCACTTACAGTAATGTTTTTTGAAATCCTAATAATCCAATATGAATGATTGTTCTAATCACAAGTCCTAAATATAGAATGTGTCCTTGAATGTTATTATGTGCCAATGGTCTCCAAAGTCCTGATGTACTAGAAATCTTGATGTGCTGAAGTCAAAATGAAGTAATCCAAAATCTCTGAATAAGTTCACATAAATTCCAAAATTGTCAATCAAAATTCCAAAATCCAAAAGTTTATGAGCACTGTTATAATCCAATGAATATTTAAAAATAATTCCTCTCTTAGAATTTGGAATGAATTTTCACAACTAATAGCTCTTTACAAGACTGATGGTAATGTCGAACTGAACAAAATGTCTACCAAACATGGTATATATAAAGATTGGTCACATGACAGAATGTTCTAGAATATGAGTCACATGACAGAATGTTCTAGAATGTGTGTCATCTTAATGGAATTTTTACTTGTAAACAAAAATTCAACCTTGACCTTCAAATTGAGAAAACATATTGATCAAAACAACCTAATTCAAGGACACTAGTTATACATGTTTTTCCTAATAAACATAAAGATTTAAGCAAATATTAAAGTGAAGAAACATTTACAATTTCCTAAAATATTTATAATATTATATAAACCTCATACATAACAGATTTGACAAAATGTAACAAAGCTAAAAGCGAGGAGTAAACTCTTTCTTTTATGTTCGACTAACTAATCATCCCAAGAAAAATACTATGTTGCTCTAGTGTGTATCATCTAGCTAATGTTTCTGTAACTGCGATAGTTTTGAAAAACTTTTTAATTGGAGTAATTAGTACTATACGTAGAATGATCATATTAATCTAATTAAGTGTTGCTTTCTGAATCGTTATGGAAGTTGTAATATTATGTAAAGATAATTATTATATTCCTAATTTAGGGAGACAATTGGGAAAAGGGAGAAATATGATTGATAAGTCTGTATGCTCTCCTGGACTTTAATTTCTGTTGGAACCACATTGAAGAGGTTCAACAAAGTATTATATATTAGGATATGAATACTGAGATGTTTATGCATGTGATTTGGATTGCCATTTCAGAGGACTAGCCAGAATAAATCCTAACTGTCAGAATAAGAAAACTGCAATGCCAGTGCACGTTTATGCCAGAATAATGACATGTTTGACTTTGCAAACCCGATGCAATTTACTTTTGGGTTGTTTTGTATATGTCTCTTTCGTGTTCTTCATGGAAATCGTATTCTATTCCAGATTCTTGTAAAATATTAAATTGTTAACAAATGTTGTTAAATCAAGATATACAAAAGAAAGGTCATGTTTCTTTCAGCTGTTTCAATACTAGAGCTGAAACGAATACGAATACACATTAGCTTGTGCATATCACAAACTGTGGATTATACAATTCTATGAACATAACATATATGAAATTGTTCTGTCTACTTTGACAGACATGAAACTGTTATGTCCACTTTAACAGATATGAAACTGTTCCCTCATTAAATGAAATTGTGAGCCTATGTTGACGTCAAGAAATTAACGGATATATAGCCGCCCTATTTCACTATAATAAGTCGTACACAAGGAATGATCCCATATATGCAATTCCTTTCCAGTTCACCGAAGGACCCGCCGGAACCTTGCATCCACGCAGACACAGCTTGAAATATAAACCGTCGACCCCTCAGACACTGAGCCGGGGAACCACCACTAGTTTCAACCGCTACAAACCGAGTCAGCGAGAAGTATACACAACTGAACCGTGTAATACATGACCGATAAACTCTATCGTGTTTAGTACAAACACCACTATTCATGTTATGTATGCGTACACAAGAAAAGAACTGCAACCAACATACACCATGGTAAGAATGCACAGACCCACACTATATTTACATTGAAATATAATACACTTGTAATTATGTGGACAAAATTCCGTGACAAATGCGACAATTATAATAAAACAACAGAAAAAAAAAGTTCTGATTTAAATGTGGGACAGTTTATAACACAAAATTGCATATAATTATATGAAAATGCCAATGACTGAATTATACACACATACACTGTTTCAGTAGTTTGCACATTATATTGTACATAACACAATTTTTGACCCCTAAATATCGGTAGATCTGGTTTGTCCTGCTCTTATATGAAATACAACATAAACACTGCATATATTCCAATATTTTATATGCTTATTTCACATTTTGAACGATTTTTTTTTCAAATATCTGCCTGACAATATCTAACCCTTATAGTATCATAACATTATAAGTATTTCAATATACACGAGATAAGAACAACTGTTAGGTAATCAGAATATCAATCAGTGCAATGGCGAGTAAGACGCATTTTGAACAAGAATCAGTCAAAACAAGCCAGTTCAAACTTTGTACATTGTTGATAATAAACGATTTTATTAAGTACTGAGTTGCTTAACAAGAAAATTGATTTGAAAAAATGATTTTGTTTCTTTCAATAAACTCGCGAAAACGTCAAGCGTGGCTCTTGAGGAAAAAAAAATTAACCAGATACTTTCTTGAATTTACAGTAGAAAAAGACATAGGTTTGAAAACGATGAATGTCTACCGTAAGAGATGCTCATTACTTGATAGATAATTCAGCATATATACGCATACAGATATAATATTAAATATTCATACAGATATAATATTAAATACTCATACAGATATAATATTAAATACTCGTACAAATACAATATTAAATAGTCATACAGATACAATATTAAATACTCATACAAGTACAATATTAAATACTCATACAGATACAATATTAAATATTCATACAGATATAATATTAAATACTCATACAGATATAATATTAAATACTCATACAGATACAATATTAAATACTCGTACAAATACAATATTAAATACTCATACAGATATAATATTAAATATTCATGCAGATACAATATTAAATACTCATACAGATATAATATTAAATACTCATACAGATATAATATTAAATACTCATACAGATACAATATTAAATACTCATACAGATATAATATTAAATACTCATACAGATATAATATTAAATACTCATACAGATATAATATTAAATACTCGTACAAATACAATATTAAATACTCATACAGATACAATATTAAATATTCATACAGATATAATATTAAATACTCATACAGATATAATATTAAATACTCATAGAGATACAATAATAAATACTCATACAAATATAATATTAAATACTCATACAGATATAATATTAAATACTCATACAGATATAATATTAAATATTAATACAGATATATTAAATACTCATACAGATATAATATTAAATATTCATACAAATACAATATTAAATACTCGTATTTAAATATGCTCTTCATGAGAGTATGCTCATTCCTGACCCGTTCAATCATTTTTCATGCAAGAAGTTCATAACTTCTGATGCACAGGTATGGGGAAATACCAGGGTGTAAATCACAACACAAATAATTGTTCAAATAAATTATGCAGTCTCGTAGGTTCCATTATGATGATTATGCCAATAAAATGCTCCTTTGATTTTAAAAGGCCAACGTGCAACAAAATTATATAGGACTGTATGAAATAACTCAGTGACCTCAGTAGTATTGCAGGCGTAGAAAATGGTTTTCGCCCCAAAAAATCCACAGAAATTATTGTAATATAATGCCCTGTCGTAGAGCCCTTGTGGGGTTCGGGTTATGGAAATAGGGAAATTATTACAGGATGCATAGTTACTTGTGGACAGTAAGTCATTATTGCTCCACCACTCTTGTGTTTATTAAAATGATCCATACCTTCACATCGCATGATGGCATTTAGGCTGATGTACAATTTTATGAGTTCAAATGTTGATTTCAGCATTAGTATATACAATTTAATAACGACTAATATATGTATATTAATGTTAACATATTTATATATCGTGGGCTATTCCTTCTAAGCAGTAATATCATAATCCAAAGTATTCTTCACTCTTCCGAGATAATCATGGGGACAAGGACAAAAATACAATTATTATCGTTTTATTATCAATCTTTGCTTGAAATAAATGAGTAGCGATATAACCATAACAAGATTTAAATAAAAGTGTTGAGGACAGAAACACTAAACTATATCAAGATTTCAGAGCAAAATAAGGAGTAGAAAGAACGAACTTATTTTGTTCTTTGTCCTTACTGAAACTAGATACCTGCTGGAACGATATTGAAAGTCCTGGGTTTTCGTTTTATAAACTGGCATAAAAAAGCGACACCAACACACAAACACAGATTATGCTAATAAATAATTACACAAAGTTTTAATTTACCTTCATTGGTTGATTGGGCACTGCTTAAACTCAGGGTAGTAGAAGTCGCTGATTTCATCTTTTAATTCCTTTATCTCTATTATATGTTAGTCATGATATAGTGAATGTTCATTATAAAGTTTCATGCATGGAATTAGTTAGAAGTAGCGTAAACAGTAAAAGAATAATTAGGATTTTGATTTGTCTCTCCCATTTGTATACATACCTTTTTATATGCTTTTCCTGATGCAAAGTTTTATATTGAGATAGCAACCATCTTTTCATATTCATAAAAGATTCATCGAACACGTAGATATTGTAAAGTATTGGTAACAGAATGTTGTTTGAAGTAATCAGATTTTGTTGATTAGATTGCAAGTCTAAATTTCCATTTGACCCCAGCAGAAGATAGGAGTTTTGTTCTGCGTATATTTTCTGTCACTTTGGTTATCGAATCCTCAGTAACTGTGAAGTGTTACGACTCTATGGTCTAAGAAAAATGTAACAGAAAGAAAGTGAAACCAACAAATCAAGTAAAAATCAACAAGCAATTTATTACTAGATAATTAAAATGAAAAATCAAAAAGTCACTTACAGTAATGTGTTTTGAAATCCTAATAATCCAATAAGAATGATTGTTCTAATCACAAGTCCTAAATATAGAATGTGTCCTTGAATGTTATTATGTGCCAATGGTCTCCAAAGTCCTGATGTACTAGAAATCTTGATGTGCTGAAGTCAAAATGAAGTAATCCAAAATCTCTGAATAAGTTCACATAAATTCCAAAATTGTCAATCAAAATTCCAAAATCCAAAAGTTTATGAGCACTGTTATAATCCAATGAATATTTAAAAATAATTCCTCTCTTAGAATTTGGAATGAATTTTCACAACTGTAATAGCTCTTTACAAGACTGATGGTAATGTCGAACTGAACAAAATGTCTACCAAACATGGTATATATAAAGATTGGTCACATGACAGAATGTTCTAGAATATGAGTCACATGACAGAATGTTCTAGAATGTGTGTCATCTTAATGGAATTTTTACTTGTAAACAAAAATTCAACCTTGACCTTCAAATTGAGAAAACATATTGATCAAAAAAACCTAATTCAAGGACACTAGTTATACATGTTTTTCCTAATAAACATAAAGATTTAAGCAAATATTAAAGTGAAGAAACATTTACAATTTCCTAAAATATTTATAATATTATATAAACATCATACATAACACCTCCCCTCATAAAGAAAAAGAAAGATTTATGTAATAAAGCTTTCTTTTGAATATACATCTAATACTATAATAACCAAAATTACATAAGAACATGTTTTATGATACTGGACTTAATTACATCAAGCAATATTACATTTCTAGGCACGTGAGAGTGCATCTGCAATCACATTGTCTTTTCCTCTGATGTGTCTAATGTCAATGTTATATTCTTGCAATATCAAACTCCATCTCAACAATCTCCGATTTTTATCTTTCATTTTGTTAATGAAAGTAAGGGGATTGTGATCACTGTACACAATAATTGGAGAAAGAGCTGAGGTAACATACACTTCAAAATGCTGTAAAGCCAAACATTCCTTCTCAATTGTGGAATAATTTTTCTGGTGCTTGTTTAGTTTTTTAGAAAAATAACACACAGCGTGATCCACACCACTTTTGTCTTCCTGAATCAATACTCCACCAACCCCTACATCACTTGCATCAACAAATAATTTAAATGATTGGCTGAAATTTGGTGCAGAAAGAACTGGTGCATTCTTAAGCATGGCCTTTAACTTGTCAAAAGATTCCTGACACTTGTCAGACCAATAAAATTTGGCTTTCTTACTCAATAAACTTGTCAAAGGTTCAGCAATTTTGGAAAAATTGGAACAAAATTTCCGATAATATCCAGCCATACCTAGAAATCGCATCAGTTGCTTTTTACAAATTGGAACTTGAAATTCAGAGATAGCTTTGACCTTAGCTTCTATAGGTTTAACTTGACCTTGTCCCACAATATGTCCTAAAAATGTGACACAAGCATGGCAAAACTCACTTTTGCTCAAATTAATTGTCAGATTCGCATCACTGAGTCGATCGAAGAATTTTCGAATGGTTTCCAAATGATCTTCCCAGGTGTTGTTGTAGATAATGACGTCATCGATATAAGCGTCACAATTATCAAGACCAAATGTTATCATGTTCATCAGACGTTGAAACGTTGCAGGCGAATTTTTCATTCCAAACGGCATGACTTTATATTGATAAAGTCCATCTGGAGTTACAAATGCTGAAATTTCTTTTGCCCTTTCCGTCAGTGGAATTTGCCAGAATCCTTTTAAAAGGTCAAACTTGGTGACATATTCCGCATTTCCAATTTTATCAATGCAATCGTCCATTCTTGGGATTGGAAATGAATCAGTTTTGGTGACACTGTTGACTTTTCTATAGTCAGTACACATACGGAATGTATTATCTGGCTTGGGAACAAGAATACATGGTGAACTCCAGTTACTTTTACTTGGTTCTATGAAATCATTCTCCAGTAGATACTGAATTTCTTTCTTCAGATAGTTCTGTTTGAGAGGATTCATCCTATAAGGATGCTGTTTCACAGGCGCAGAATCTACAATGTCAACGTCATGATAAATTTTACTTGTTCGTGTTGGAACATCAGGAAACAAGTGCTCATAGTCATGTAATAGCTGTTTTAGTTCATTTCTTTCCTGTTGTTGTAGATGTGAAAGTTTCTGGTCTAGGTTGTTCAATATTTCTGAATTCCGAAGATTGGTTATACCAGAGTCACTATAGTCTGATCGTACTCCATCGTTGATATCTTCACTGTGTGGGACAGGTACAACTAAATTAACAGAATAATTAGCTGAGCTATCTCTGTCAAAATATTCCTTTAACATATTTATATGACAAAGTTGTTTCTGTTTCCGTCTCCCAGGAGTGTTAATGATATAATTTAAGTCATTTACTTTCTTTTCAACGGTATAAGGACCAAAAAATTTAGCCTGAAGAGGATTCTGAGGTATGGGAAAGAGAGCCAGAACTTTGTCACCAGGTTTAAAACTCCTTTCCTGTGAATTTCTGTCATACCTTAATTTCATTTTTGACTGGGTAGTGTGAAGATTAGTTCTTGCTACTTCACAGGCCTTTGACAACTTGTATTTGAAATCAGAAACATAATCAAGAAGATTAATCTTTGAATCTTCATTTGAAAGAAGTCTCTCTTTCAATAATTTCAATGGTCCACGGACAGTATGACCAAAAACTAGTTCAAAGGGACTAAAACCCAACGACTCTTGAACTGATTCCCTAACAGCAAACAACAACAAATGAACACCCTCATCCCAATCCTTTTCTGTATCAAAGCAATATGATCGAATCATATTCTTCAAAGTTTGATGAAATCTTTCCAAAGCACCTTGACTTTCATGGTGATAGGCAGAAGATTTAAACTGTTGGATGCCTAATTCATGCATAACTTGTTGGAAAATTCCAGACATAAAATTTGACCCTTGATCTGACTGGACAGATTTGGGAAGGCCAACAAGTGTAAAAAACTTCACCAAAGCTTTCACAATAGTTTTAGTTTTTATATTTCTCAGAGGAATTGCCTCTGGAAATCTTGTAGATGCACACATGATGGTCAACAAGTATTGGTTGCCTGACTTGGTTTTAGGTAAAGGACCAACACAGTCTACTATTATTCTACTAAATGGTTCATCAAATGCAGGAATAGGTTGCAGATGAGCCTTAGGTATCTTCTGATTGGGTTTTCCTACCATTTGACAAGTGTGACAAGATCTGCAGTATTTAGAAACATCACTTTTGAGTTTCGGCCAATAAAAATGATTCAAGATCTTGTGATAAGTCTTACGGACTCCTAAATGACCAGCCAAAGGAGTTTCATGGGCTAAATTAAGAATTTCCTGTCGATATGACTTAGGAACAACAATTTGATAGCTCACTGACCACTCGTCACCAGCGGGTACATCAGGTGGTCTCCATTTCCTCATAAGGACCCCATTTTTCACAAAGTAACACACTGGAACTTGTGTGGCTTCAGTTTCACTAATAGCCCTCTGAAACAAACAAGATATCTCGGGATCTTGCTCCTGTTCAACGACAAGAGATTGTCGTTTGTCATCCTGAGTAGGACAAAGAGAATGAGTTGCCAAAAGAGGATCACTGTGATCAATACCATTTGATTGATCAATACCTGAGGAAAAAGTGACCTCATCAAAAAACTGACCAATACATGTGTCAGCTAAAGGAATAATATCCTGATCGACATCAATCTCAAGAGCTCTTTTTGCCATAGCTCTAGTAACTGCACAAGCAGGGTATAAATCAGGGATTTCAGTTTCGACAGGATCAACTTTCTGATCCAAACAAGGCTTGTCAGTTACAAGTTGATTAACCACAACCTTATCTCCAGCTAGGTCATTGCCTAGTAATAAATGAATACCCTCTATGGGTAAAGAAGTCACTGCCCCAACAGTCACAGGTCCAGAAACTAAGTCTGATGCCAAATTTACACAATGAAGAGGAACATTTACAAAGCCGCACTCAACTCCCTGAACAAGAACACTTTCACTTGAAGAAGACTCCTCAGACAAAGGCAAAGTACCTGATAATAAAAGACTCTGAGAAGCTCCAGTGTCCCTTAATATTTTAATTGGGATAGGTTTGGCAGAATCACCAATAAGTGATATAAAACCTTCTGACATGAATGGTTCATAAGCCTCCAAAATAGAATCAGACTGGGGTTTATTTGACCCAACAAATGTATTGCTTTCAATACAAGACCGTGACCTTGACCTCGTAGAAATAAGAGCATTTGGAAAAGCTCTGTCTTTACTCTGTTGCTTATTTTTCAACTTGAAGCAATCAGAAATAACGTGCCCTTTCGTTTTACAATAAGTGCACGTAGGAAGAGATAAGGATTTCTGATCAGTCTTATCAGATGTTTGATTCCTAACAGTTGTGCTGTTGTGAAATTTGGAAGTACTCGAATGAGATTGAAATGGTTTTTTACCAGAAAACTGCTGAGAGGACGATTTATTACCAAATGAAATTTTGTGAGTCAAGGAATAATCATCAGCCATACGAGCAGCATTTTCCAAAGTTTGCACATTCTGCTCGTCAAGATAGGTTTTAACATCACTATGGATGCACCTCTTGAACTCTTCAATTAATACGAGCTGTCGGAGGTTATCATAACCTTGATCAACTTTCTTGGCTGAGCACCACCTATCAAATAGTTGTTCTTTATCCCTTGCAAATTCGACATGAGTTTGTCCAGTTTCTTTTCTACAATTCCTAAACCTTTGTCGATATGCCTCTGGTACCAACTCATAAGCTTTCAAGACGTACTCCTTAACCACATCATAATCAGTGCTTTGTTGTACTGACAGTGAAGTGTAGACTTCACGAGCTTTGCCAATAAGTACACTTTGTAATAACAAAGTCCAATGCTCTCTGGGCCATTTCAAGTTTTCAGCTATTTTCTCGAAATGAAGAAAGTATTTATCTACTTCTTTTTCCTGAAAAGGGGGTACTAACCTAATATATCTAGTAACATCAAAACCTGGACTTGTGTTTAAAGGAGTGGAGTGTGCTCTGTTTGCCAGTTCTAATTCTCTTAACTTAAATTGCATTTCCCTTTCTTCTCTTTGAATCTGCATTTGTCTCTCCTCTTTCTCTCTCTCCCTCTCCCTCTGCATTTGCCTCTCTTCTTTCTCTCTCTCCATCTGCATTTGCCTCTCTTCTTTCTCTCTCTCCATCTGCATTTGCATCTGCCTCTCTTCCTTCTGCATTTGTAGCTGCCTCTCTTCTTTCTCTCTCTCTCTCTGAATCTGAAGCTTTACCAATTCTAAATCAATCTGGTTCTTTAACTCTAATTCCCTTAATTTCCTGTCAGAACCAGATACAGGCTTTCTCTTCAAACTTAAAGCACTGCTATCAAAAATTCCCTTTCCTACTAAATACTGAATCAAAATAATCTTTATCTCCTGTTTTGTCAATGATACTTTTGCCTCAGATAGACTGTATTTTCTGGCAAGCTCGAGCAACTCATCCTTTCTCATGCACTCTAACCCCTCCTGGGTAGGTTTTGAAATGAAATTCTGAACATTAGATGCCATTGTAAATGCTTGTTGGTTTCACACAAAACAAATTAATTTATTAAAAATCTTTGCCAAAGACAAAAAAAATTCTCCGAGACAAAATCAATATGAATTTCAAAGATAAATTTAATATCTCTAATATGCTTTAAAGAAATTCAATCCCGGAACGGCCCCCAATTTCTGTTACGACTCTATGGTCTAAGAAAAATGTAACAGAAAGAAAGTGAAACCAACAAATCAAGTAAAAATCAACAAGCAATTTATTACTAGATAATTAAAATGCTAAATCAAAAAGTCACTTACAGTAATGTTTTTTGAAATCCTAATAATCCAATATGAATGATTGTTCTAATCACAAATCCTAAATATAGAATGTGTCCTTGAATGTTATTATGTGCCAATGGTCTCCAAAGTCCTGATGTACTAGAAATCTTGATGTGCTGAAGTCAAAATGAAGTAATCCAAAATCTCTGAATAAGTTCACATAAATTCCAAAATTGTCAATCAAAATTCCAAAATCCAAAAGTTTATGAGCACTGTTATAATCCAATGAATATTTAAAAATAATTCCTCTCTTAGAATTTGGAATGAATTTTCACAACTAATAGCTCTTTACAAGACTGATGGTAATGTCGAACTGAACAAAATGTCTACCAAACATGGTATATATAAAGATTGGTCACATGACAGAATGTTCTAGAATATGAGTCACATGACAGAATGTTCTAGAATGTGTGTCATCTTAATGGAATTTTTACTTGTAAACAAAAATTCAACCTTGACCTTCAAATTGAGAAAACATATTGATCAAAACAACCTAATTCAAGGACACTAGTTATACATGTTTTTCCTAATAAACATAAAGATTTAAGCAAATATTAAAGTGAAGAAACATTTACAATTTCCTAAAATATTTATAATATTATATAAACCTCATACATAACAGATTTGACAAAATGTAACAAAGCTAAAAGCGAGGAGTAAACTCTTTCTTTTATGTTCGACTAACTAATCATCCCAAGAAAAATACTATGTTGCTCTAGTGTGTATCATCTAGCTAATGTTTCTGTAACTGCGATAGTTTTGAAAAACTTTTTAATTGGAGTAATTAGTACTATACGTAGAATGATCATATTAATCTAATTAAGTGTTGCTTTCTGAATCGTTATGGAAGTTGTAATATTATGTAAAGATAATTATTATATTCCTAATTTAGGGAGACAATTGGGAAAAGGGAGAAATATGATTGATAAGTCTGTATGCTCTCCTGGACTTTAATTTCTGTTGGAACCACATTGAAGAGGTTCAACAAAGTATTATATATTAGGATATGAATACTGAGATGTTTATGCATGTGATTTGGATTGCCATTTCAGAGGACTAGCCAGAATAAATCCTAACTGTCAGAATAAGAAAACTGCAATGCCAGTGCACGTTTATGCCAGAATAATGACATGTTTGACTTTGCAAACCCGATGCAATTTACTTTTGGGTTGTTTTGTATATGTCTCTTTCGTGTTCTTCATGGAAATCGTATTCTATTCCAGATTCTTGTAAAATATTAAATTGTTAACAAATGTTGTTAAATCAAGATATACAAAAGAAAGGTCATGTTTCTTTCAGCTGTTTCAATACTAGAGCTGAAACGAATACGAAATTTTCTATTCCAATATTCGTTGAATGCATTCGAATAGGATTCGAATATTCATCGATGTTAATAAAGGTACCAAATCAATTCTCTCTTTTTATATCTACTTTGGTATTTATTGGTATTTATTGACACCCACCACTCCCAGACAAGCCGCATTGAAAACACTGCGAACTAAGTCGTCTAAATCAGGTTAAATGACATTGTAGGAGTCTTGAGTACATTTTTTTAAAGATTTAAACAAAATATAAAGAAGTAGATAGTATTCTCTTTGTTTATTTTCAAACTCAGGACAAACATAAGCGTTAATTTACCTTGTGAGTCGGAGTTTGAATTTCAGGTAAGTTAGCAGGTTTTCAGTTGTTCCCTTGTACACTTATTAATTCAACGTTGCATAGTTTACATTTCGCCTTGTTTGTTTCTTTTACAAAATGCTGTCAAACTCGCTGGGTAAAGAAACGAATACTGGAATACCAATTTTCTATTATAATATTCGCAACAACAAAAAAGTAGTCTAATTTAAATGTTCAGATATTCGTTTCAGCTCTATTTACGACCATTATATATTGTGTCTTAAAAAAATCAAGAAGAAGACTAATATGCATCCATTTACGCCAGTTGACAAAATTCTTGGTTGCTTTCATGAGCGAAGACGGTTACAGACAAGAGGATATGCATTTCTGATTTTTTGTCACATTTTTCCTAACATACAGCACGTGTCTTGTGCTTATCTATATTTACCATTGATTTTATAAGAGCTGAACGAATTACCTCAAGCTGGCACTTGTTTTTTTAGTGAAAAAAAATAACAGGTACATATTTTAATGCAGTGCAAGACTAATTCTTAGGAAGTATATATATATATATATATATATATATATATATATACCTGATTCTGAAAATATAGGCTTTTTTATAGTATTTTGTCCTTAAAGACATTGATTCTGGTCAAGGCATCAGAATCGCAAGGTAATAGCGTCATCCTCTAGTCATTGGAATAAAACAATTCAAAGATGTTTTCCAAGATCTGTTGGGATGATCTAGAATTTGTGATCAATATTGCTACTTTTATTGCTGATTGTTGGGATGGTCTAGAATTTGTGATCAATATTGCTACTTTTATTGCTGATTGAATTGGATGATCTAGAATTTGTGATCAATATTGCTACTTTTATTGCTGATTGAATGGGATTGTCTAGAATTTGTGATCAATATTGCTACTTTTATTGCTGATTGTTGGGATGATCTAGAATTTGTGATAAATATTGCTAATTTTATTGCTGATTGAATGGGATGATCTAGAATTTGTGATCAATATTGCTACTTTTTTTGCTGACTGTTGGGATGATCTAAAATTTGTTATCAATATTGCTACTTTTATTGCTGATTGAATGGGATGATTTAGAATTTGTGATCAATATTGCTACATTTATTGCTGATTGTTGGGATGATCTAGAATTTGTGATCAATATTGCTACTTTTATTGCTGATTGAATGGGATGATCTTGAATTTGTGATCAATATTGCTACTTTTTTTGCTGATTGAATGGGATGATCTAGAATTTGCGATCAATATTGCTACTTTTATTGCTGATTGAATGGGATGATCTAGAATTTGTGATCAATATTGCTGCTTTTATTGCTGATTGTTGGGATGATCTAGAATTTGTTATCAATATTGCTACTTGTATTGCTGATTGAATGGGATGATCTAGAATTTGTTATCAATATTGCTACATTTATTGCTGATTGTTGGGATGATCTAGAATTTGCGATCAATATTGCTACTTTTATTGCTGATTGAATGGGATGATCTAGAATTTGTGATCAATATTGCTACTTTTATTGCTGATTGTTGGGATGATCTAGAATTTGTGATCAATATTGCTACTTTTATTGCTGATTGTTGGGATGATCTAGAATTTGTGATCAATATTGCTACTTTTATTGCTGATTGTTGGGATGATCTAGAATTTGTGATCAATATTGCTACTTTTATTGCTGATTGAATGGGATGATCTAGAATTTGTGATCAATATTGCTACTTTTATTGCTGATTGTTGGGATGATCTAGAATTTGTGATCAATATTGCTACTTTTATTGCTGATTGTTGGGATGATCTAGAATTTGTGATCAATATTGCTACTTTTATTGCTGATTGTTGGGATGATCTAGAATTTGTGATCAATATTGCTACTTTTATTGCTGATTGTTGGGATGATCTAGAATTTGCGATCAATATTGCTACTTTTATTGTTGATTGTTGGGATGATCTAGAATTTGTTATCAATATTGCTACTTTTATTGCTACTATTATTGCTACTATTATTGCTACTTTTATTGCTACTTTTATTGCTGATTGAAAAGAAAAAAAGAAGATTGCGAGTGAGGACTGACATAAAGTGATTTCTATTAGACCATGGATGACTTATAAGGAACTTCAACAGTAAAACAAGTAAATTGTGAAATTGTTTGGACGAAATATGGATAGTTGCTTAAGAGGCATGTCTCCCTGACCGAAACTAAAGCTCCGTGACATCTGAACAAAGTTTGTTTCATTCATGTGAATTACATGGCATCTGTCATGTACAGTTAAACCAGTGAATACATCAAGACATCATGCCTTAAGGTTGTCAACCGAATCTAAAACCTTCGTCTCTGCCGGCTTAGCGAACGCTAGCGATTGTCTCATAATATGCCGTTGAATAAAAAGGAAGGCACATAATACATACCAACGTTGATGTATTGCTTGCAGTTTAGAGCAATCATTACCCTTTGCTAATCACATTACTTTATTGTTGTTATTGTATTTAACGTTGTCGTTATCGTTATCGTCGTCGTTGTCTTTTCAGTACCGCTGCTGTTTTGATGCTTTATTGTTATAACGGCTGCCCGAAGTCCACCAATGGTACATGGGAGACAACTCCGACAATTACTCCTGAAATAGGCGTAATGGCTCTAACACGAACAGAACCCTAGACTTTATGCAATCAATTTGCTTTATATGGTAATTTCTACGAATACATATTGTTGAAAAAGTGTAAAATTATACATATCGGTAATTTCATCTCCTTCTATTGTTATCTTGAAGAATATCAGAATATTTCAGGTCCATCCCAGTGACTTTACACGAAAATCATAGGCATACGAGATGTTTTGCGCATGGGTTTAGTATATTTCTAATTTACCAGTTCTTATGTACAAATGTTAAATGCCATTTCCGCCCGTCACAGCGCCATTTCCTGTGTTGAGCAAGGGGATCGGAATTACACACCTAACGAAAATCTCTCAAATTACGTAACTTTGGGATTTTCAAACCGAATTATTGTCTGTGGTGATAATCAAGAATGAAATATAATATGCTTTTTACCAGCAGTAAACTCCGGAAATTTTAATCAGACGTGGAAAACACGGTGGAATACAAGGGCATGACACACGAGTATTCGGTCTTTTTCCGGCTGATGATGAATTTGCCATGTAGTCAAATGATCATTAGTGACGTTATAGTCTTTTGACATTATGGTCAGAAACAATCATCTTTATTTCAGAGTAATATAATCTCTCTTGAAATTCACTGTCAGACGATCCCTGCTTATATTCTCGGGAATCTGACACTTTTAATCCGTTCAGGTTTTATCCTGTTCCGAATTATCTCAAAGATTGTCTATTGTCTACCAGCTGCGGGGTGGAGCACTGAATACACATCAAAGGTGAATCGTTCATTGCTACAGCTCGACCTGAAATTGTTTTTATTTATATTTATTTGTTTTGTTTGTTTAAGTTTGTTTTTTTTTACATTTTATCCGCTTGGAGCTAAGGACATTTGTAGAAACTTGCTTTTTAAAACTTTAATTCCTTCTGTAGACTTACGCTTCCAATATTTATTTTTTTTCTTCTCAGTTTTTACTCTTTAATTGACATTACCTCCTTTTTGAATGACTTAGAGCTTATGAATATAGTACTCAACCGTTGACTGGTCTATATAGTAACTTTAGAGTCGATGCCCGAGAACTATTAGGTTCTGCGATCGTATCTCGGTACCGACAAGTGGTTGGTTAGTGATAACTTGTACATAAGTGTTCAGTATTGATTACAATTATTTGATTATATTAAACTCATTTATGTTGGTCATTTGCAAATAATTATATATTTTTTGTAGTTGATCATTTAAGTATAATGACCATACTGGCTTTGCTAACTATGAACAGCACTTGAGAAAAGTACTTCTAACCCGTTGGGCTCTAACTTAACTTTTGTATTCCCGTAAACGTTTTCACTGAGTGAGCGATGTGGGATTTCCGTATTGTATTTGCTCGCGTCATCTAATTGTCGAAGATAATATTGTGTAATCTGCGACAGCATTTCAACCCAGCTTACCCGTATGGTCAGGTGAAGCTGATTCACGTTTGGCTTAGATGTGAGAGAATGTCAGGTTGGGACTAAATCCATGTTGATCTTAAATTAAGTCATCGGATATTAAGGATCATTATTAGGTGAGAGACTGCAAGACAGCTTCGTCTTTCCTTTTAATTAATTAATCTTTCTACAGGATCTTTCTTTACGAGCCTTTTAGACCACTTTGGATTGCAAGAATCATTCACAACGAGGTTTATACATAAAGAGCAAAATGAAATATATATTCACAACGAGGCTTATGTAGTGTAGAATGGACATAATTAAATCTAGATTGTTTTGAAACACATGACAGAGGTTTTATACGACGTCTTATCTCAATATTTTAATCAATCAATCAATTAACCAATCAATCAATCAGGATTTTTCAGAAACAAAGCAGACTAAATAAGTAAAAGTCCATAGAAATGATTTATATAGGAAGGTGGAGCTTTATTTGCATTTATGCAACTAGATATCAGTAAGTATCTGCTTTTACATTTATCCGATTGGCTATCAGTAAGTATCTGCTTTTACATTTATCCGATTGGTTATCAGTAAGTATCTGCTTTTACATTTATCCAATTGGCTATCAGTAAGTATCTGCTTTTACATTTATCCGATTGGTTATCAGTAAGTATCTGCTTTTACATTTAAGTCTGTTACAGAAATGTATAGCGGCACGATTGATACACACAGTTAAATCATATTTATCACATCTGCATACATTGAATCAGTACAATAATGTAATTTAGTGAAATTAGATAAATGTTAACATACTTGAACCTTTACAAACTTAAGAGCTTATATACTTCTTTCTTAGCAGCAAATAACATTGGCATTCGAATACAAAGTAATTATCATCTTCCATCTCCTTGCACTAAAAATATAGGTCTTTTGTTCTAGTGGAGTACATTGTATTCTCTTCCATTTTCCAGTTTCAATATGTAAGGTGTGGGTAAACAACCATATTTTTGCAATGGCTTTTCTAAAAGTTACAATTACTATATCAAATACTCCTTATAGCTAAAATTAGACGTAAAATTTTCGAATAATCTAGCTCATGAAGATGTTCTAATTCTAGATTGCCAATTTTGAATAAACTGGTCGGATAGACGTTGTTTGACCAAGGTAAGCAAACCCTTTCGTTTTATACGATGTCAATCTCAATCAATCAATCAATATTTAACGGTAGCAAGAATCAAACTTAATCAGTACAAGGTGTGTATAATTATATAACAGTTTGAACTATTTTTCTGTCGGGTACATTCATTCATTAGCTGTACTTTGGGGTGAAATAATCCTGTGTAAGGTAACGTATTACGAGGTTTCAATATAATATACATTAAATATTTGAAGATGTTTATTAAAGGGTTATGGAGCGCATCAAATCATTGTTCGTAATATTTAATTTGCACGGGGTGTGACTATTATTATATGCTTGAAGTAGTAAAAAGAAATCCTATAAAAGATGACCAAAATAGTGGTTTTAACATTGGTAATATTTATCAATTTTTTTAAAGACAATAGCTTTACATGGGTGTTGTAATGATTAAAGGTATCCATGTAGACAACGTTTTTGAATTAACGTTGAAAATTACACTGCTTGAAAACATAGGAAAACGGTTAATATAAGAAAGAGATTAAATACAAAAAGCTGGCAGTACTGTTTAAAAAAAAGTAGCAAAAACTTTTCAAATCTGAGAACTGAAATTATCAGCAAGGAAGTAATATCTATGCATGTGTAATAGTAACTTAATATCAGTAACTTTATTAGGACTTATTTGAAAAACTTTCCAACCCTAAACATGCAGGTGTAAATTGGAGTTTCATGCTGTAGTCTCAGAGTCGAATGTCGATTTTGCTCTCTATTAAAGGTGACAGAGATTAACATTGTAAACGAAGCCACCGAGTGACACATATCTCGAAGAAAAAATAAAATATGCATTACGATTTTAATATTTAACGGCTTTAATGTTAAATATTGATTTTCTGAGCTAGGAAGGTGCTATACATAATAGCTTTTAAACACAAACTAATATTTCCCAAGAATATTTGTACTGTCTAAAAGCTCATGACGTTCACATTTGGAACGTCATGACTGATTACCAGTAAATATTTCACAGCTGTAAGTCATGACTTTCTTGCACAACGTTTACAGATTATCTACGTCATTTGGTACGTAGAATTCACAGTTGTAGGTTTGTCTAAATTGGTATAACGCAAAATGTCATAGTTAATATTCTAAAATATTTCTGTTTATATTATCCATTGTCAAAGATACTTGTCACTTTTGTATCATTTGTTCGCCACAGAATCGGATCGACATTTTTCATGCATCGATCAGCTGATATAATTAATACATTCAAAAATTTTCATTTTAGTCGGGAGCTTTAAATCTTTCTTCACTCTCACAATAACTCACGTAAACACCTGCACACGGTAAAATTGTGTTATTTCATTCATTCAGTTTCGCTGATAATCGACATTGTATAGAATTTATGAATATGAACCTAAAATGTTGAATCATCATATTATTACAACCATATTGTATGGTGCTGAATATTTTTAATAGCGACAAATTGTGAATTTAAATGCAGCAAGACAACTTCGCAACCGCATCTCTGATTGCAGTCGCATCATCACATTGCTTCAAATTCATCAACATTATATCTTTGATGTCGAAGGAATAATCAGTGTGAAGAGACAAACAGTAGCCATTTTGTCAATGGAATAAATTGAAGTCATACACTATATTGTTAGGTAACTTTTGAACTTACCCCGTTCGGAACACGTGCGTGTGACAGCGAGACAGTATATTAGTGGAAAGTTAAGACAACCCTTTCGTTTTCCTTGCCTCGTTGCGTATTTAATTGGGTCTTAATGAATACATATCAAATACAACCATCTTTCTTTATATCTTATCGAATATTATAAATTCGGAAATATTTAGTTTCACTAATCTTAAATATTCGTTTATATACTCTTAAGTTTCCGATTCCAATTAACCAGGTACATTTTCTAAATGAAACAATTTAATAAAATAATTTCCTTCTGCTTTTCATGTTCTCATTCTCTCTCTCTCTCTCTCTCTCTCTCTCTCTCTCTCTCTCTCTCTCTCTCTCTCTCTCTGCGTGAGTGTGAGTGTGTGTATTTCAGAGTAAAAGAAAGGGACAAATTCGCATAAATTTGCGGGGGGGGGGGGAGGAGAAAAGGATACGGGTTAGAGGGATAATACAAAATCGATTCCTGTTTGCTCTAATTTCGCTTGCTCTATTGCCCGCCCATTTTGACACACCCTGCATACCGAATCGATTGCCGTATATACTTGCGTATAATTCGAGTCCAAATACAAACAACACAGACCCTGATCTGCCGTCACATAATGCTATGTTAACAAAGGCAGTTTCTAACTACATAATCGCTTAAATTGTCTACGACGGATGGTAAACTAACGACGGAGAACCTGCAGTATCATGTGGTGCAAAATTGACCACAACAGAGGGTAACAAGTACATTTTACGACGAATGTTCGAGCCTCCGTCGCATTTTGTACCCTCAATTATTGTCATTTTTAGCTGTATGATACTGCTGGTTCCCTCTAGCGTTGGTTTAACCTCCAGCGTTGACAATTTAAGCGATTTTGGTATGCAAGGTGTGTTCGTCCTATTCCTCTGGACATACTTCGATGCAAATCGCCGTACTGGTGCTGTTCAGGACTCTGGCCGTGCACCCAATTTAGCCCTGAATGTCAACAGCATGTATTCTCCTTATTTAAACAATATGAATTAAAGTAGATAGTTACAAAAGGAATACAATAAACAATTTAAAAGAAGATTAATATCGACTGCAGATTAAATTATATTTGTAGGTAGCACTTGACAGAGATGTAAGGAATAAACACCCTCCGTCGATACACGACTTCTTACAGTCCATCCAATTTCCAGTGGAAATGTAAGCATGTGTATGCTTACATTGTACAACAAAAACAATATATGTATTGTACGTCATATCTTTCATAGTTCATGAAAAGGAAATTCGGCAAACCTCGTTTGCTTTGTATGAACAGTTCATACACCTTGTGGTATATAAAAGATACAGCGTAACACAGCGTATATAATCTATCTCTCTCATGATCTCTATGTATGTCTGTATGTCTGTCTGTATCTCTATCTCTCTCTATCTCTCTCTCTCTCTGTATATATATAGACACACTCATCCTCCGCCTCTTGCCATGATATAATGTAAAATTGTATCGTAAATATAATAATTAACAGCATACATGCAGCGAAAGTCTAATCATCCTATGTGCGGTACACAATACACAATTGATTACAAAACAAGTGTGAAATTCTAGGTGGTAATAGGGTGTTTATTTACATTGGTCATGACCATTTCAAATTTTAAGATCTGCGTTGTGTCTTTTTATATCAGTGTTTTATTATAGTTCACGCTACATTAACTTCAAACGATACCCTTTGTCAGCACGTTTCATCCATTAATGATTTTTAACGGGATATAGAAAGGTGTGTAAGCTGAGACTTGAAGAATGAAAACATCGCATTCATCGCTTTCCGCTTTCTATGCTGGAATCGATTTCATCTGTTTCGGTGTGTGTCAGACTGACAGTTCGATTTCGAGAGGAAAAGTGGCAAATTTATCGTTTAAACTATTGCTTCTATTGCACAATGCATCATGGGAAAGTTAGCATTTTCCCCAGAGTATTGGTAGTATTCCTTTGATATGGGCAAAGAGCGAACAAGTTTACAAATTGAAAGTGTCAGAATGCTAAGATGAACAAAATACCTAAACTAAGTTTATTCTTTTTATTTTAAGTAAATAAACTGACCTGTCTTGTCCTCCTTTGTAAATGACAAAGCCTGCCGTCACCTTTTGGTGAAGCACATTTAAATCTTATAAAGTTAACCACAGAACAAAGACTAATAAAACTTTTCTCAAGTATTGCAGGCAGTTGAATGGGATTGTTTTGTTCATCGCCTGCAATACTGACATTGCCACCACTATGTTGTTACTACTGTTGCTTTTCATTAAGATGCATTCACTATGCTTTATGTGAATATTGATAAATTAATTGAATTGATGCTTTTATAAATAAGTATATGGTTCAAAAGTGTGCTCCTCTCGAGCGTTCGGCAGAAGTTTCTGCCTTCTAGAACAAAGTTTACAGCTTTCTACAACCAACTTGACTTACTGATCATTTGCTTTCGAATCTGTTTTGAGCTTTTATTGTTATGAGATCACTACGTTGTCGCTTACTGTGACGTCATCCCTGACATCATCACTTCACTTGTGCGCCAAGCTGTATCCCACAATTATGCGAATGTCTTTAAGCATTTTATTAGTAATGTAAGTAAATATTAGATCTAACTGACTCAAAACTCATCGTGAGGCCATCAGACAGAATGACAGTTCAAAACAGTTTGGAAAGTGATCGATCAGGAAGTTAAGTGTAGATTTTTTTAAAATTTTGTACTTGAATACGGCACAAACTTTCGCAAAAAGCTCGAGAGGAGAAAATTATTAGAAATTTTAAAAAAGATATTTTACCCTTGAATGATATTATGATTGAATGTAAATATAATATTTATATTTTCCCCCAAAGGCAAATATATCATATATGCTTGAAGGTTTTCCGTACGACAGCACGTTATTGTATTCACAAAGCTGCTTAAACGGGCATATATTACGTGGAAATCGTTTCCCCCAAATACAGGATTTAATGTTTCTAATATAATACGCCAAAATTATTTTCACAATTGTTTTACTTTCAAATGGGTAAGGAAATATATTAAGGTACTGTACATATTTTTCATTTAAGATGTGTTATCTGATAATGACATGCATCGTTCTGGGAAAGATAAATGAACTAAATGAAATTATAACCTGGTTCCTTCAGAATATAGACTCCCCTTTTTCCAAAGCGAGTCTTGTCTTAAAAAATTAAACATATATTTTAGACATGGATTATGATTTATGTTAGACTTGCTGTATGTTATATTGTTTATGATGACCATGAGAAAAAAAATCTTTGTGAGCTTACCGACTTCAGTATGAGAAAAACATAAAGAATATATAAGCAGATGGTCTCAATATTATAAGCTGATAAAGGACAAAGAAATATGATTCGTCACAAAGTGATTTTCTCCTCAACGTGTTAATCTGGTAATTTTTCATCGCTGATGAGACACCGAGCCTTTGACATTGTATTTTGTTACAAAGGAGCTTATTTTCTAAAATATGTGAATCATGGTTTTGCCCTTTGCCGCATGATCTGACCTCTTGTTAAAGGATAGCCAGACCATTGGCAAGCAAGAATGTATGGCAGCTGACAAAACTCACGAGTTTAAATAGAATAATATGTTGCGGTTATTTTATGGTGAATCTGATGTCCAGACCTGATGATCCCGTCGCAATTTACAATTTATTGGGCTTGAAACCTTTCAGTAAAACACATGAGTACAGGCAACTAATTCAATTCCCAGAGACCATTCATGTTTTGCAGAATCACAGAACTTTCATGGCAAGACCGGTAAAACGTATTTACATCCTATGCACGATCTTAGAGTTAACGTTTAAAACAACGAAAATGATATTTTGTGCTGCAAGTTTTGAAAAAAATTCTTTTGTAGGTGCCCATTATCAAAATCCGGCAGTACCAGTGCGGAGACAGCGATTAAAGGAAAATGGTTTTATGTTTAAGCCAACTATTGCGTACAATTTACCCATACGGGGGGGGGGGGGTCCGAAGAGAAAAAATATGTTATTTTTTTCCGTTAATATCTCAACCAGTCATCGATTTTCGTTCTTTTAAATAAGGTATTTAACATTCGCTACAAATACAAATAGGCTGGTTCCGTAGATCGTAACATTATTAGTTGTCTATGACCACAGGGTTTGTTTGGCAAGAAAATGTTGTAGCAAACCAGGCTGATAAATTTATTGAAAAGCTAGACGGTCGTAATTCATTCTCGTACTACCATCTGCTTAATCGTCGTACCTCGGATACAACCCTCTGGTAACAAACCCCACAAATCACGGCTCACAGACGTTTTCGCGCAGGGGTTCAGCCAATCATCGATTTCCGGTACCAAAGCGAAGTGATCCAATTCAATTCAACTCATTTAATGTACAAACATTCATGACAGATAGTGTGCAATGTCACAAAAGAAGAATAAACGAACAAATGAAATTTGTATATAGTATATAGAGTGCAACTACTTAGCTGTAGAGCGCAGACTGGTATTGCGATTTTTACAAGATTTATATACAAATAAATTTAGCCACTGTATTTGCACTACACCATGAGAAATATAAGACTTTTATTTAAATCAATCTGATTGGATGACAAAACATTCTGACAGAATCCAATCAAAAAGTATTTTTCTTAGATGTTTATTAATAGAGCATGACAATCCAAATTGTTTTTCGTCATCTATCGAGTTTGGGTAAAAATGGCAAAAACGTTGACTTGGTTAAATTTTGTCATATCTATCTTTTCAATCCATAGAGTAAGGTAACTAAGGCGAAGGTTAAATGTGACTTTGTGATTTCGGTTTTTCACGACATGCAGGTAGTTAGCGAAACTAAGTTGGTTTCCATAGATACCATGTGTTCTTAGTTTATTAGACTGATCAGTATTGGAAGGCGCTACATACTTTAGGAAAACATTATGAAATTTTTGAACCAATGTTTCTTTGAGAGTGCTGATATTTGCCACATTTATATTTTCAATATCAACACTTCGGACAATACTAGATAAAATATGTAATATTCTTGAGTTTAATACAATCAATGGCTTCACATTATGTAATATGACATCTTGTTTATAGGCTTTGAATGGTACATGTGGACTGGCACTATTAGAAACTCTTGTGCAAATGCTACCATAATGATAGATATGTCAACATTCAAAGGAAGAGAAGTGCAGCTTCAGCTATAGCTCCAATATTGCATGCCCGCTTCGATACATCCAATGTAGATTTTGAGACTTTAATGAGGATGGAATTGCATAACTTTTATCTCAGTTGAGAAACAGACTTGTATTTTTGTATTGCAGATTGTCAGATCCACACAGGAGTATGGGTTTGGCTATTACGTTAAACACATGTACAAAAATATTTGTTGGGATATCTTTGGTTGTAGTAATGTTTATATATATATATATATATATATATATATATATATATATATATATATATATATATATGTGTGTGTTTATAATGTTTTAAAGCATATCTGTTCTCCAGACTGAATCGAATGTTTGCTGATTATCCACAAATCAAAAGAACAGTTTTCGTTTTGAGTGTTTGTGTTTATTTATTTTAGTATTAAGAATGAAAATATTATATATTGTTCTTCAATCTTCCCGCAATCCAAACTGGACATCGTCAAGTGAGTCTATTCTTCTGAAAAAATATTATGATTAATGTAAATATTCGCCTAAACTGCTGAATAGTGCAATATCTTGGTAATTATTTACATCAAATTTTCACTCCTTTTGTGGATATGAAGGGGATTGGAATCTTGCAAATTCTTGAAGGAAGAATTAATTGTTGAAAAGTATATTAAAGAGTGTATGATTGTGACCTCGTAGAAACGGTAGGAAATATTTCATTATCTCGTTCAAGATCATATCAGATCCATTCGGTTTTGTACTTTTAACTTTATTCATGGCGATATTTATCTCTCTTCTGCGGTGATTTCTTTATCTAGAGTTATATAATTTTTTGTTTATATTTAGTTTTATATCCCTCTACTATATTATTTATATTTTCGTGGAATATGAACGAAAAAAGTGTTTTGAAAAATGTTAAGCTTGAAAATTGTTATGCCAAGTTTCTTAAGAGATGTCTGATCGCTCTCAGGGTTATATTCTTTCAAAGCAATGATCAGTTTCCAGTACTCCATATGATTGTCAACCTCTCAAGTACTTAGTTATTCCAGTATATCAGTACGATATTTTTTCTCTGCGAATTTTAGTCGTTTTTTTATATCGTTTTCATTTGCTCTTTGCATGAAAAGAGGGCGGTTGAAACGGTCCTTAAGCATAGACTACCTGCTGCTGTTAAGTGTGTTTTGGTTTTGTTTCGAGGTCTGTACATTCAATTTTTAAAGAAAAAATACTCTTACAAGTTTTAGAGATTTGCTAGCAATGTCTAAGATTATTTCCGTTAAGGTCTGTGTTGCCAGATCGGTTGATTCTTGAGAAGAGTCAAGTCTTTGCATAAGAAAGTTGGTCGCGCAGATGCTGGTTTGCTGTTGGTTAAATGTTAGCAAACTGAGACGGCGAATCCTCCCTCCAAGCATATTTAATACAACATTTCTTCCTGTATGAAGGTTTACTTTGTTGCTTTATGTATGGGTAGATCATAGAAACGTATATAGGGCAATGGTCAGATAAATAAGTGTCAGGGAGTACCTTAAATTCGTTTATAAAACGTAACTGGCCACTTAGTGCATAGTCGACAGTGCTACAGCCATTATGAATAATGATGCCATATATATCACCACGAGTCCTTCCATTTACAATTGAAATACCAGTATTAATACAGGTTTGACTAAAGAATTAATAAATGGATGTGAAAATATTTCTCTCTTAATACTATCCTTGATAAATAATGATAGAGGTAGGTAATCTGAGTCATACTTTTCAGGGAATTGACCAGTCCCGCTATTAAAATCGCCACCTACTTTTATATAACCTAGAGAAAAATATTGTATAAGATCTTTTTCTAGTGTGTCTAATGGGTCATAGATTCTTTTTGCCCATACCGGAAAATGCTATGGAGGAATATATATTACCCAAATTACAATGTCTTGCTCAGAATTAGTTTCTTTTTTAAAGTGTACCCAGGGAATGTCGCCATCTTTAGTATTAAGAATTCGGATTTGTTTTTCATACTGCCCTCTTTATCGTAGGTTAACACCACCTTTATCCAGATTTCTCCCTCTACTAACATATATGCATTTATATCCCAGCAACTGATCATCATACAGCTTAGTTACATTCTTCATTGCTTAACTAGGTTTCTGTAAATCCAATTACATCATAGTTTGAGATGACTCGGTACAAATCTTGCTTTTGTATTGAATTGCTGAATTTGTTTGGAAGACCTTTAATATTCCAGAATAAACACACCATAATGTATCACTGTTCCAACAATATCATGGGCATTAATATACTTATAGGACTTGTTTGCATCACAGAGGACTGTACATAAACATGCATGTATCAGAGAAATCATTCGCTAACAAAATGGAACATGCTTTGTAAATGCACGCACACACACACACACACACACACACACACACACACACACCAGTTTGGAATTTAGTGTAGCAAGCCTTGATGAAGGGAATCACATAAAGACTTGCTTTTGTTTGCTCTTTTGTTCGACCATCTTGCTGTGTCATTACCCTGATCCTCCCGCAACGCAGTAAAAAAAAATGTTTGTTTGTTTGGGGGGCGGGGCTGCTTATTGAAATTGCTCCAGGGCCTCCTACCACATTAATCCGGCCTTGGCGATGCAGTTGTGAAAGAGTACAGTTTTCTCTATCTGAAATTCTACCACCGAATTTACAGCGTTGTGGTCGTAGTATTATCTACCCTAGGGGTGCGGAGCATATCATGGCGATGACTCTGGACTGCAATCAGCGATTCCATTGGTTAGATCGATCGAGACTAAATGCGACTGCGCGCTGCTATGTTGTTGTTTTGTTTTTTTTTGTTTTTTTTTTTTTGGGGGGGGGGGATGGATAGGTGAGCAGGTGGGTAGTGGGGGAATGTTAGCAGAAGCTAATGTGATGTACGAGTATTACGCCTATGGAAGTACTAGAATAGCCGTAACCTATCCAAACACAGCCAATAAAAACAATTGTAAAGGTCACAGAATCCAATGACTTATACATCCATGTATGTACAAGTGTCTGATCAATCAATAAAAACTTTTATTGTATTATTGTATTCAATGACTTATACATCCATGTATGTACAAGTGTCTGATCAATCAATAAAAACTTTTATTGTATTCAATATAAAAAGTTAGCTATGAACTCAACTGCAAAATAACTTAAATGTTGTTTGTTTTTCTTTTTCTTTTTTCTACAGAGAGAGAGAGTGTAATGACTGTTTCAGTAATATCGTGCAAATGATATGTTCGTTGAGTAAATAAAATCATGTTGATAAAAGCTTCTCTTTAAAAAAATCAGTAATGCAGGTCGAAAATTTTCATTATTCGTAAAAATGACTATTCTTTATCACTGCTATGATTGTATGTGCTCATTGATGTAGTAACACAGCATGGACACCCTGACGTCATTTATTTGTAAATACAATTACTCCCACTGGTTGAAAAAATAGAAAATAGAAATAAAGCAGAAAATATTAAAGTGTGGGCCACAACTATTTTAAATTATAAGATCAGGAGAAGGGAACATCAGGTTGATTTTTAAAATTTTTTGTAAAAATTTTGATTACGGAAAAATTAATAGTTAGGAGAGAAAGCTGATTTGTAAAATAGAGTAACTACTGATGTTACAGCTTGTTTGGCTAAATTTATCTCACATGCCCAATGCAATTTACATTTTCAAGATATACCAGCTGGTTTGGATAAATTTATCTCACATGCCCAATGCAATTTACATTTGCAAGATATACCAGCTGGTTTGGATAAATTTATCTCACATGCCCAATGCAATTTACATTTGCAAGATATACCAGCTGGTTTGGATAAATTTATCTCACATGCCCAATGCAATTTACATTTGCAAGATATACCAGCTGGTTTGGATAAATTTATCTCACATGCCCAATGCAATTTACATTTTCAAGATATACCAGCTGGTTTGGATAAATTTATCTCACATGCCCAATGCAATTTACATTTTCAAGATATACCAGCTGGTTTGGATAAATTTATCTCACATGCCCAATGCAATTTACATTTTCAAGATATACCAGCTGGTTTGGATAAATTTATCTCACATGCCCAATGCAATTTACATTTTCAAGATATACCAGCTGGTTTGGATAAATTTATCTCACATGCCCCATGCAATTTACATTTGCAAGATATACCAGCTGGTTTGGATAAATTTATCTCACATGCCCAATGTAATTTACATTTTCAAGATATACCAGCTGGTTTGGACAAATTTATCTCACATGCCCAATGCAATTTACATTTTCAAGATATACACAACATTTACGGACCTTTCTAAATATCATGAGGCACATTACGTCATTTGCCTAACAATATTGGACAATATCCAAATCAATATGCTGTGTAGAATATGACTCAATATTCCCTTTACCAACATAAAAGGCATGGTACCCTTGTCTTGTAATACATACAGTACTAATGATAATATACAAACTTTATTGTTGAACTAGATATATCAATATTTAAAAACTTTATTGTTGAACTAGATATATCAATATTTAAAAACTTTATTGTTGAACTAGATATATCAATATTTAAAAACTTTTTTGTTGAATTAGATATATCAATATTTAAAAACGTTTTTGTTGAATTAGATATATCAATATTTAAAAACTTTATTGTTGAACTAGATATATCAACATTTAAAAACTTTTTTGTTGAATTAGATATATCAATATTTAAAAACTTTTTTGTTGAACTAGATATATCAATATTTAAAAACTTTATTGTTGAATTAGATATATCAATATTTAAAAACTTTATTGTTGAACTAGATATATCAATATTTAAAAACGTTTTTGTTGAACTAGATATATCAATATTTAAAAACTTTATTGTTGAACTAGATATATCAATATTTAAAAACTTTATTGTTGAGCAAGATTTATCAATATTTAAAAACTTTATTGTTGAACTAGATATATCAATATTTAAAAACTTTATTGTTGAACTAGATATATCAGTATTTAATTACTTTATTGTTGAACTAGATATATCAGTATTTAAATCCTTTTAAAAGATTAATGAAAATTCATGTTTTGCTTATTAATTATTTCTGTGAACTTTATTTAAAAATGGGTACAAATGTGAAGAATAGATTCAAGACTGAGAAAGCGTGTTGGAAAAGTCTCGTAAAAGTCTCGTATAAGTCTCGTATAAGTCTCGTAAAAGGTTTATGCCTGAGTTTTATTATGAATACTTGAACATACCTTTAAAACCTGCACTTTTACATTTTTTGGGAAAAAATTGAAAGGCAGTTGTGTCAACTCACAAGATGTGCTGTTTTGTACTGTTTGTCTTTGTTCGTCACAACATATTTATTCGACATGTTTTTTGTGTCAGAGCTTCAGAGTTGTTACTTACTCTATCTTTGAGATATGGTCCAAGATTGCGAGCTCAATGGAATTGATTTGCATCAGTCAAGCTTTGATCACTCCATCATCACTGGAACTTATGTTCAAAGTTTCTGGCTTTTGAAATTTTTGATCGATAACTTTTGCAACAGTTATTATTATTATTATTATTATTATTATTATTATTATTATGATTATTATTATTTTTATTATTATTATTATTAATAGAATTATTATTATTAATAATAATAATAATAATATTATTATTATTATTATTATTATTATTTGTCAGAAGACAAAAAGAAATCATAGACTCATTTAAAAAGCACCATTAATATGTAACCGGACTGCTCAATTCTAGCTTTGTTTTTCTCTGATTTAATCTTAATAATATGGATATTGATTGTGGTTTTTCAGTCGTCGAATTTGATTCGTAATTCTCATTTACAAAGTGTTAATGCTTCGCTTCCGTTAACTGGTAATAGGAAAACAAACAACACCTGCACTAGAATGCATTTATTGTGTGGTTTTTCATCCATTAGTTTGGGTAGAGAATCAAGCATTCTTTTAAATTATTTGATTTAAACCTTGACATTTATCATCAAAATCTTTCATAAGGAAATATCGTTAACATTAACAAATTAAACGTGCAACTGCAACGATAATCCAATCATGCCTTACCTAACGTACTGCAGCAGGATATCGCGATATCGCGTTTCATTCAATAAAATCAATTATATATTTAAAACTGTCAAAGTCTCAGTGACTGTGCAAACAAAAGAACCGTTAAAACGGAATCAATCGAAATTATTCACAATATTATTACGTTGGCAAAAATCACCATGTATGGAAACTTGCGGCGAGTTCAAAGGGGTACCTTTGTCTTCTTTTGTTTTTCTGGATGGATGGGGGTGGGGGGGTGGGGTGGGGAGGATGAGTGGAATCAGTAGAAATGCGTTATTGCAAGGTTCTCATTTTTCAACAATGTCGGACACTTAACATCAAGGCGTTCCTCACTGATACTATCTTCATTTACACGTTCACTAAATCACACGCACAATATGCCCTAAAGAATTTAAATTTTATTTTCGGGTCATTTGTTCAAAGTCTGTATTAACTTACAAGTGACCCATGCATGACTGTCGTGAAACACTTCAAGAACGAACCATTAGCACCTTAGATATATTCATACCCATTTTAGTACATTTAACAAAACACCTTAGATACATTCATACATATATTATTACATTTAAACCAAGTGTCACTAACTACTTTCAGTTCACTTCCTAATCAGTAGTCAGCCATACAAATGAGGTAGAGTGACCGAAGTCAACAATATGGTCGCCCGGATATGTGAGACGTACGAATAAGAACGCAATCGTTAACCATGCACCTGGTTTGTATTAACGGTGGGAAGAACTCTATGCAAATTGTAATGAAACGGGAATTATGGGATGATGTTAATAATGCACTGATAATGGTCAAACAGATTTGTGCTGCAAATATGGGTATAAGATGCAGCAGGATTCACTAACAACAACAGACATATGTTAAAGTCAACGACTATACGGAAATATATGTTAATTTGAAAATAAACTTTCGCAAAGTAATAAACCATTCCAATAAAAGAACAGGTCCTTGCACTAAACGAAAAGCCTACAACAAAGTTTAAATGATAGATTCTAGTAATAAGTGCCGATCACTGCACAATAAATAGAAGCCACTGTAGATTCTAGTAGTAAGTGCAGATCACTGCCCAATAAATAAAAGCCACTGTAGACTCTAGTAATAAGTGCCGATCACTGCCCAATAAATAGAAGCCACTGTAGATTCTAGTAATAAGTGCCGATCACTGCCCAATAAATAGAAGCCACTGTAGACTCTAGTAATAAGTGCCGATCACTGCCCAATAAATAGAAGCCACTGTAGACTCTAGTAATAAGTGCAGATCACTGCCCAATAAATAGAAGCCACTGTAGATTCTAGTAATAAGTGCAGATCACTGCCCAATAAATAGAAGCCACTGTAGATTCTAGTAGTAAGTGCAGATCACTGCCCAATAAATAAAAGCCACTGTAGATTCTAGTAGTAAGTGCAGATCACTGCCCTATACAACAGAAGCCACCCTGTAGATTCTAGTAATAAGTGTCGATCACCCGGTAGATTATAATTATGAGTGCCGATTACTGTCCTATATGTCACCCGGTAGATTATAGTTATGAGTGTCGATTACTGTCCTCTACGATAGAAGTCACCTTGTAGATTATAGTTATGAGTGCCGATTACTGTTCTATAAGTCACCTTGTAGATTATAGTTACGAGTGCCAATCACTGTCCTATACGATAGAAGTCACCTTGCAGATTATAGTTATGAGTGCCGATTACTGTCTTATATGTAACCTTGCAGATTATAGTTATGAGTGCCGATTACTGTCTTATATGTCACCTTGTAGATTATAGTTATGAGTGCCGATTACTGTCTTATATGTCACCTTGCAGATTATAGTTATGAGTGCCGATTACTGTCTTATATGTCACCTTGCAGATTATAGTTATGAGTGCCGATTACTGTCTTATATGTCACCTTGCAGATTATAGTTATGAGTGCCGATTACTGCCTTATACGATATAAATCACCCTGAAGATTATAGTTATGGGTGCAAATCACTGTCCAATACGATAGAAATTACCCTGTAGATTATAGTTATGAGTGCCGATTACTGTCCTATTCAAAAGAAATTACCCCGTAGATTATAGTTATTTGTGCCGATTTATGTCCTATACGATATAATTATCCTGTAGATTACAGTTATGTGTGCGATTACTGTCCTATACGATAGAAGTCATCTTGTAGATTATAGTTACGAGTGCTGATCACTGTCCTATACGATAGAAGTCACCTTATAGATTATAGTTACGAGTGCCAATCACTGTCCTATACGATAGAAGTCATCTTGTAGATTATAGTTACGAGTGCCGATTACTGTCCTATTAGTCACCTTGTAGATTATAGTTATTAGTGCCAATCACTGTCCTATACGATAGAAGTTATAAGTCACCTTGTAGATTATAGTTATTAGTGCCAATCACTGTCCTATACGATAGAAGTCACCTTGTAGATTATAGTTATGAGTGCCGATTACTGTCCTATACGATAGAAGTCACCCTGTAGATTATAGTTATCAGTGCCAATTACTGTCACATACGATAGAAATTACCCTGTAGATTATAGTTATGAGTGCCGATTACTGCCCAATACGCCAGAAGTCACCCGAGAGATTCTAGTTTTGAGTGCCGATTACTGTCCTATACAATAGAAGCCACCCTGTAGATTCTTTTTAGCGCTTTATTAAAAAGCCAATTAGTAGCATTGGTCTTGATTGCAATAATTTGACCGGAATCGCACAAGAATGTATACATTTTGCAGATAATATCTTGTCACACCAAAGTCCATCCGGGAAATGTGATGAGGAAATAAGCGATAACATTCCGTGGTTAGCGTGCATTATTGTTCCTCTGTACAAAGGCGTCTGCACCAGTTGCCGTACGGATACAGTTGCCTTATGATTGCAATTTACTATAGATTTTCTGCAGTATTTCTGTTTATAGCAAAGAACAATAAACAATGAAATATAAGGAATTCTTCCCCCAGGTATCACCGAAAATACTACACAGAATCAAGAATAAGAAACCATCATGTTACAACTGTTTCTGTGCTGCAACTGGTGCAAACCCTTTAAGAGTGCAACACGATCCTTGTATCAAATGCATTCGTCCACCCACAAGCCTACAAATGGCAAAAATGTAATTATTATTATTATTATTATTATTATTATTAATGGAATTTGGGGTGGCGGAGTTTTTATAGTTTAAATAGAATTGAGTTGAATTTGTTTTTGTTTTTTTTGTTGTTGTTTTTTTGGGAGGGGAGCACTTTCGTGTATGATATGATTTGGTTTTTCAACTCAATAACTATGAAGTAGAAAAAAATGGGTTAAACTATTTTGAAAATAGATACTTTCTTTAGTCATATTTGGGTCTATATCAAACATGTTCCAGGAACCGAACGAGAGCCGGTCTGTCCAGAGTCATATCAAGGCATCAGTGCGATGCTTAGATTTAAACATTTGTATTCTTCGCACAGGGCATTATTGAGCTCATCGCACACTTTTCAAACGTAATATTTGGGTTATCGGCTCCATGTTTTAGCATTATATTTATTTTCTTCTCACGCAATATTAAAATCGTTTGACTTCGTTCACAGCTTTTTTGATTGGTCATCTTTATTACTGACAGGTCTGGAATAGAACAGTAAATGTTCCTGATATCATCGGGAACTGCAATACTACAATATTCAACTAAGACAATGTTAGTTTTAAAACTGACCTCTAATTTTTAAACAGCCAACCCAAGCCACCTTTCATTCAAAATAAAAAACTTATAGTGTGGAATCAAATACTTTATTCACATAACTGATATACGCGTGTGGTTTAGTAACATATATTTAGTCAATTATGTCAATCAGAAATAAATAGCCACAATGTTCAAAATAAATGTTTTACTCGACTACATTTATTAGTAAAATACTCTTTATGTCTGAGACACAACATATTTTGCCATTTTTTTTAAAATCTCGGTACCAAAAGCTTTATATATAAATCATGTACCGTAGTATTTAATTAATTTTTAATAAATTGTTATATACAGTGCAGTACATGATCATTAGATTCGATTCAATATTCAAAACGAAAAGTAGTACCGTTATTTACAATCAAAGATCTATCCTTGTTTCTAATGTATAGTAGAAGCAGAAATGTGTGATTGTACAGACAATTTAATAAAATAAAGCTAACGTTTAGTTCTTCTAACGTATTGATTTTCGTACACGATCTTCCAAACTACAATGTCCCTGACTTCAGATTTTAAATTCTCTGAATCTTAGTTTAAGTTTAGCTCAAATGGCACATTTTCCTAACTCAAGTTTCAAATTCCCTGACTTTTCCTTGACTGATTCAAAATGTCCCAAGAAACCCACCCCACCCCGACTCCTAGAAACCCTGATTTAAGTTGTATGTACAGATCAAGCACAATGAGTCAGTGCCCTTGAAATAACATATTTAACAAAAATAATATGTCATAAACTCGGACCCAACAACGATTGATATTGTGTAGTTATGTCTATGATTAAAATAAAGAACTTTGATGATTAAATGTAAAGGCATGCCGAATTTCTATGCCCATAAATATGAAAATACATCATAAAACTGATGTTGCGTTCATAGACCGAGTTTGTATTGTACTTGAATTGACACAAGTTTTACCAGAAGTATGTTTTCAATTTTTTTAAAAATAATTTCTGGTGAAAATAAACATTAGAACTTTTTCGACAACACACAAAATAATTTAAAAAGAGCGAATATAGAAAGGTTTCTCACTGATCTAAATATTTTGTTTATCATAGGAATTCATGAGCATTTTAATAAAGTTTTGTATAAACAATGTTTGAGTTCAAGGTGTGCGTATGTCATCTGGCAAATTCTAATGTTTATTTGATGCCCATGCTTAATCGTTTTGATGCGGACGTCTGCTTTTGGGGGTATGCAAAGGAATATTAACGCAACTGCGGTAAAAAAATATTTGGAACTGTCAGCAGTCGATACCTGGTTCGCAGTAGGATTGATTTGTGTATGATTTCATAAGTCGATACCTGGTTCCCAGTAGGATTAATTTGTGTATGATTTCATAAGTCGATACCTGGTTCCCAGTAGGATTGATTTGTGTATGATTTCATAAGTCGATACCTGGTTCCCAGTAGGATTGATTTGTGTATGATTTCAGAAGTCGATACCTGGTTCCCAGTAGGATTGTGGATGATTTCATAAACTCGAAGTCAGGATTAATAGTATGATTAGGAAAAAAAAATATAAGTATACAACCTAGTATACCTTGGATACAAAATCTGCAAATCTTTAGTTGAAGAAATTTGAATCAAGATTTAAAAACTTGGTATGAAAGTGGAACCGACTTTAAATTAGCAACAGGGTAGGTTGCCATGAAAAAATGTTCCTTTAGTTTTATATCAGTATTCACATTAAATAGAGACCATTTTATGAGCTTTACGAGTTAGTACAGCTCACGCATGCTTGTAGTCACCATACTTATATTTTCCTATTCTAAAGCGAGATTATTTGTCAACACCCACATTGTACATATATTTTCCTATTCTAAAGCGAGATTATTTGTCAACACCCACATTGTACATATATTTTCATATTCTATAGCGAGATTATTTGTCAACACCAACATTGTACATATATTTTCATATTCTATAGCGAGATTATTTGTCAACACCCACATTGTATATATATTTTCCTAATCTAAAGCGAGATTATTTGTGAACGCTATATTTAATGTGTTGATTTGTCAATGTAAGGTTATTCTTTGCTCAAAGACGGATTTATAAAAGTGCTTTCAGTGATTGGTACTTAATTCTACCCTTCTATTCTGCGATTGTTTTCATTGCAATATTTGAAAAAGAACTGGTTTAAATGAAACTAAATTAAAACCGAATCTGCCGTAGAGAAAAATGTATAGAGCGGAAGAGTCTCATGTTAGAAACTTACTCCATCAATTTAAATTTACTATTTATATCTCTTCATTAACAACAAAAAGACAAAAATTATTAAAGATGTAAAGATATCAATACAGAAATGAATGAATTATGTGTGGTTGGAAAAGTTAAACGTTATTGAAAAAATCACATTGGCTTAAAAGTATTGATTAATGGTGATGAATATCTGGCCTATATATGGATAACTAAATTCATTATGCATAATACTGTTATAAAGCCATGCATTACGATGGATTATTGGGTTGGTTCAGTATACATGGCCTTATAATTCCCACGACAATGTATAAATAATTTAGCAGCTCCTGATGTTTACGATACGTCAATATGCCATTGTGGAACTGATATACTAGTGACATATTAAACAATCAGTTAGTATTTATACAGTTCATTTAAGTAGATCTTCTTATGATAGATTCCTTGTTGGATGCTTTGCCATTTACAAATTGTTGGCAGAAAATGTATCAGGAGACGGATAGAATTACTCAGTTTTAAAGTATGGTAGACTTACGAAATGGCATTCAGCAAGCTATTAAACTTTTATCGTAATATAACATTCTATCAATAGTCCCTAGTGAGGTTCATGTTTTTAGAAACGAAAGCAGCAACTCCCTTTTTGTCTGGATCTTGACAAGATGATTATAAAATTACTGGAGAAAAATATTGTACTTTTGTAAAAACAAATATGTTTTGTTAACGCTTTTATATGGTTTAATGGAATTCGATGCTGCTTGAAACGGAGGAAGTCTTGAATGAATGAAATAAAATAACTTTTGTATATATTCATTAATAGTTTATAACCGTTTACATTGATACTGATCGACGGACTGTTAATTCTGAAAATAAATGATTTTTCTGCATTACGAGTGCTTTCAAAATGCACTATAGTGGCTAGAGTAAAAAAGAGAAAAATATGTGTAGTGATTAGAGTAATTATTATATATATCTCACCAATAAGAAATACCCTCAGAAAGCAAGAATAGTATTAAAGTTAAAGGTATGTATGTACCAAGCTATGTATCTAACTTTCTATCTATCTTAGATTTTTTTAAAACCGTTTTTAGACTTCGTGGTAAACGTGCTTTTTATTGATATAGAACTGTAAAGTCTAGTCGTTGAACTGTACATGTCTGAATATTTCATAAGTATGATTTCGCGATTCCTTCGCATATATTTTGTCTACCTTTTCGGTTTAATCGTTTCGAAAGACTTGACGTTTTCCCTGTTCTTGCCTATATTGAAAATAACTTTATCTGGAATTGTACAATAAATATAGCTTTAAATTAGAAGAAAAGTCAGTGCTCCACTGACGAGCGCTCCGTTCCCCATCCCTTCGCGGAAACAGAGATGTAGAAAAGACTCGATGTGCCCTTCTACGCGTCGTATGAGGCGATTAATAGACGTAGGTTGTCGTGGGTTGCGTTCCGTATCGGTGAGTCGGTGGAAGAGAGGATCCTGGTATTTGAGCAGTAAAGTAATGCAACACACTAGTTTGGCCTCAACTTCAGGCTAGACGGGCAGTCAGAAGGGCCCGCTCTAATCAACCGGCAGTCAGAAGGGCCTGCTCTGATCAACCGGCAGTCAGAAGGGCCCGCTCTGATCAACCGGCAGTCAGGCAAAGCTTGAGAGACTATTTCAGTGACAGCTTGAGTTTCCATATAACTTCTGACTCATAAAGGTCACCATTGCAACTAAGGGAAATCGATACTGTTATGGTTGGAACCTTACAAAGGACATGGCCCCTGAGGGTGGTGGCAAGGGTCAATCGAGTAAGTATTCTACTTCACTCGAGTATATCACCCATTGTAGCCCTGACATGAAAGACGCAATAAATCAGCGCGAATCTCTGTCCCCGGAGCACTGGTGACGAAATAATGTTCTTCATTATGGGAAAACAAAACAAACAATAAATAGTGGGAAACCTGGTCTAACAGATCAGGAGTAATTCTACTCGTGATCTGGACGATACACTGTTCTGTGCCAAGGCATTTGTTCGGGTTTTCTTATCATATAACTGACTAAAGAGAACCAAAAAGTAGCCAATCTCTCGCTTTTTGTTATTGCAAAAACTCTTTGGGTGCGACTGGAGAGCCAGAGAGTGTAATAAAACTTATTTCAATCCAATTACATGAGAAAGGATCTGGCGATCATATCAAGCTCTTGGTGAAAAATAGTACCTTTTTTCAAAGTCAATACAGCAATTTTGTGGCACGTTTCAAATTGGAGCGCATCTTTCTCTGGTTCGGTCAATCAAAGTGCGTCTTGCTTAACCAATCAGAGCGCGTCTTGTGTATACCAATCAAAACGCGGGTTGGCGTTTGTCATGCTTCATTCGGCGTAGAAAAAGAACTTTTAACTACAACAAAGACAGAATGCACTACAGTTCAGATACCATAGCATTACCGAGATGAAAATTAACACGATTTGTTGGGGTGGGCCTGCAGTCGCGCCTTATACCAATGATGGCACTGCCTCTACCTCCGCTACTACTTAACCGATGGTACCATCAGTTCAATCAAATGTATTTGATTTGACTTTCTGCAATTTTGTTCATCACGTGAATTTCAGATGTGGCCGACAGCACCTTGGTAGAATATAATGATTTTACAAATAAACGAGCTGAGGAGTTACAGAAATGTGTGCAAAGACAGAAGGTGCAAGAAGCAAATGATGTACTGAAACAACGAGAGAAGAAGAGGAAACTAGAAATGAAAATGAGGACTGTCACTGGTTGACAGAGTGAGGCAAACTAATGTTTTACAACGGAAACCGTGTGCGTATTACCTCAAATCCTGACTGAATTTAAAGAGACTAGAGGGTTATATGAAACATCATTGGCAAAGAACAATAATAGGAAACCTTAATCGCAACAAATCCAAAACATCAGCGGCAGCCACCAGAACAACAAAGACGATGATATTTGGGGGGTTCTACCATTTTCAAAAGGCTCTTTTCAGAACCACTTAACCATTTCAGACAAAAGAATACCAGTCATTGATTGACAAAACAATACAACATTTAAAAAAACAGACAAGACTTATGTGTGTATGAAACAAGGTCTCCCATTATCTTACTAAAACAAAAGCATATATTCACACATATCTATGATTTAAGAGGGTAGGAGAAGAATAATAAATAAATCAAGATCATTTGATCTTCACTTACGTTTAGTATATTCTTGGGAATAGGAATGCCATCATCTTTTAAAACACGTCATTTCACAATGTCAGTTTTATTTTTATTTTTAAATTCTCCCTGTTTCTCCCTCTTGTCTGCGCCTTTCGTGAAATTTCTCAGAGGGAATGACTTCCTCTCACCTTCTTCTCCATCTTCTCCTCGTCTTTCTACTCGTCGTCCTCCCTTTTTTCTCTGCACATTCTCTTTCGTTCTGGACACTGAGGGCCAAGGTCGTTCCATGACACACAAAACATTAATCTTTTATTCTTGCCACGAAACCAGTTTTCACAGTTCTCGGCATAAGTGGTTACTTTTCTTTGATTTTGTGAATATTCTGGTACCCAATGCCCTATATCTCTTGATATACGTAACATATATGGTGTTGTGAACATTCTGGTAGCCATTGCCCTATATCTCTTGATATACGTTACATATATGGTGTTGTGAATATTCTGGTACCCAATGCCCTATATCTCTTGATATACGTAACATATATCTTCAGTTTTGTATCCAGGGTAGTTTTGATGTAATATTACGGTATGTAATATCTAATCACCTTCAGGAGATTTCTCATCAGAAGTTTAGTCTTTTGTTGCTCTTCCATCTTGATTCATACAATGGTCTGTGTCGCCCGACACGAGGAGAGCAGTATTGGCACAAGTGCACTATAGCGATTTCGATGAGATAGTCGATCCATATGCATCACTACTCCAGTCGATCCATATGCATCACTACTCCCATCATGTCCGACCAAGAGAGTCAAGATTATATGAGAGTGAAAGTCGCACCGTAGCATCCGATGGTTATTTCCATACTCAACCTGCGGGCATATTGAATTTTATAAAATTTTGGACGGCAGCATACATACACGGCAGCATACATACACGGCAGCATACATACACAGCATACATACACGGCAGCATACATACACGGCAGCATACATACACAGCATACATACACAGCATACATACACAGCATACATACACGGCAGCATACATACACAGCATACATACACAGCATACATACACAGCGTTTAAGACTGAGGTATTTGCTTCTATTTTGGGACAGTTGAAACGACAATGTCAAGGCCAAAGATCGAGATTGTTTGCGAATTATTATTAGTGTAATGTAGCCTAGAGTTTCCACATCTCTGCTATAATTCTCTGTCTGTCTGTCTGTCTCTCTCTCTCTCTCTCTCTCTCTCAATGATTACATAATGCACAGAGCTATATTAAATATTTTAATAGGCTTATGTTAGAGGCAGTTTTACCTTCCAGAGTAAAGAGTTATAGAAATGGGACCGCTTACAATGCCTGAAGTATGTTTCATGTTTATGTCGGTTTACTTACGAATACTCTTAGGTATAGTCCGATGAATCAGCGCTCAGACCAGTATTGGTATGTTAGTGCTTTGGGATCTAATCTCGCCTATTCAAAACAACCAAGATAGTTCGAATGATTGGTCGCTCGATATTGATGGAACAGATGTGTTGCGGACAAATGTATCTGCAATACTTGCAATGTTTTTATAAATACCCCAAACCAACAACATACCTATACAGGTTTGGGGACTGATTTACTGGACTATCTTAGTTAAAGAGTAGAAAAATATTTGACATTATAATACATGTGTAAGAAAACCAGAAACACCGTTGAAAGATTATCCACAAAACGTGTGAATGTGATTGGTTTAAGGTACAAAGCTTGAAAATGTATATCGCCTTCGTATGATTAAAGTCAGCTAAAGGCACTGTTCCCCTGTAGATTGGAAGGTTCAATGACACGGCAGTTTCGTTTAGGAAGAATCTAGATAAAAGTGCATACCTTTTGTTCTGAAACTTGTAATTCTAGTTCTATCAAATATGTCAATCACCTTCAATTATTATATGGATTCGCAACTGTGGAAACATCTTAAGTAACAAATAAAAAAACGAACACAAAAAAGAAGCTACAAGAATTGAACAAATTTAAATAGATGATACATTAAGTCACGCTTTTCGTATTCGCTCTAGTTATTTCCTTTAGAGTCTTAGAAATTCTGAGCTGAATTTCCGCAGTAAATTGTTTCATTTAAAATACTTTGAGAACAAATATTTTGGTTTGCTATCCATAAAGCTATACTATAATTTTTCTTGTACATTTTTTCAGTTTTTTCTTTTACAAAATCTGTAAATTAAGTTAAATAAAAATCAAACATTTAAATAACTGTAGCGCTCTCACTGACGACAGACTACATGTGATAGTGCTTAATTATTTCATACTTTTGAAAAGCTACATGTGATAGTGCTTAATTATTTCATACTTTTGAACGAAGTGTTTTTTTTTTGTTTTTTTTTGTTTTTTTTGAAGGAAGAAAATTGATATCAGTTTATCTTCTGAATTAAAGTACTAATAAAAAGCTTATGACCATCACATATAGCAACAATATAACTTCATACATACATACATACATACATACATACATACATACATACATACATACATACATACATACATACATACATACATACATACATACATACATACATACATACATACATACATACATACATACACGACTTTTCATTACCCTTGAATTGTAATTACAGCAATTGCAAATAGTATTTCTATGCGTCGCTAGACATGTCTCCTGTATATTAACGTTATGGACTATTGAGAAGATATTGCTTTACAACGTAAACAATAAGATAAAAGTTCCTCGTTACCTTTAAAATTTTATATTGTTTGTTTGCAATAATGTTTAATAAGTTCATGCTATCTCATTTTGTCATAATGCGATTCCTGATATAACTTCCAAAATATTGCTATTTTACGAAGATGTGAATGACAGGCAAATATGGCTCAATAATAATAATAATCTTTATTAAAGGTAGCAGATTTTATTTTCTGATCCTTGCCAAACAGGAAACCCTTTGGTAAATTCAAACACAGTGTTATGTCTGTAACAACTGCAGTTAAGGTCGAGAATTAAAGTATCATAAAATTGGCATTTTAACCATGCACTACAATTGAAAAGTCAAAATGTTATGTCGGTTAGGCATCTGCTAACGATATTCGTGTGTTACACCATTGTTAAAGTATGTAGAAATCTTAAATTGAAGAAGTTATCGTTCTAAAACCAGATGTCAGCTAAACGAAAATACAGAACAAAAATCGATTGATTAAATCTCTACATTGTAATTGTAATATTAAAACTACGGAATGTATTTGGACACATGTAAAAGAATAAGATTAAACAGTTTTATTTGTGGTATCCCTCAGCCAAAAAGACGTTAATTTTAAGACACTAATATTTCAGTCCTTTTACAACCTTTAGATTATAAAGTTGCATGTTTGCGACATTATATGGAATAAAATAAGAACAACTTACCAAAAAAACTTAAATATCTCGCCATATTGAAGATAATTTTATTTCTTTAAACAAAAATGAGAGAAAACAATCACCTATAAGCTTGTCAAAGAAAGGTTTACCTTAAAACCTTACTTTTGATTTAATAATACGTGTGTTCTAGCGAGCTAGACGTTCGGTATTTCCATCTATATAAATTAGCAGATGAACCGAAGTTATTTATACGGACATTTGCTTGAGAGACTATTTTCCTTTACTTTGAACAAAAAATAATATAGTGTTATAAATTCAATCAAGGTTGGACTGTAAGTAAGCGTATAGTGCGTGTTGGTTTCTACGTATAGTGTGTGTTGGTTTCTACGTATAGTGCGTGTTGGTTTCTGTGTATGTGAGTTGGTTATCGTATCATACTCCTTCTCTCCATTTGATTAGTTTTAATTACACAGTAATTTTTCATTTGTTTGCTGATTCATTCATTCTATCATCCATTCAAGCACTCATATATATTTATATTTTTTTCCTCTAAAAGTTTCATAAATATTGTTAAAATAGCAATTGTATCAGCGATATTTACCAGCTCTTCTCTTTTTCACTACTATCCCTCTTCAAAAAATTATAAATATGGAATTTTATGGCGACGTCATTGAATGTATTCCTTGCTTTTCACAAAGTGTTGCAATGCTGCTGTTGCGTTCCTCAATAGCTCAGTCGAGAAGCAGAACAGATCGAGCGTATTGCAATAAAGTTTATCAGCCCAACCTGACTGTCACTCTATAAACATTTATCATATATTGCACAGCGAGATATTGAAATATATCAGTGGGATAAAAATTATATCGCCACAGTGGCGATATCACTTTGTGAACTGCTTTTTTTCCCATTTAGGAAATATATTTGCCCTTTTGTATGTTAGTAAAACCTGTATTTAAATATTTAGGCCTATTACATTTTTCTTCTTCTTCTGCTCCTTCAATCTCTCTCTCTCCCTCCCTCTATCCCCTTCCACAACAGGATGTACAGAGCTTAAAATGTGTTAACTGTAGACACTCTGGTGTATATTTATGCAATCAATGAGATGCCATAAAGAAATGCAGAAAAACGAAATACAAACAGCAAAAAGTAGACTTCAAATATTATCGTTTTATAATTACTTTTCTACATGAATCATGAAAACCGTCAGTGACTGAACTTACGTGACCTGTTGCTATGTGTCATCTAAACATTATTGTATACCTGTAATACTCTACGACTAATGGTACACAATTTTAAGAAAATAACTCGTGATTCAATAGGGTAATAAACTTTCTAAGTAGCAGTTTTAACTCGCATCACAATCGTGTTTGAAAACGATTGATAAATCGGGCGTTGGTTAGTGTTGATTGCAAACCGAAATTAAGTGACTCCGAAAGTTGGATACAGCGTCTGCTACCTAACTAGACTGCAAGCTTGCCAAGGCCACACAAAAATTCACGTTTTTGAATGTAGAAATAACCAAAGTAAAGAACAAAAAGCCTTACAAGTCAACTCACAAAACAATCATTAAAATCTGTTGTTTAAATATGTTACACTCTGAAGTCTCTCAGATACAATATATATATATATATATATATATATATATATTTCAAGCAATGTAAACAAATATAAAGATTGAATCAAGACATTGATAATAATACTCGGACAATAATTGGTATTCCAGTCTCCGTGTAATCGAGTAATACAAAATAGAAGAAAAAGAATTGAGAATTAAATGGATACAATTTTTCTTCTCTCTCTCTCTCGGTGACATTAACAAGTATGAAAACGGAATTGTATAGTGCATACATTGAGTGCAAAAAGTGAATCAATGCTCCTCAATACCTCAATTGAGACGCAGAAGCGACCGAGTGTATTGCAATAAACTTCAGTAGCCCAACACTCCTATCATTCTGAAAATAGATTCGAAAAATATGATAGGAATTTCCAGAGTTTCCATAATCTCCAGATTTAAAATACATTTTACAAATATAATCATGTCATGCTCTGTTTACACTAATTTACAGGATTATAAAAACGATCGTTTATTTGTTAGAGTGCGTGTTATTTGTCATACGATATCATACCCTTTCTTTCCCTAGACATTAGTTTGTAAGAATGAGTGTTGGATTGTAAGAGCAAGTGTTAGGCAGCATAGCCAAAACCTTTTTCTCCATTACCACTGGTTTGGATGTGTGGGTGTTGGATTGTAAGAACGTGTTGATCTATAAGGATAAGTGTTTGTTTGTCATTATGTGTGTGTTTGTGTGTCTCTCCCAGTATTTGTCCACCAATGCTCCATTTCAATACACCCCATAGTGGCCCACCCATAATATCCCTTTTTCCCAAATGACACCTGTAATGCCTTTTGTCTTGTAAAAATAAATATTGACCTTCGTTTTCTAGCCATGGGAGACCAGAATTCTCATATCACGAGGTACAGTTGTTTTCAGTGGTGTACTGGCCACTGGCCATTGGGCATACCGGGACAAATCCCGGTGGGCCGCCGCAAAAAAATCCGTTTTTACCGGTGTTTTGTTTTACTGGTGTGAGCAAATCCCCTGGCCTGTCCCGGCAGATAAGTCCAGGGCCGAGTTGCGTACCCAGTACACTCCTGGTTGTTTTAATGTCGTACCGTACAATTAAATTTACCATACTACGCAAATTTCTGACTGCCCTTCTTTTTTGAAACAAAAAAGATAGAAAAAAAGCTGGTTATGAAACAGGTATTGTACTAAGTAGACAATTCTGAGGTAAGTATAACAATTTAAATGTCACCTGGCAGAGTATTTGCCTATCTCACGTGCATGTAGCATTTGGACATAACGCGTGCTAGCTAGGGTCTAAATGGGTTAATATGACAGTATTCTTGTCTAAATGGGTTAATATGACAGTATTATTGTGTATATGGGTTAATATGACAGTATTCGTGTCTAAATGGGTTAATATGACAGTGTTCTTGTGTAAATGGGTTAATATGACAGTATTATTGTGTATATGGGTTAATATGACAGTATTATTTCCTAAAAGATCACATTATATTTTGTAAACATTTATATGTCATCTATATGATTGTAGTCTGCTTAATGTTGTAGTTCATATATACACATTTTACAGAAAAATTTCCATCATAACGGAAAATTAATTCGTGTATATCCGAATAAATGAATATTTTTTATTTGCCACAAAAATTAATATTTTGACCTCAGCCTGAAAAAGTACACTCATCCTCTATGACAATATAAATGATTTTTAAAAATGTCCTTCTAAATTAGAGTTATTAAAATATTCAATGTCACAAGGATTACTTACTAATGCTGGATGTAAACTGTCTCATTCATGATGTAATGAAACATTTTTAACGTGGTTGAAAATATTCCCAACCAGGACTAATTTTTTTTTTTTTTAATGTAAACAGTTCCCCAGAGTGAATTGCGTTCGCCACAAGGCTATTGTGGTTTAGGTATCATCCTCATTTAAAGACTGCTTTCGATTTACTCTGATGTTGTTTTTGAATATCGCAAATTTCTATATTGAATGATCGCAAATGTCTTTATTGATTGATCGCAAATATCGATATTGAATGATCGTACGTATACAAATTACCACTAAAGCATGACTTACAGCAAATTGATGATGCATGCATTGTTGTCCAACCTAACAAGTACATAATAACGAGTGTTGTATGCATATGTATTGGACTTCGAATGCACGAAAACACGACGTCCAACATTGAAGTATATATTAGAAGATGTTGTTAGTACGACGCAATCTTAAATGAAAATGATGTCCACTGATTCATCGGATCTATGATATAGGTATTTTCTTTCGAATAAATATACTAACCATGAAAGGAACTTGATTTGTTGGAATTATTGTAACGTATGTTGTAATTTTTGTCTCTTTCGAATCAAATCACTTCAAACTCGTACCTTTAGTGTGTTTTGATCAAACAAATCATCTATATTTCCTTCATGTTTAAATATTCAGCAATTTCTTGCATAGTCTGAATCAGACGTCCGCATTGTGAGTGGTCATTAATTTTGTTCTTGTGAGATTTGCAAGCAAAATATATTTTTTTATTTTTGTTATTTTTTGTAATATTGACGCTAAACAATAAAAATCATGTTGCACGCTACTGGCTAACAGCTTCAGCTTTCCCCTTACCGCTTATTGATATTGACAAAATAAACCTGTCATCTGTTATTTATCGAAATGTTTGTTTTTAATAATTCAGTCTCCTAACGAAGCTAATATTTCCATTTAAAACCTTTTTTAAACGTCAATCATGTTTTGCATGATACCAGAGTTCGTCCCGGAGGCGGCGGGTGTGCTGGTGTCGGTAATTCTATATTTCCCTTGATTTATGTGAACTTAATGTGGGCCAGTTATATTATCGGCATGCACAAATCACGCAAATATAACAGCAATAATAAATGCAGGTATTTAATATAAAACCATTTACTGCCAAATCACTTTTCTGATTTTTTTCCTGCGAGCTTTGGAGACATTCATGAATGAAAGATATATCCGTATAATTTGCAGCCAGTGTTTTACATGAATCACAAATATACATACGTAATGTTAATACATAAAATGAAGCCTTTATGCTAATTACACATTTACACACAAATGATGTAAATCAACTCTAATTGAATGTGTTTCTTCTTATTCTTGTGATAATCTGCAGTATGTATATATATATATATATATATATATATATATATATATATATATATATATATATATATATATATATATATATATGAAAATTTGTAATAACTAGTGTTAAAATGGAAGAGGCCCATACATAGAGTATGCTTTCTATAATCATGAGAAATAGGACATCGTCCAGATTAATTATAAATTGAAACTTTAGCAAACAATATAAATATTATTTTCATAAAGTTAGAGAAAAAGAAAATCGCTTAATATTTAACTTAACAAGGCCGTACACACTGGTTGTAAAGACGCATATTGCACACAGTTTACGCTCTAAAATATCTTCATCAGATGTTAAACACTTGAAGACCTTAACGACTTTTATCCATTTGATTGTGATTATCCATGTTTCTCTTTTATAACAGCTATTTTAACCTTTAACCTTTACTAAGATTTGTTATCGTCTAATGCCAACAATGCAAAAAACACGATGCATAATCATGCTATTAACGAGATTCCTAAGTTTTATCAACAGAATTTTATTGCCATTTATTAATTTTCAGCAGTTATCTAGGGCATGTTCCTCTGAGTTTCCTTTATCTTTTGAAGTCTGACAATGGCAGATAATTTATTTGTGTGAGATCCAAGGTCACCACTTGACTGAAGTGCGAGCAGAAGTTGCAAATGGAACTAAGGGCAACCTCAGAAAAAAAGAGTAATGTTGACTTCTATAAAATACTTGTGTGTTGCCCTGAAAGATATAACATATGTGTGTTGCCCTGAAAGATACAACACATGTGTGTTGCCCTGAAAGATTCAACACATGTGGGTTGCCCTGAAAGATACAACACATGTGGGTTGCCCTGAAAGATACAATACATGTGTGTTGTCATGCAAGATACAACACATGTGTGTTGCCCTGAAAGATACAACACATGTGTGTTGCCCTGAAAGATACAACACAAGTGTGTTGCCCTGAAAGATACAACACATGTGGGTTGCCCTGAAAGATACAAGTCCCATTCCATCTTCAGTATTCACAAAAGATTCAGAAAGGATAGCTTTACATCATCTATCTCCAAAACAAATGACAAATATATTTTGTTAGTGAAAACTTTAATGATTTGTAAACAGGCTCTTGATGACAAATAAAGTGCAAACTAACAACTATACAGATCATAATAAATAAGCAGAGTTGGAAGACTTCTGTGGAGCTGGAATAGGGATTTAGGGTTACTATCATGTCTTTACTTTTTCTAGTGAAAGACGTTTGAATAGAGCTATTGCCATTCTTTGATCGTTCCCTAAAAGCCTTATTCATTTTACGTTTAACGGTAAATAATGACTTGTTATTGATTTTATAAAGTAGCCCGAAATACTTCAAAACAAGTACACACGAAAATAAACATCTCATTCAAGGATCGGGTGTTTTAATCAGATGCATTGTCCTTGCATAACTATTTTTTTAATGGCACACAAACATGTCATCCCTGAATTATTCAAGATTATCTGATTACTGTCTACATCTAAAGAATGGATAATTTTTTGATGATGTCTTATGAAATGCTGGGGCATGTAAGTGATAATACTTAAATATTAATAAGCTGTCTTCATTTTCTTCCACTATGCTTAGTTGACTGAATATCCCCAAGTAAGGCTAAAAGGTACAGGAAAAGGTACCCTGTCACACGTTCTCCATAAAGTAATTTAAAAATTGCACAGGTTGAAGATCATTGATTCTTCTTATGTGTGTATGTCTTCAGTATAAGGCAATTATTGAGATCTTATCGGAATTTTCAAGCAGAGATAATACTTGGCCGATTTACGGCAGGTCGTAAATCGCAGATGATACCCAATGTCTCGTATACTTTTTGGTTGACTTTATGAATTTCTTTCATGGGACTGTTATTGAAATTACTGAAATTATATAAGCATTTTGTCATTATTTCACAAGAAATAGAAATTGCGACCATATCATTTTACGTACAATCCCTCCCAGAATGCATAGCGCTTCGATACACTAATGTAACAAGTGACGTCATATCGATGATGTCATAATTCAGTGATCACCACATTTCGAGCTACATAGTAAATGTTGATTTTGCAAAAAACCGAACACCCAAAATTTATGTAATAAATCATGGCTTTGTCAAAGTCCAGATTTTTATAGTGAACAAGTACAATCATATCATCCTACATGAAGCTTATTACTGGAACTAGCATAGCAACTGATGGACCAATACTTTGCCTTACAAATACCTGACAATAATAACATTATTCGTCGCGAGGAGTTACAGCAAGGATCTCTAAATATCTCCATATCCTTATTTACTATTTCAGATCTGTGTTTTCTTATTGTAGCTGTGCTTTCCAATTCAGCAGACGCATAACGACATGTTATATTCCTCCACTATCAAAGCCATATACAAAATTTAAAAGGCGCTTTTGAACGAGCTAGTAAAGTATATATTACTAAGAGAATTAGAGATATAAATTCTATAAAAATTTTTATGAAAACGATTTCTGTCATTGAGACACACTAAAAACAGACAGAACAAGTATTTTAGTATGCTTGAATGAAATATACTATTTCCACCAAGACACCTCTATCTTTTAAAGATTAATGATTTCTTACTGAGCATTCATCATTTGATAAAATAGTATCGCATTAGTACATTTACCAGGTATCATCAGTAATAATAGAACCATTGATGATAAAATCAACACGAATTGACATAAGATATGGAGCTAGAACTTTATATCCATATAATAAATGAAACTTGATAGTGTAATGCTTCTGTATTTCGATAAGTTGCTAAGAACAAATTACGGATACATTTTTTTAACAAATCTCGAAGGATTGGTGCATAATTACTTTATGTACCACAATGGTCATTCAAAAACTGTTGAAATGCACATCTTTACCCTAAATACTATATTGTTAAAAAAATGGTTTGAACAGACAAACAAAACTCACCAAGGGTAAGGTAATTTAGCAGCAGATCGTTATCTCTCTCTCTCTCTCTCTCTCTCTCTCTCTCTCTCTCTCTCTCTATATATATATATATATATATATATATATATATATATATATATATATATATATATATATATATATCTGTGTGTGTCTGCCTTATATGACTGTTGTTTCCTGCTCCAGCTTGTGAGGCATGTTTTTGACAGTAAACATGCAAAGTTGATGAAGTAAAGGAAATGCGATAGATCTAAAAGATGCTGAGATCAATATATTTGGTGCGGTCTAACGCATGATTCATTAATATCATAATATTCGAATATTTATATGATAATTTGGAACTTGATGATTCTTATGGCTCGCATTTAAATCAGTAACGATACTAAATTCCTTTCCCAAATAAAATGCGGGGAAACCATGTTGTTATAGTATAATGTAGGTGCTCTAAGTTTCTATAATAATAATAATAATAATAATAATAATAATAATAATAATAATAATAATAATGTAACGCTGGCTTTATCCTTGAGAATTGTGTAGTACTGTTGGTGTGTGTGTGTGTGTGAATGCGTGTTTTGAATTTCAAACCGAAGACTCAGGATATCATCACAAGGGGTCAGTCTGGTGGTTGACTTGCGGCCAAGTAACTAAAACAAAGACTAAGTCAGTTTATGTTCAACAACAAGAATATTTGTAATTAAATAAAAAAATCTTGTTCAAAGGTTGTGCAAAAAGAAAGAGTAAATCAAAAATTACAGTGTGTGGTTATGTCTTGTTCTTTACGGATATTAAATATGGGTTGTATAAAGTTATTTATCAATCTGAGTTGATATTTCAAGGAAGAAAATTCTAAATTATTCAGTGATTGTTCAGGTTTTTCAAATTTATCAAGCACCTGGGTGTAAGGCTGCAAGCATGGTTTGCCACCTAACCCAATCTGGTTGTGCAACCATCTGATTGGGGTGCCAAGTATAATTATAGCTTAAATACAGAAGTAATGTAAGAAAGAGAAGATAAATCAATCTTTTTACAGATTGCTGATAACATTTTCTTCAATTCTTCCTGATGTTACCCAATATTAGCAACATATTATGGTTCGAATCCAGGCGGTCAACCCAAATAGGTGCTGATGTTACAATTATGTCACCTTATAGGTGGACAGCTATCAGTATAGTACTTGTAACTTATGGCAAAATTGCTATAGTGGGGACTTCCACTAAGTTGCCTTTCTCAGCTATGATCCTTCGTTCTTTCTACCCTGGTTATCAACACATCTACACACCAGACAGACAAACAAACTGACGTTCGAACTGTTTGACAGATCGTCACCGTCCTCTAGTAATTCGTGCTGCGATTATTTATAGTCCTGATCAACCAATCAGAATCGAGAAGTATGTCATTCGGTTAAGTTCGTGCGTTGCCATTAAGCAGAACACAGACTAAGGTCAACAACAACAACAACAACAACAACAAAAACAAATTACTGATCGAATCTAACACGCTCGCGCTGTGACTAACCGACGGTGTTTTTGTCTCAACAGATGGATCAAAAGATGTTCATAACAACCAAATGGAGAATTAAAGATATTGCAAAATGGAAGATATAGTTACCCAAAGTGAGTTGAACGGATGTAATGAAGAATAACTGCAGATTTTTAGTCAAAGAGTTGGCAATGCAGTGTGTGTTCTACAAATAGTATCTAAACATAAGTTTTCAAATTGGCACGGCAAAACCGATAATTCTACAAAGTGATAAATCATTATAATCATTTCAAATAATATTAATTAATTCATTTTTATGTTGTTTCTACAATCAAAATGGAATTAGGCTAATATGTTAATATCGGTCACAAGCGTTAAGCCGTAGTTTCGTAAAGACTACCCCCTTCTTAATAGTCCCCAAAAAAGTAGGATGATAAAGTACACAAAATTTGAAATGAAATGATAAGTCAGCATGTTAAGGTATCTTAGTTGAACCATATAACAGCTGGCACAACATGTGCAAAAATTGAATATCAAGGTTAACCATAAATGTACACTGTTTTGGGACCAATATATATATATATATATATATATATATATATATATATATATATATATATATATATATATATATATATATATATATTGTATATATATTGTTATGTATAATGTTTACATATTTAACTTTTGTCATACATATTTAACTTTGTCCTTGATTGTAGGATGTGAACACGTTGGCGAGTGGAGGTCAGGGTTGCTTTGTTTACAATTATACTGGTTTTTCCACTAGAATTATTGATATTTGAAAGATACGCCACATGAATTTCTAGAAAATTCTGTCAGGTGACATGTGTTTATATATAGGGAGTTTGCTAAGCAATATTTCATTCTTGTTGTAATTGTCAGTCTATGAAGAATCATTTTAATAATCAGATGTTTATATTTGTGTTGTGAAACTCAGAGCAAATTCAGAGAGAGGAATTATTTATTTAAAGTATTCACCGGAATTACTAAAGTGCTCATTCTCGTTTTGGATTGATACAGGACTTTGGAATTTTTGTGAATTCATTTAAAAATATTCCGGATTACATCATTCGGGCATATCAGGACATTCAAGACTACTGGGACATCAGGACATTCAAGGTTACTGGAATTCAACATTATATATTTTGGACTTTAATTCACGTTATTGTAAGTGTCCATTGAATTTTAACTTTAATTGTCTAGAAATAAATTGTGACGCACCCCTAGGAGGAGGTGTGCGATTCGGTTGGTTATCGTTATCTAGAGGATGATCGACCTCGATGTTATTGCCCGGATCGAGTAAATAGTGAAATAAAATATGAAATTTTATAGATGGGATCAATATAGATCTGAGTGGATATATAGAACAGAATAACACGAGCCCCTGTACATGAAATATGACAATATAATCAATTACATAAACAAATTGAAATAATACATAACATTAGAAAGATACACTTCTTTTTGAAATAATTTACCGAATTTCAAGACAAATATAATTATGTAATTAGCCGATCTGTTAAAACGATAGACTTAGTTCATCATGGAGTCGAGTGAACAATCGAATCAATTTCCCAGCATGCCTGCATAACCTTGTTATTGCTGCTCACTCCAAATTTAATGTTGCTGTCAGGTCAAGGTTGATGTTCTTCCCTTTTTGCTTCTCTCTTATTCAGCCTCTTTCGATCCTCAAATTTTGTGTGGTAGGTGGATATGTGGATAGATAGGTGGCTAGGTAGGCAGGTAGGTAGGTAGGTAGATAGGTGGAGCTATTTTCCCCTTTAAAACAAACAAGAAGCAACCTAAATATTCGGTCAGATTTCCTCCTGCGAAATTGAACATTACCCCACTCTCGTTACGTCAGATATCGTCCTATCGGAATTCAAACAGATACCAAAGGCTATCTGGTCAGGCCAAACCTGACAGACAATAAACAAACCTAGTTTCAGAAGATTAATGTACTTTCTAACGGCTATTTCATCGCTAACTCAATCTAATATCACACGAGACATAACAGTTTCAGTTCACGTCTTAATTATACAAATGAATCAATGAAATTCACTTCATGGCTTAACTACATTAATTTCAGTCTATATCATACATGAAATCATCTAAGACAACTTGTATCAAATAAAATAATGCAAGAAATTCTTAGAATACATGATTCCTATAACAATCAAGACGACAAATTCAATCAGTTCGTCAAACTCATATAAAGAAGAGTGTTGTACGAATTCACACAAATGAACTCAAACAAATAGTTATACTCATATCAAGAAAATTGATCTACGAATTTAAACAAATCAATTCAAGCACATAATCATATTGGTATCAACGAATTACATGAGATTGATGCATATACCTTGTGCTTTCAAGACTCGCTCGCTTCTACCGCCAGATTCGTGTCCTTCAACTTCCAGACACCTGTCCCTTGAACAATTGTTTATACGAGAGAATTTCGTCTTATTCTACTCGGAGTCAAGATCTCTTCCTCTGACAGGAAAACTTGGACTGATTAAATTTTGCGACTTGGAATATTTAAAACATGAAATTTTCGTCTGGGAACACACCCCTTATTTAGCGTAGTCAGTCAGGATTAAATATATCTACCGCCTTCTTAAATACACGCCCATCGTGGATAACGTAACGGTCTAGATTACGCGCGCTATTTAAATGACTGATTCTGGAAAATCTCAAAAGACAAAACAACTTTACAAACAATCTCTGCATCCTCTCAACTTTGACATTTCCGATACCTAGACCAAAGTTAACATTCTCCTTCCAATCTGTCTGACCGTTAAATAAACGAATGCTTAATTAAGAATCAATTTCGCCCCCAACAGGGTCATTAAAACCATCGCAGTCTAGCGATTTAATACGGTATCTTTCCTCATAAATCTAATTAATTGTTCTCTGCCAAACTAAATGTGCTCTACCGAATACATCGACAGAAATTGGTACCCATACATAAATTGATTCTTGAATTTACTTACATTGTTGGTTTCAATTTTTTTCTGTTACATATTTTTAAAATATAAAGTCGTAACAATATATATATATATATATATATATATATATATATATATATATATATATATACATATATATAACATTTATTTTTCACATTACGAAAGATAATAATACAAAAGACATTATTTATCAGGCATCAAGCAAGACATGAAAAACTATTAAAGGGACAACTTTGCTATACGAACATGTCAAAATGAGTATTACACATATTCAGAAATGCACTTGATTTATAAAGAAAAAAATATCATATATCATGAAATTGTAAGTTTAAAGTGTAGTGTACATACTACACACATACATATTCATTAAAAATGTAGTATACATACTACACGCATACATATTCCTTAAAATTGTAGTACACATACTGCAATCATACATATTAATTAAAAGTGTAGTATACATACTACACACATACATATTCTTTATTCATACATACTACGCACATACATATTCATCAAAAGTGTAGTATATATACTACACACATACATATTCATTTAAAGTGTAGTATACATACTACACACATACATTTTTTATTCATACATTATACATACTACACACATGCATATTCATTTAAAGTGTAGTATACATACTACACACATACATTTTTTATTCATACATTATACATACTACACACATACATTTTTTATTCATACATATTACACACATACATATTCATTAAAAGTGTAGTATACATACTACACACATACATATTCTGTATTTATACATACTACACACATACATTTTTTATTCATACATTATACATACTACACACATGCATATTCATTTAAAGTGTAGTATACATACTACACACATACATATTCTGTATTTATACATACTACACACATACATATTCATTATTGAGCAAATTGAAGGTTTTAGAATATAACCTTCAACAAAAGCAACTGACTAGTACCATTTGTACTCGCTTACAAGTCGATTTCAACTGCAAACTACACAGACCCAGATCTGCAGTCGCATAATGCACCGACGGATCTGGGTCTATGCAGTTTTTAGGAGTAATCAGTAGAACAAACAACATAGACCCTGATCTTCCTGCGCATTTTGCAACGCCAGAAAAGAGTCTATGCTGCTTGCAGTTGGATTCAATTTGTAAACGAGTAAAGACGGTAACAACAGATTAAATGCATTGTATGAGATGACAATGGCGAATCAAAATAACAATATTGTAACCAGTGATATATCTACACATTCATATGAATCAACAATGAAAATGTTTTCATTATACAGTACCAAAATATTCTATAGAAATGTGAGTTCTCTATTTTGTATCCACTTAACCTAATTACGATCATTCTTTCACCAGAACGAGGTACAAAGGTTTTGTTAAAGGGATTTTACTATGCACTCGATTGTAAGTAATACAAGCATTATTGGCATGTACCAGAACAAGTCAATCTTTCAAACACCAAATATAGATACACAGATTGAGTTTATGGAATTTTATCATAGAACTAATTATATAACACATTGGTTGGTTAAATGTATGCTAATATTCTTTTTCACAGACCAGTTACATGATTTTAATATTGTCCTTAAGTAGGTTTCAAGCGAAGCGCAATATACAAATCCATTACATACAATGGCCTTGCACACTTAATTATAAAGTTTATCTTACATGCCAATAATAATTTGCAGTTTCCAGTACATTCACCATACCAATTCAATAATTAAAGGATTTCAACCTTATCATGGATAACACGGACCAGACCAATTACCTCAGAGTACATTGTCTGTCATATAATTTCCTATAGGTACTCCACATACTAAGGAAGAGGAAATGCGGCAAAATCAAATCTGTATATGAGGAAGTTTACAATGAACCTAAAATGTCACGAATCTCTATCAAGAAACATGCATGGATTTTTCTCCTCTGTAACCAATTAATCCAATTCGACCCAGCTAACAGAGTTGCTCGAGTTGTCTCAAATATCTGCCTTACCCCACCCCCTCCCCCGACATACAACAAGACTCTCTGCTGCTGTGCCAAATATATCTGATTTAAGTTTTCATTCTTCATTGGCACGGACACATATACATGGGAGACTACTGTCATGGGGGTGCAGACAGGGTAAACACCTGAAATGAATGAACAGACAGTGGAGATTACTGCATTACTTATGTAATATTGTGTGATCAAAGTGACCTATTAAGTCAAACTCGAAGCTGATTTTACAGTCATGCTCGCATGTACTGGATCTATAGCTTTATCATAAACAGACATTTTCATGTCTTCTTGCACTGGATCAGACATTACTGGAGGATTAGCGTGAGAAGAATAACAAAATGAGGCAGGAGAGGGAGGAGCAGCTGATGTGGAGAAGCTAGAAGAGCGCTTAGACGAAGAGGAAGAGAGGTCAGGAGACAGAAGTTGAATATCTCACAGGAATCACTGATGTTGTGAATTGACATTCAGATCATCTAACTAGAGAAGCAGGCTGAACTTGGTACCTCGTCATACAAGGTGATGCAGGTGGAGATGAAATTCTTCTCACAGGGGAAGTGGACCTTCTAGTGATCAATGATTCCTCTGTCGTCCTGGTGAAGAGAGTAACTGATATGACAGTCATGTGTGCTGGTGTTGAGCTGCACTCCATCGATCCTTCTGTGTGGATTTCTAATTATATTTTTGGATTCTGACATCATGTCTAGAAGGGGTATTACTACCCATACTTTCTCTGAATGACTTTACTTGCCCAACATTACAATTCTTCTAGGCAGGTACATAAGAATCCTCCCTTCCCGGCCACTTTCCGTGTGTCACCGTCGGCTTCTCAGTCCTCTCCCTCCCACCCTTTTCCTAAAATATCTTGGGCAAATCTTCCTCCTTGTACTGTCTGTACATTTGTTCTGCCTCTGGACTCCTGATACCATCTTGTGCCACCATTATAAATTTGGCGTTGACACACCCTTAAGGCTGCTGAGTATTGTACAGGCGTTTGCACCTGGAGCATTTATTTGTAAAGCCACTATGTTGCCCAACGATATGAAGTGAGATTTCCTACATTATAATAAATTCCGGATCGCCACAGACCAGGCATACATATTGATAAGAGAGAGAGAGAAAGAAAGAAATATGGCAGGTCACCATTTAATTAACAGTTAAAAGTTAACAGTAATGTATTTATAATTTTTTGTATTTGTATTGTTTGTAGTTTTCAGAACAGTAAGACTTCGGTCTATCAAGGTGCTTGTCTATGGAATTGTTTTCAAAACTTGATCTGACACGATAAAGTGCGTCAAAAATTCTTGTCATCACAGCAAAGGACCTTTCCACGCCCTCCGTATTTTAGAACTACCGTGTCCGCGTTGATGATCACAGAACAAGAAAAAAACACCTTTTTTTTACTTGGTAGGCTTTACTTTGCGATCATATTTTATTTTCATGGCATCACTATTTTCAAACGAGTTCTGACAATTTGGATTATAGGTTATTTAGTGCTGAGGAAATCGGAGTAAATTGCCTTGACCAAGTACGCACCACGGTAACAGGATCGGGCTGATCCAATTGTAGAATTTGAAAGTGCATCCTTTCGGTCACGAGCTCGGCACGCTAACCACTTAACCACCGGGGCTCCTTAAGAGTTCTAGCAAAGCCATGAATTATAATTTAAAAAATTCTTCAGCTGTTCAGCATAGCCAAACAGTTTATTATGTTTGACTTGTTCCTTTTCAGAGCAACCATACAATAGATCAACAAGCAAACTAATCTCCATACCAGACATCACCACAAGGGAAGATGTCTGTAGTTTCATTCACAGAAGACATGTTTGTCATCATCCGAGTCATTTTGTTGCGATGATACAAACTAAACTAGCGTGCTTACTATTTTTATGTTTCCATGCTCCTCCAAACCGTCAGATTGTGGTCTAATAGGATTGTGCTCAGATTGTGGTCTAATAGGATTGTGGTCAGATTGTGGTCTAATAGGATTGTGGTCAGATTGTGGGCTAATAGGAATGTGGTCAGATTGTGGTCTAATAGGAGTAAAATTCTATCTTTCTTTATGCATAAACGTTTGCACATTTCTGTAAAAACGTGCTACTGAAAGTTTTACCCCTGAACTTAGTATATCTGTGTAGGTACCCAAAAAACCAAGATACGTTTTAAACTAGTGTGGTTGCAACAGTCCCTGCGTTCTAGATTTTCGATAGAAAAGACCTCTGCCAAAATAATCTGAGATCACTAGAGTAATTATATTTTCACTATCTGATTTAGATAAGGGTCCCAATATATCATTTCCAGTTCTTTCCAAGGGTGCTCCCACATTATACTATTTCATGAGAGCACTGGATGTCTGTGCACCCATATTTCTAGAGTTACAGGCTTCATGTCTCCTACACCAACCCTTCCTCGTCTTTACATAACCCATACCAAAAGTATTTTTTCTTTACCTTAGACAAGATTTTCTTTTCTCCAAAGTGTGACCAACATGGACTATTAGGAAACATGGTCAAGACTCTTCGTATTTGAATACAGAAGGTAAAACAACCAAAAGCAGCGTTGTTACCAGTAAAATTTTCCAACTTTCGATGCAATATTCTACCCTTCGCTGCTATCAATTCCCACATATACCAATAATACTTTACGTCAGTACTGTGTATAGCTACTAGCCATAAAGATAGAATGCCCCATGATCACCGTTCTTTAATGAGCGTAATGTTCTCATCTGTACCCCGCAGATGAATTATTCTGTCACCTATTATCTCCCCTGTTTCTTCTGCGTCAACCCATATTTTGTCATCAGGATGCGAACTATTATTTTTTCCTTGTCATCACCGCCCCTAGCATACATTCATCGTTCCGAATGATCTTATTCATCGGAGTAAGTGTTTTATTCTGTCCAACATTTTTATTGCACGCCTCTAAAGTACGCGCGTAGATGAGAAAGTTCTGAGTTTTGTCAGACACTAGTCTGCACATTTCTTGTCTACGTATTTTTCCAGAGTAAGAATTCCATTCTGAATAGCAATCTTCGCTCATGCCTCTAAATTACGTGCATTGGAGAGAAAACTTTGATTTTCTCCAATGCAACCCTGCATAGTTCTTGTATGCATGCGTCGGTAGAACTGATATCTGATTTGCACCCACTTCCATGATCGTTGACCACTAGATGCATTCTACAAAATTATGATCGTTTCCATACAAAGCTTCAGATAGTACACTGTAACTGTATGCATCGCTCAAACAGGTACGACGAGATTGAGCATCTGCATTGGAATGTACGACCACGCTGTTCGATCTCAGAATCATACATGGATAACACCTCTATCCACGTAGCTAGCTGACCTTCCGGCCCATTAAAGTTTAAGAACCAAGTAACGATGGAAATTTGTCATTCAGCCAGCAACTCTCTTCCCGTCACACAGTAACGTTGTTATGTTTTACAAAAGCATTTACTGAAAAATGCAAGACCGCTTTCTCCCCATTCTGTACTTACGATAATACTATCCCCATAGTATCACTACTTGTACCAGTCGGAGGTGCCAAATTTGTAAGTGCGGCTTGACCCCCATACTACCATTACTTGTACCAGTTGGAAGTGCCATATTTGTAAGGCCGACTTGACCTTCGTACTATCATTACTTGTATCTGTATGAAAAATGAAGGGATCTGTTTCGGATGGAAATGTCAATATGGGTGCTTTTGTTAGCATACTATTCAAATACTTTGTATATGCTATCCTTCAATCCATTCAAAGGGACAACCCTTTTTTACTGAGTCTGTGAAGAGATTTTGCAATATTTGTAAATTGATTGACAAACTTTCCATAACAAGAGCAAAGCCATAGGAAACTCTAAACTTACTTTACATTCATCGGAACTGGTCATTCTGGCATTGCTTTGATTTTATTGTACTCACTAGAATAAACACTCTCACCACTAACAGTATAACCTAAGAAAGCAACTTTTTTGCTCCGAGAAAGAACATTTGTTAGGACTAAGCTTCATATTTGCTTCATGCAACCGCTCTAATACCTTGTCCAAATTAAGTATGTGAGAGTCAATGGTTTTGTCGTACACTAATATATATTCCAGATATACTAATCTTCCAGATATACTAGGCATATCTCAAAAGTGAGATTCATTAATGTCCTCTCTACTAGACGCTCTAAGGACATTGGATTGTTGTTCAATCCAAACGACATAACAGTGAACTCCCACAAGCCACTAATATACACAGAAAAGGACAGAAGTCTTCTTGATGTCAACTAACTTGCCAAAAGCCCTGCATAATGTCCTTAGAACTAGCTAGGCTATGGCTGGCTGTCCTCGACAGTACTGTCATTTCATCTACAACAGAAGCGTATGGACCCGTCCCGTTTAGTGACCATGATTAAATAGCTACGTCAAAGTTAGGCAGAGGCTTGTATAATACTTCGCTCAAGCATGTTATTCGTTTCTTTCTCTGTCTCCATTATATTTGCAAGGGGTAGACGGTAGGGATTTTGTTTTATGGGATTTTCAATCCCTGGATCAAGTCTATATTCAACCAAGGCAGTATACCCTATATCATCTGGTGTTTAAGAGCACACGTTCTGTTGTTTAATGAGGATCTCGTTCAGTTTTTCTTTATGATGGCTTGTTCAGTGTTCAGAACTTCGTTCAAACAACTCCACTAGATGAGCAGGTATGCTATCTTGGTCGTGGCCGTTAGCTGCACTTTTTGAAGCAACTGACCTAATTACTTCATATTTCACAAGTTCAGTACTTTTAGGGATTGTTACAACTGTATTCTTGTTTGTTTCCTTCATTTCCTTGCCTACATTTGCAATTGGCACTGGAATTGTAACATTCATTCAGTCTACTAATGCCGTATCTTCAAGAAGACCAATGTTTTCGACCAAAGTTAGGTAGGTTCTACCATCCTAATTTCAACTTTAAGGCCATCAATACGCTTTCCTGATACGACTACTTCAGTTTCAGGAAGTATCTCAACATATTCACCGTAATTCTACAAGAAACTGAAGGAACATAGTCCTCACTAACACAACATGGTACTTTCTCTTGTCTACCTTGTAAAGTGCTACAACTCTGACTGAAGATAATGTCACAATTGTGTGCTTCAAGAAAATATATGCCGAAGATTCTATCACAATTTATGTTAGCAAACAAATTATCATAATTAACTTTCAACTTTCCTAACATACTTTCATGTGAGCTTTCCCATAAAATGTGATTCTTCTCCAGTTGCTAGTATAAGAGTTACATTCACAGATTTATTGGGACTCATGGAGAGGGTGGGCCACTGTTCTATCAAATCTCTTCGTAATTCCAGCACACAAGCTTTTATCTACTGTCAATAAACCCTGGACATTCAAGACTTACTTTAAAAGGACTTCAATTTCAAATAAAGGAGTTCTGTTGGATGTGCCAAATTTGCAACGCCGACCCGACTCTTCAGAATTCTATTGTATCCTTTTAGTGAGTGAATGCACGTTTTGGATTTAAAGGTGAAGAGCCAGGACAACAAACTAAGACAAAGTTAGTCTATGTTCAACAACAAATATTCTTTATTAAATAATACATTTCATATTCAAGGATTGTGCAGAATAAAGAATAAATTAAAGGAAACAAAAACTACAGTATTTGGTTGTTTCTTATTCTTGGCATGGCAAAACCAATAATGTTGCCATCTAAAGAAATACCGAAGCTCTGATTTATCATTATAATTATTTCCAATAATATGCTTATTTGTATGATCAAACTGAATGAGGCTAATCTCTTAGGCTACTTGTTTTGATCGAGCCTCAGTTTCATAGAAACTTGGATGAGACTATGCATTACACAAATTGAATATATGAACGTTCGGTGGCGGCGTTACAACAACAACAATAATAATAATAATAATAATAATAATATTAATAATAATAATAATATCTTCCTGATAACCATTACGTACTGTAATATAAAGCAATTCAGTTAGAGCTAGTTTAATTAAAATTCCTTAAACTTCAGAACAATAAAGTTGTTTTATCACACATGAATTACACTTAGTAGAACTTAAAGGATAAAAAGAAACAACTGTGTATCTTTCTTGCGTATACGCCTTCAAATACGTCATAAGGAATGTATTTCTTTTCCCGTTCTAAATTTCATGCAAAATGTATAGGCAGCTACGGATTTTCAATTGCAGTATGACATTTCCATATGAACAAACATTCGATTGAATTATCATTTAAATATTTTGCATGTTATAATATTGAATGAAGATTGCATTTAGCTGCAGCACGAAATAAATTGTTAGCTTCCCAACATCATCCCAGCAGTGTTGGCATAATCACATTTCCTTTAATTTATCAACATTGCATGTTTACCGTCAAAAACCGCCTTATCAATCTGAGCGCCAAACAACATCTCCATTTAAAGTGAATCAGCTTAAAATCTGCACAACTTTATTACGTAATATTTGAACCTAAATTCCTAAAATGTGCGGAGGATCTTCTTTTGAAGGACAAAATAAACGCTAATGTCTTATGCACTACATACGCTGGATTTAAATACTGAAGACACATCAGCGTAAATGTATACAATTAAAATCCACCCCTCCTCTTCTCCTCTTTACCTGGTATACAAATAAACGATACAAATATAATAGTATCGACCATTTTAGGTAATTTCCTTTTTTCTTCAAAAACACATAAATTTAGAATATATTGTCATAAAACTCAATTTCTCCTCAATTTTGAAAGATATGCAAAACATATTAGAAAGATAAATATATGGAGTAAGATCGGTCTTGTTTGCTCATTTTTGAATCATCCAGTTTGGTAAGAAGACGTGAAGAGTAATTAAGTATGCCCTTTGTTCACGATGCATTAATGTTTCATTGTAGCAGTCTGACTAGATAATAACTTAAATAATGGGTTGCATGAAAACATAATTCATACAGTTTCAAAAGGAGAAAAGGATAGAAAAAATATCAGAAGAACCTAACTGTAGGAAGAGATTAGCTACCGTTGTGACGGTACCTTGAAACTTTTTATGGCGTCCGGAAATGATACAAAAACAATTAAATACAAGAGGTTTCTGATATATATATATATATATATATATATATATATATATATATATATATATATATATATATATATATATATATATATATATTAGTTGGACATGTTAATTGAAGTTATATTTTTAAAATCCTGATATAAATATTCGGCTAAAGAAATATACAGGGAAATCAGCTGTATATGCTTCTTTTTTTTATTTGACGGCGTTACAATAACCCTGTTTATTTGCAGTGGCGGCGCGACGGGTGGAGGGGGGTCAGGAGGGGAATTGCACCTGAGAGCAGGGCGCTGGGCGCTGGGTGAGAGGTTGGGCACCGCTGTAACCCGGGCGTAGTTTGCGGTGGGGGTGGGGGTGGAGGTTGGCGACTGACATAAAAACTGTTCTCTGCGGCAAAGTAGTGGCGCCACTAAAGAACATGCCAACGGGCACCTTGAACCCTCGCGCCGCCACTGTGTATTTGACTTCTGTAACTTTGTGAACTCCTCTGTTTCGAAGAAACTGACAATGTTAAAAAAAATGTCCACAATAGAGATTTCCTCCAATTGTGTTTTTACAAGACATAAGACGGAATACTAAGATTTCCCGTTAATTTTAGCAGCATTGGAGAAGACGTACTAACAATTATGCGCATAACCTTCAATAGTTCCATTTGTCGTAATTTATAATTAGTAATTTAGCAAATTAGAAAAGAATTTATATATCAAGTTTAATTAATTATATGGATATAAAGTTCTAGCTCCATATTTTGTGTCAATTCATGTTGACTTTATCATCGTTATTATAATCATTACGGACTATTGATGGTAAATGTGTAAATGAGGTACTGCATTTATCGCGTAATGAATGCTCAGATCGTAAACGTCAATCTTAATTGATAGATTTGTTTTGTTGAATTAGCATATTACATTCAAGCATAATAAAAGACTTTTCCTGTCTGTCATTAAGAGAGAGAGAGAGAGAGAGAGAGAGAAGTAAATGTTTTCTTAAGGAACATTTTCAGAGGGAGAGAACAAAAATTTCTCTAATTATCTCAGTAACAAAGGCTATACACGTACAGATCACCAAAGAAAGCACCTTTGCCATATTTTTAGGTTTGTCTGTCAATCAAAGGCAACCCTAGAAAGTATCTATCATTTAAATTGGCTGTATTGATGACGTTCTTAAATATAAATAAAACAATTAAAAACAAAACTAGTCCATGCGATAATACAGGGTTTCTATTCATTTGATTTAAGAATGAAACGGTATATCTACTTGAATACTACACCATTTTCCTTGACGAACATACTAAGTAATCCACGTATACAAATCTGCTGAAATGAAAAATTATATTGGAACTAATACCATGATTTCTACGTATCCTTATGACGTGGCATGTCATTGTGCACAAATAATTTGATACCCAGTCGACATTTTGATCTCATCATAGATTGATTTATGCCCGTCCGTATTGGGGTCACTTACAGCCTTATAAGAGTCAGAAGTAAGTGATAAAATACATGCTTATTAATATCCACCTGTGATAGTTATTTTATCAAAAGTTTCTATATAATGGTGAAATCAGAACGCATCCCCTAGCTCTGAATAAATATTGATCTTCGTCTTGTGAGCACATGGAACGAACCATCAACCTTCATTCTGATGTGAAGATGTGTCATTAATTCGACACCACAAATATCGACAGGCTAATCTCATGAAAACAAGCATCACTCAACAAAAATATGACAATCCTAAAATTAGTGTCTCGCAATCCTACCAACTTCTGACAGGTTGTCAATTAAAGGGAAATCAGCCTCCCTCAATCCACGCGCCGCCCTAAAACACTAATGAAAGTGATAGATAAGAACCGTAGTCATCATCCGGAATAGTCATCATCAAGAATAGTCATCATCCAAAATAGTAATCGTCAAGAATATTCATCATACAGAATAGTCATCATCCAGAATAGTCGTCATACAGAATAGTCATCATACAGAATAATCATCATCCAGGATGGTCATCATACAGAATAGTCATCATCCAAAATAGTCATCATACAGTATAGTCATCATCCAAAATATTCATCATACAGTGTGATCGTTTAAATACCCTTGCTTTAAATAGTATTAAGTGATCTAGTTGTCATTTAAAAGTTTATATTAAAAGATATTGAATAAATGAAGAAAAACACAAATGTACAAGTGGTCTTGAAACATATATGTTTTTGCAGCAATCTCAAAATATATCCCAAAAAATTCTTCTTGAGTCCTAATTCTGTCCAGCTGTGATAGCGAGAACCAAATGATAGTACAAATTATCACCACCATAGTTGCCATGAGAGACCTTAAAAATAATGTGATGTTAATCGCTAAAAACATGCGGATTCTATGCTACTATGCGATGTAATTGGTTTATTTTAATGTTAAATAACGACTTTTTTTGAAAATAAATTATTTACTGATATTTTTAAGTTAATTTCACAACGACAAAACAATAAAGTCTGATTTTGTGAATTTTTGATTGGTCAAAGTATGCGTGCTTTACTGTGTGCCAATATTAACGCATAACTAGCTGTCTGAGATGACTGAGGCTTTACTGTGTGCCAATATTATTGCATAACTAGCTGTATGAGATGACCGAGGCTTTACTGTGTGCCAATATTAACGCATAACTAGCTGTCTGTGATGACTGAGGCTTTACTGTGTGCCAATTTTAACGCATAACTAGCTGTCTGAGATGACCGAGGCTTTACTGTGTGCCAATATTAACGCATAACTAGCTGTCTGAGATGACTGAGGCTTTACTGTGTGCCAATTTTAACGCATAACTAGCTGTCTGAGATGACCGAGGCTTTACTGTGTGCCAATATTATTGCATAACTAGCTGTCTGAGATGACCGAGGCTTTACTGTGTGCCAATATTAACGCATAACTAGCTGTCTGAGATGACCGAGGTTTTACTGTGTGCCAATATTGTTGCATAACTAGCTGTCTGCGATGACCGAGGCTTTACTGTGTGCTAATATTATTGCATAACTAGAAGTCTAAGATGATCGAGGCTTTACTGTGTGCCAATAAAAACGCATAACTAGCTGTCTGAGATGACCCAAGCGGAAAAGGTTCCCATTCTACTGTAATGTTTTGTTAAAATGGAAGAAGTGTGCATTTTTATGTAATAGTCGATTCCGATTTTTTTAAAGATTTATTTTTTAAATTGGTGCGGTTCATTTATATCCCTTTTTCCCAACGCGTATGCACTGAGTCTACGTTTTTACTTGCAGGGAGCCAGACCGCTCAAAAACGTCATCGTAAAGAGAGTCACTGAACAAGGAATATAGGAAAACATACACGTTGTGCACGAGACTGCTTTATCTACATGTACATATCTCAGAGAATTGTAAATTATAACTGCATTTGTTTCCTGAAGAAAGAAAATCAACATGAATATTGGAGTGAGAATTAAATTGTTGCAGAAAGAATATTGTGTTCAAGAATACCTGACTTGCACAAAACTTACCCAGTGCCATCTTTGTTTAACAAACTTTCAAAACTTAGAAGGAACAGGTAATTTTTTTCCATAAAATTGCATGCTTTGATAAATTATATCCCTACAACTGTTTATTTAAGTCAGTCTGAGATCTGTACCTCTTTTCCTTTCGACAAATAGTCAGGATGTAAGAACTGACACAATTTGTCATCCACAGTGAGGTCACGTCTTTTAGATAAAGTAAAAACTAAAAAAAATGCTCAACTTTAAATAAAGACGGATCTTTCTAGCAGCAATAAACACATTTCTTCTCAAACAGAGTGATGCTTACCTAATGGATCGTGGTTTAATCTGTTAAATTGGTAGGTACTATTAGTAACTTTCACACATTCGTAGAAGAACATGAACGTTATTGTCTTGGAGTATTGTCTTAGCGCGTAATGCATTGGGTGAATAAACAAAATGTGTATTGTGGCTGACCAAAACAAAATGTGTATTGTGGCTGATCAATCTAGTTGTTGTTTGGGTATCTGAGTGGAGAAAAAGCTGGTACAATGATAATAATAATAATAATAATATAATCGGATGAGGTCTTACATCCACACTTGAGGTGGCACTGACGTGCTTTCAGGCACTGGATTCCAGAGCATTATATTTTTGCTTAAGGGTTTCAGTCTCTGGCATGACCAGGTTTGTCATGTTGCCAACAATGGCGATTGTAAGACGTCTACAGTTTTATCTCTGGCATTACCAGATTTGTCATGTCGCCAACGATGGTGATTTGGTAGACGTCCACAATGTTATATCTGGTATTACCAGATTTGTCATGTTGCCAACGATGGTGATTTGGTAGACGTCTACAGTTTTATCTCTGGCATTACCAGATCGGTCATGTTGCGAACGATGGTGATTGGTAGACGCCCACAATTTTATTTCAACTTATGAAATAGTTCGTGTCTAATTATAGAGTCGGTTATCATGTGCGAAATGGATTTCAAGAAGTTCATGAAATGTTTTAGATGTTTGTATATGTATATGAAGCAATGACTGTATATTCTTACTGCTGATGAGAGTGGTAATATATATTAATTCATCACTGTATATGCATATTATTGATGAGAGTGGTAATGTATATTAATTCATCACTGTATATGCATATTGCTGATGAGAGTGGTAATGTACATTAATTCATGACTGTATATGCATATTATTGATGAGAGTGGTAATGTATATTAATTCATCACTGTATATGCATATTATTGATGAGAGTTGTAATGTATATTAATTCATCACTGTATATGCATATTGCTGATGAGAGTGGTAATGTACATTAATTCATGACTGTATATGCATATTATTGATGAGAGTGGTAATGTATATAAATTCATGACTGTATATGCATATTATTGATGAGAGTGGTAATGTATATTAATTCATGACTGTATATGCATATTATTGATGAGAGTGGTAATGTATATTAATTCATGACTGTATATGCATATTATTGATGAGAGTGGTAATGTATATTAATTCATAACTGTCTATGCATATTATTGATGAGAGTGGTAATGTATGTTAATTCATCACTGTATATGTATATTATTGATGAGAGTGGTAATGCATATTATTGATGAGAGTGGTAATGTATGTTAATTCATGACTGTATATGCATATTGCTGATGAGAGTGGTAATGTATATTAATTCATCACTGTATATGCATTTTGCTGATGAGAATGGTAATGTACATTAATTCATCACTGTATATGCATATTATTGATGAGAGTGGTAATGTACATTAATTCATGACTGTATATGCATATTGCTGATGAGAGTGGTAATGTATATTAATTCATCACTGTATATGCATTTTGCTGATGAGAGTGGTAATGTACATTAATTCATCACTGTATATGCATATTATTGATGAGAGTGGTAATGTATATTAATTCATGACTGTATATGTATCTTATTGATGAGAGTGGTAATGTATATTAATTCATGACTGTATATTCATATTGCAGATGAGAGTGGTAATGTATATTAATTCATGACTGTATATGCATATTGCTGATGAGAGTGGTAACGTATATTAATTCATGACTATATGTACATGTATATTGCTGATGAGAGTGGTAATGTATATTAATTCATGACTGTATATTCATATTGCAGATGAGAGTGGTAATGTATATTAATTCATGATTTTATATGCATATTGCTGATTAGAGTAGTAATGTATATTAATTCATGACTGTATATTCATATTGCTGATGAGAGTGTAAACGTTTATTAATTCATGACTGTATATGTATATTGCTGATGAGAGTGGTAATCTATTAATTCATGACTGTATATGTATATTGCTGATGAGAGTTGTAATGTATGTTAATTCATGACTGTATATGCATTTTGCTGATGAGAGTGGTAATGTATATTAATTCATGACTGTATATTCATACTGCTGATGAGAGTGGTAATATATGTTAATTCATGACTGTATATGCATTTTGCTAATGAGAGTGGTAATGTAATGGACCAATTAAATTCCATGAAAAAGATCAGGATAAAAATACAATACATGCATTATTTGGTTTGTTGATCCTTCCATTGTTTTGTAGGCTAATAGTGAATTATTCATTACAAATAAATACAGATATTAATATTAACTGAATCTAATAACTTCGTGTCAATAGCATAATCCATTGATTCATTTATTATTTTCAAAAGTTTGATTTATATTGAAAAAGCATGCATTGTGGATGCAGGAAAAATACAATATCTTTCTACCAAATCTCATCAAGTCGGGTGTCCATCATCAACTTACCTTTATTTAATTCTAGTCCATCATCAACTCACCTTTATTTAATTCTTGTCCATCATCAACTTACCTTTATTTAATTCTATGTACACGCTTACCGTCAACATACCATAATTGTGAGCGAGCAAAGAAACGCTGCTCCTTTTTAACAGAGTCAGTTTATAAGGAAAACACGATATATTGCTTACGTTTGAATGTCCGCTAAAGATAAAATGTGGCAAAAACAAGACATATGTGATTTAGAAAGTCCATACAAATAAAACTACATTCACTCACTAAGACAATGTGCGATCGGTCAGAAAGGCTTCAAGCCGACTTTGTTAACTTTATACATTTTCTCTTAGCTTTCAAGAATTTAAATAAACATCACTTCTTTACTAATACGTCCTGACATTTTCTCAGGGTATTTGTAACGCTTGTCGCATGTTCCCTTTTATACATGTAGTGAATATCTCTCAATCATTTACATCAATTAATACCTAATGTTGTGTTTGAGTAAATCACAGAAATATGGAACAAAGTGCGCAACTAATTGGTTGGTTGGTTGTTATGGGTTTGACGCCATTTTCAGCACATAATAGGCTATACATGGCGGCCAGTATATTTGGTTGAGGAATAACCGGAGAAAACCCCGGGAAGAACCACCGACCCACGGGAAGCTACTGGCAAGCTTTCTCACATACCCACGTTGGGCAAGCCCGAGACTCGAACCCATGCGGACAGAGGTGAGATTTCAATGATCTGTAAAGGAGAGCGCCTTAGACCACTCGGCCACCCGGGGCCTTAAACCACTCGGTCACCCGGCCCCCATCCCCCAACTAATTGGTGAAGAATGAGAAGAATACCCAGAACTACCACAGGCTTGAGCACAGAAGGCCAAACAAAGGAATGGGAGACAATGAGAGGAACTTAACCTTGATCATATAATGCTAACAAAGACATCCATATTCAGTAGGCAGACATATTGTTCCGGAAAGCTTATTTTGATTGGTCAGTTTCTTATTCTCCATGAGGCACCTAGGAATGCAGCTAATTTTAAAAAAAATCATTATCTGGATAATTTTGGAGACGTTAATCTGTTTTTAATATTTCACTTTCATCCTTTCTCTTCTTACACCAGCTGTTAGTCTATCATAAGTCTGAAAATCTGTTAAATATTTTTTTACTTGGAATAATATGTTGAAAGTTTGTATTGGTTGGTATTGGGACAGGAAAAAAAAAGGGTTTCAGAGGCTATTTGCAACCATTTACAAAACACTTCAATCGATATCTTTCCAGCATAAGACTATCTTTGTAAATAAAGAGTTTACACCAGTGGTGTGGAAAGCAACAGTGAAATGTATTGAATTTAGCAAGAGCTTTGTTAGTTTTGAAAGCTTCATTTGCCATGTCAGAGATAATGATCCCGTTCGATTATTTTCCTTGATCTCACTGACCAACTGGCTGGCAGCACTGCATTGCTTTCAGATAAAGCCTGTCTAAAAATGGATAGTGTTCTCTGGAAGCCCCGTAATGTTAAGGGATAGTGGTGATCTGGAAGTCCCGTTAGTGTTATTAACCACTGGATCATAGATGTAGCAGTTTCAATGAACAGGATAGAGTAATAACTACAATGACCTGGTCAACAGATTTTGATATTACTAGGAATCTCAAACAGAGATCGAACTACTCGATATTGGAGCACATGGAGAAATACACCATCAACTCAGAGGCTGCCTAAAGGAGATAGAAATGACGCTAAAGCCATATGTTATTATGGAAAAGGAAACTTCTTGGAACAGAAAGAATATAACAGATGGCCTAGAGATCTATGGTCATAGAAAGGATATAACAGATGGCCTAAAGATATATGGTCACAGTACGTATATAACGGATGACCAAGAGATATATGGTCACAGTACGGATATAACGGATGGGCAAGAGATATATGGTCACAGAAAGAATATAACAGATGGCCAAGAGATCTACTGTCACAGAAAAGAGCCCAATCTCGATATAAAAGACAAGTAAAAACACCTTTCAGAGGCAGATGAAAAATGTAATAATAATAATAATAATAATAATAATAATAATAATAATAATAATAATAATAATAATAACAGTAATACATATGCAGAAAATATGTCTTCAAATATGTAATGGACTAAAAAAAATTATTATTGTAATCAATATTTGAAAATCTGTTGAATGGTCTTCGTTTGTTTTTTTCCAAAGATATCGGGTAAACTTGCTCAAATTTCCTCGAGTAATGCAAAATTAGTTCAATGAAGTGAACTAACTGGTAATCACAAAATATATTCCAAAGCTCCAGGCCTCAATCCAATTAGTTCGCCCTCCATAAAGTACCTTTTAGTTTCCTAGAACATTCATTATTAAATTACTGTGTAAATTATTATACCTTAGCGCTACGTGGGCGATAATTAAAGGCTGTAACCAATGATCATAGTAAATATTGTCATTCAAATGGAAATTAAAGGAATGTTGCTTTTTGTTAATACAGTGTAAAAACTATGAAGAATAGTTTAAACTGGAAATAGAAATCAAAAGATTTGTATGTATTTGTCACTTGTATGTATTTGTATGTATTTGTATGTATTTGTCACTTGAGACGCCCTGCAAAGTGAAAAGAATAAAAACAAACTTGTTCAGTATATGTACACGTGTGAAATAGATATGAAACTTTTAAAGAATTTTGGAACAATACAATTTAACCAATTATATATGTGTATTGATACTGATTAATAATGAGCTACATATAGGAAAAACATATCTGCATTGTGCATCCTGCCTATGATATGTTGTATCTTAAAAATATGAATTGATTCCAATTATCAGGAGTTTGGATTTGGATTTGCCCAAAAGAATCTTTCCTCGTTTCAAAATGGATTGTGATAATGCAAAATTTTCTATTAAATTTAAATCGGGAGCTATCTTATTTCAAGGAGCATTGCTATACCATTATTACCTTAATATATATATATATATATATATATATATATATATATATATATATATATATATATATATATATATATATATATATACTGCTATTACTACCATTATTACCTTTATTTATATATATATATATATATATATATATATATATATATATATATATATATATATATATATATATATATATATATATATATACTGCTATTACTACTACTGCTACCGGTACTACTACTACTACTGCTACTTGTTTGTTCTTTTTGCTCTTAAAAAAAGCTAATATATTAATACTGGCACAGTTTGTTGCTCTAACTGCAAATTTAAATATTTTGGATTTAGGATTTAAATTTAAAACTAAGCAAAATTTCGTAACATTTATAAAAACAAAGAATTTAAAGTTTCTTTTTCGTCACATTTCATAGAAGGACAGTACGCTGTTTATGACTCCATGAATTGGGGTTTCAGCTTTAATTGTCACTGCTATTCAAAATTATCGACATTTTGTGAAAGTCAAAGGATGCGAAAACCAACAACACCTGCATTGAATAATCCCATGGTTTGTCGCTATTAAGCTAGGGACAGAAGGAAGCATTCATTGAAATTTATGGCACGAATCGACTTAAATACTTTGATATTAATCCACTGGAGCTTCTGGTTACCACTAATATTGACAAATTATGCAATCGTCTGCAGCGAGAATTTAATCTTCTCCCACCTCTCCACATCGCTGCATGATGTCTCATTATCACATATCGTACAATTATTTCACACTGCAGTTCGGCAGTAAAAATCCTCATCAACTGAGGAACGAAACAATACCCCCATTTTCCTTGGAATCAATTTGATTGCAAAACTATTGGATAACTTATGACCTTCTCCTCCGCATATGCACAGCAAGTGAAAGGAACTATTTTTTGTAGGATATCCGGACAAATTTATATTTTTCCTCCCCATTCATGGAACTCAGACTGAGGAAATGATGGGGACAGTTTCTAACTGAATCGTTTTCTCTTTACAATCGAACATAAGTCGCAGAAACGTGTCCGGTGCAACGGCTCAGATAGCTCAAGTGGCAGAGAGCCCGTCTAGAGTTAGGAAATTTCTGGATTCGAGCCTCAAATTCGTCCCCGTGATATATGGTGGCAGCGGTGGTATTCCGGATAATGGACGTGTCTTCAAAAGCAGGTGAAAAATGTCGCAGAAACGTGCTGAGCAATTTTGTTCTGAAAGTTCAGGTGCCAGATCTCCCGTCTTGAGTTAGAAAGGTCCCGGGTTCGCCTGCGAACTTTTCCATTTTGACGCGTGTATTGAAATTGCTTTTTGGTAAAGCTCCTTGGCCTTAACCAATGCAGGTTTATCAATCACAATAGTCATTTAAGTGTACCCTGCTTTAGATTGTTCTGGATTGTTTATTTTTTTAATATTGCATAAAAAAAATTCTTGTTGGAAAATTCATATTTTTATTGACTTATACTTCAAAACGACCACTCAAAAGCTTAAATTATTTCATTTCTGACATAGGAATTCATTTTCGTATCTAAAAATAATGAACTTGAAAGCGTGTCGAAAAAATCATAGACAGCTCTAAAAGTAAAATCTGAAGCAATTATACTTTTTACTGGTTGTTTTATATTGGTAAATGGAGGCAGACTGCATTGCATTTCCACTGTTCTCGTAGTGGCAGGTTGTTGTGTGATCGGTAAATAAAGGCAGACTGCATTGCCTTTCCACTGTCCTCACTAGTGGCGGATAACGATTGTCAGAACGATCTTTAACAATTGTCTGACAGAGTGTTTTACTCGTTTCATGAGGGCTTGATTATATCCGATACGTTCGTAAGTGTTTACTCAGATAAAAATATTCTTTCATGTGGAAAAGTAAACGATACAATTAAACGAACATTTTGAGCCATACGTCAAAGGTAGAAAAAATATCACTTATTGTTTCACCTTTGATTTATGGTCCAAATGGGCAATTTGTTTAATTGTGTTCTTTATTTTTCTGACCTGACATAAAATTAAAATCTCGAAACAGCTCGAGGAAGTGCTGATCATAGTAAGACTAGTTTGTTCACGTTACAATTACGGTAGAAATATAACTAATGTTAAGCAAACAGACAAGAGTAACAGTGACAACAATTGTCTGCGCATCAATACGCTTAGGATGGGAACAATTTAAATTGTATCATTTGTTATTGCATTCTGAACAAAATAAGCTACCATACTATACACTGAAGCAAAAAGAAAGACTACTTTTCGTATTTTACCGGTACAAGACTCTATTTTTTTTAATGTGAATAGCTTCAAACACCAGGCACAGAAAGGGCTTACATCAACCATCGTTGTAAGATCAGCAGAACACACAAAAATCGATAAAATCATGCTTCACGTGGAAGAAGTGTATAAGATTCAAAACGAACTGTACTATACAATACATAGAGTGGTCTTGAATTTTCATCAGTTACATGTAATTGCAGATTTACATCATGCATAGGTAGTTGCAGATTTACATCAGTTATATGTAATTGCAGATTTACGTCAGTAACAGGCAATTGCAGATTTACATCAAGTACAGCTAATTGCAGATTTACATCAATTACAGGTAATTGCAGATTTACGTCAGCTACAGGTAAGTGCAGATTTACGTCAGCTACAGGTAAGTGCAGATTTACGTCAGTAACAGGTAATTGCAGATTTACATCAATTACAGGTAATTGTAGATTTACATCAATTACAGGTAATTGTAGATTTACATCAATTACAGGTAATTGCAGATTTTTATCAGTTACAGGTAAGTGCAGATTTACGTCAGTAACAGGCAATTGCAGATTTACATCATCATCATCATCAATCTTTATTTACTCTTTTCAGAGATAAGGATGCAAACAAAGGAAAAATAAACCAATATTGAATTGAATTGAATTACTTATATACAATTAAGAGAGTTGTACATGAGAGGAATCTATGAGTCTTCCCCATGATGATTATCATATGAGGTTATTGCAGATTTACATCAGTTATAGGTAATTGCAGATTTACATCAATTACAGGTAATTGCAGATTTACATCAATTACAGGTAATTGCAGATTTACAGTCTAAATATGATCTATTCTTCTCTGTAACGTGTTTCAGTGAGCTGACAGGGTAATCAAAAACATCAAAATGCTTTAAAACTAGTTAATTGTATATGTTTGGTACTGTTCCATTTCAATAATTAATCGTATGTGTTCCTTCTGTATTTTATTTAGGAAAGCTGAAACATTACGGCTTGTGAGTTCACCTAATTGATTTTTTAGATGATACCAAAGTGTGGTACTTTTTACAACAAATATGTGTAAATGTGCGGAGACTCCTTTTATGCAAATGGATTTGTTTCCTATGCTATGCTAAATTGTTCCACTAGGATTCATTTTTACAATTTATACATAAACACACACACAGACAGACACACACACACAATTAAACATACACACACAAAATTAAACATACACACACAAAGTTAAACACACACACGCACACAGAGACAGGTGATAGTGCTTTTGTTCGGTTTGAATAGTCCTGGGAAATATTTGAATCAAGATAAATATCTGTATCACAATGATATAAATGTTTTTAATCTTTTCTTTCACAGAAAGGAGATCTTCTTCAATTTATTATTAGGGTAGTATTCTTTTTGCAGATTTTAATTCCGTGTGAAAAATTCTCTTGAGCGGTAAAAACAGTGTGATTTTTCCTTGTTTTTCAAGTTAAAAAGCAATATACATAAGCAGTCACTGGTATTTAAAAAAAAGGAATATAATAAGGCGCTGATGGAAGACTTTCTAGTCCAGTCCTGAAGTCATATATGCTACGGATACGGTCGACATCTAAAACGAAGTTGGACTTTATGTCTCTTAAAATAATTACTTTTAAACATTAGGAACACGAACATGAATACGCCAGGAATGCAAAGCATGTGCACAAACGAACAAGTCTGTATGAAATAAAGAAGACAGAATTCAATGCATATGGGACTATATTAGCACTGGGTCAAAACATGTGTATGCACGTACCTCTCCATATTATGGGAACATCTCTTTAAACATGACACAAGAGTTAATCAAATATTACATGGAGCCAACAAAACTCTCACCTAAATTGACTAATTTCCATAGATCTTCAATTTTTGTTCTTCAAAGGTGAGAGCCATACCTAAGCGGCATGTCAAAACCATGACAAAATCATCACGTCTTTAGTGTAATCTTCTGACAATTTCACTTTCGCAATCACAAGCTGTCCAGTAATTAGTGAAAGGCATCCACGTGATCTACACTAATTGTAAGTCAAAAACACCTTGTTGGTTGTTAAAATTGCCATTATCCTCCATGCAGGTGAACTTTACACAATAATGTTCACGCTTTAAGTGAGTTGTAGAGGATTAAAATGATAAGACATATTTCATTTATCTCTCACCCTCATTGTACCTCAATCAACAAAAGTTGCTTTTTCATAATTCATGACGCATTGCAGCATCTTTATTACACATACAAACATATCAATATAAATAGGAGTTTAAATGCATTTCCTTTTAATGAAGTATAAATGTTGTCAAAATGAAGTATAAATGTTGTCAAAATGAAGTATATCAAAATGAAGTATAAATGTTGTCAAAATGAAGTATAAATGTTGTCAAAATGAAGTATAAATGTTGTCAAAATGAAGTATAAATGTTGTCAAAATGAAGTATAACTGTTGTCAAAAAGAAGTATAACTGTTGTCAAAATGAAGTATAATTCTTGTCAAAATGAAGTATAATTCTTGTCAAAAAGTGCAATATTTTACTACTGTATGTCTTATTGTTTCAAATTGGTGTTTAGTGTCTTTTTTTAAATAAAACCTTCCTTGTTCTGTTATATATACTCCTATGTTATATATACTCCTATGTTATATATATACTCCTATGTTATATATATGCTCCTATGTTATATATATATATATATATATATATATATATATATATATATATATATATATATACTCCTATGTTATATATACTCCTATGTTATATATATATACTCCTATGTTATATATACTCCTATGTTATATAAATATATATATATATACTATGTTATATATATACTCCTATGTTATATATATACTCCTATGTTATATATATATACTCCTATGTTATATATATACTCCTATATTATATATATATACTCCTATGTTATATATATACTCCTATGTTGTATATACTCCTATGTTATATATACTCCTATGTTATATATACTCCTATGTTATATATATATACTCCTATGTTATATAGACTCCTATGTTATATATATACTCCTATGTTATATATATATATATATATATATATATATATATATATATATATATATATATATACACAAATAAGATATATATATATATATATATATATATATATATATACTCCTATGTTATATATAGTCCTATGTTATATATACTCCTATGTTATATATATATACTCCTATGTTATATATAGTCCTATGTTATATATATACTCCTATGTTATATATACTCCTATGCCTGATGATGCTACACCTCCTCCTACTCCTATTATTTTTGTATTGTACTAAGATTGAATCTTATTTCTTTTTTTTTAGAGAGAGAACTGTACTAAGTAAAAGAAATATTTTGTTAACACAACTGAAATATCACTTTTCTTTCAAAAATACAAGTAAACCATTATGAAATCCATGGACTCAAGACACAATAAATAATATTCAGGTAGAAAGTATGAAATACATGGACTCTTCAGACAATAAATAATATTCAGGTTGAAAGTATGAAATACATGGACTCAACACACAATAAATGATATTCAGGTAGAAAGTATGAAATACATGGACTCAACAGACAATAAATAATATTTAGGTAGAAAGGATGAAACACATGGCTCAAAACGCAATAAATAATAATCAGGCAGATAGTATGAAATACATCGCCTCAATACACAATAAATACTATTCAGGTAAAAAGTATGAAATACACGGACCCAATACACAATAAATAATATTCAGGTAAAAAGTATGAAATACATGGACCCAATACACAATAAATAATATTCCGGTAGAAAGTATGAAATACATGGACTCAATACACAATAAATAATATTCAGGTAGAGAGTATGAAATACATTGATTCAATACACAATAAATAATATTCAGGTAGAAAGTAACGAATAATCTACATAGTTATGCGATTCAAACTTCTGTGTTTGCTAATTGTACATGTACACGCTTATGATCTCGTAAAAAAAAATTATTTTTGCTATTCAAAGTCATATTCTTCAAAAAAAAATGTTCAACTCTGAAAATGCAGAAAACGCACAACATCTATATTCTACTTATTAGTTCTACGTCTATAATTTTAACAACAGAATGAAAGATTAATTAAAATGTGTCATGTTATTGAGTCACAGTCTTGGATATTAATATTCAGATTAATCCATGAATTGCAGGATTCATTGAATAAAACATTTGATTACCACAAGTATTATTAATATGTCATGCATTCGCCTGCAGTGAAAATTTAATCTTTCACTACGTAACCGCACAACTGCAGGTGGTTCCACCAAATGCTTCATTTTCTACTTTTCATCACCATTACAATTGCACTATCAAAAGCCCTATCAGTTAGAAAGCAAACAATGGTCCCATTTGAAACGGAATTGATTTGAACTCTTAATTAATCTCCAACCGCAAAACAGACAGAAAGAACAGAAAACCAGTGTGACATGCATTAAGCTTAATGGCCTTTTCTCTTCTTTAGTGGCAAACATTTATTCTTACTTAAAAGTGCGTGCGCAGTATTCTTGGATTACATGTATAAATGCGTGCATCAACGTCGGACTTCATGGGCCGTTCATGACCAGGTCTTGTATTATACTTTTTTTTTTCCCCCTGGCCGCATACCAAACAAATAGCTCTGCATCCCGCATCTCGTGTGTATTTGCTAAGATTATCGATTGTGCTACGTTTTCCAAAACGCGAAAAAAACGTGAAGTTTTACGAGGAGAAAAAGGACACTTTCTCTTTGTTCCCCGCTGCATCTCATTCACTCTGGTTGATAGGAATAACGATACAAGCAAATGGAATTTTCATCTCATCTGCTACACATTGACTTCTGTGTATTCTTAAAAGCGTATGAATCAAAGTTCGGTTCAGAATCTGTATGACTTAATGAAAATTACCTGTCAAACATTTGTAAGATGCTTTTAACTCATATTTTGCTTAACAAGTTTGTCAAAAGGGGTATTTTCCCTATAGATATTAACCGTATCTTCTCATGTGATAAACCCATGTAGATCGAACTGTTACATCAGCTGATCGAGAGCATGCCGCCCCGGATAATGAATAAGTAAAGCAAGCTTACAGAGTCAGCGTCATTACTAAGCAAAACATGAATTTCAATTTGACCTTTGTAAGCTTTCCTTTTATTTTTGTATATAAGAAAAATAATTCTTCATCTAAAACAAAAAATACAAAATTAGCATTCGCCGAATCCCTCGGGCAAATTGGCTTATGTTAAGAGAGAGAGAGAGAGAGGGCCCTAATATATAAAAACTACTAACACTGAAAATAACTGTCTTTTAGTCATAGTATGCTATATATATATATATATATATATATATATATATATATATATATATATATATATATATATATATATATATATCGGTGTCCTGATAGCCTTTCTATTTTGACTTGTAATATTGCATATTTCTAAACGTATATAGCGATTTGTTTAATTTAAAAATTGCCTGATGAGCTTGGCCTGATAAAATTCTATATTTTTCCAAAAAGATCCTCAATTGGTACAGACAATACCACGATATGTAAATTTAAAAATAATTTCTAAGCCAATATCACTGTATTTAAAATTATATCCGTCTGATAACCTTCCACCTTATCTAAAACCATTACCATTGCATTTCTGTGTTAACGTTTAATTTCCAACGACTACAATATGCACGTGAGACACTTCGCCCTTTCTTTTGTAAACCATCATCAGTTGGGGAGATAATTACAATATCGTCAGCATATAACAAAAGAAATACAAACAACAACTCTTTTTCCACGCCCTCAACATCTTGTAATCTTAATTCTTCTTCAAGATCATTTATATATATTCAAAAAACAAAATGGAATAAGCAATGAACCTTCTTACCCCAGAGAAACAATAAAATTCTTCACCAAGGCTATTATTATATTCAATTCTAGATTTTACTTCTTTATACATAGATATTATAACATCAAAATATTTTCCTTTAACTCTATATTGGAACAATTTAAATGATTATTCATTTCTTGCAACATAGTCAACTGATTTGGAAAAGATAGTTTCTTATCACTTCTAATACAATGCAATATAAGGCCGTGTAAACCTAAAATAGTATACGCAATACACATATCTTTTCCAAAACTTGCTTGTGCATCGATGTAAACACGATATTCTTCTGCCCACTTTGTAAGTGATTGTATACAATTTTGGTAAATAATTTACATAGCGAAGTAGTCAAGGTTATTACTCTATAGCTTTCAACTTCATTTGTACCAAATGTCCTATGTAAAGGAATAATATAACCTTCAGACCAGTCATCAGGAAAACAAGGCATATACAAATTCTTTAAATACGTTTGACTAAAAATGGAATAACAGCATGTGATCCATGTGTAAAAAATTAATTGATGAACCTAACATTGACACTACCTTTTCAAGACTATCAGGGACACTACCTTTTCAAGACTATCAGGGACAATACCTTTTCAAGACTATCAGGGATACTACCTTTTCAAGACTATCAGGAACACTACCTTTTCAAGACTATCAGGGACAATACCTTTTCAAGACTATCAGGGACACTACCTTTTCAAGACTAACAGGGACACTACCTTTCCAAGACTATCAGGGACACTACCTTTTCAAGACTATCAGGGACACTACCTTTTCAAGACTATCAGGGACACTACCTTTTAAAGACTAACAGGGACATTACCTTTTCAAGACTATCAGGGACACTACCTTTTCAAGACTAACAAGAACACTACCTTTTCAAGACTATCGGGACACTACCTTTTGAAGACTATCGGGGACACTACCTTTTCAAGACTAACAGGGACACTACCTTTTGAAGACTATCAGGAACATTACCTTTTAACGACTATCGGGACACTACCTTTTAAAGACTATCGGGGACACACTACCTTTTCAAGACTATCAGGGATACTACCTTTTCAAGACTAACAGGGACGCTACCTTTTCAAGACTAAATGGGACACTACCTTTACAAGACTATCGGGGACACTACCTTTTCAAGATTATCGGGGACACTACCTTTTCAAGACTATTTGGACACTACCTTTTCAAGACTATCAGGGACATTACCTTTTCAAGACTATTTGGACACTACCTTTTCAAGACTTTCATTGGGAAATTGTAGGATGTATTTCTTCCATTGATATCTCTGACCCGAGTTCCTCAAGCATAATTTGTAATTCATTAATAATTTAGCTTGTAACAGATTCATTAATGCTATCTGCAGAAGTGAAACAAGCAACAGTTCGATCAGCTAAACGTATGTCTGTGGCAGAGTCTGTTGCTACAACTCAATAATTTCCACACAAAAAATGTTGTGTTCTTAATCGTTGTATCAAGTAACTTTCTATTTGTCTTCCTATAACAGTCACATCCACAGTTTATTCTGATCTGCCATACGCCATTTCCTAACGATTGCCATCAGAACTATCATCTCTGTAGGTATTTAACGTAGTAAACAGCATTTTTCTCATTTCGTCATCTTCTTCATTTTACTATGTTATATCATACTTCGTATCTTTAATATCAGACGTTCGACAATATGGCCTTAAGAATAAAGAAGAAGTAACCCCATCTGTGATTTGCATAAAATCCTCTAGACACCAATCAATATTTTGTTTATCAATTCTGAAATACAGCTTGTTACTTCATTCGAGTGTATATTCTCTTCCAACTGTTTTAAGAATCAAAACGTTAAATATGATGTTAAATACATATAGGCAGATGTAAATGTCAATTAGAAAGATACCAAGATTCAATAATGTTGGACATCTTATTGGCAGATTCCCGCCACTGCAATTTTCTAACAGCGTCGATAAAAGTTAAATATATATCTAGCATGTCTTTTTTGTGTCTAGACAAATAATATTTAAATTGACAAATTCCACTAAACTTTCAAACCACTTTGGTAACCATTGGTAACCATTCCATGAGACAGGAGGTGCTCATGCTAAAGTACGTTTTATTTTTAGGTTTTGGTAATTTTTAAATTGTTATGAATAATGAATGTCTTTGAATGAGTTCACAAAAGTCGATAAGTAATGTATTAATTCAAACGTCAATTAGCATTTTAGTAATTTAATGAATATATATTAAAGAAATAATTCCTTTCGAATTATATCTGATTTTAACGGCACAATGTAAAAAATCTGATCCCAAATGGATTCCCACAGACTGATAAAGGAAAGAATTATTTGTTTACCAAATCCCTATTTATACACATTTCCACTTGACCTATATCAACAGGATGTGAAGCAATAAAATTGGGTGAAAAAACAGTCTAACAGTCAACAAGACTGGCCTTGAACCCAAATGCTAGTAAACATTCTGTTTACTAGTGACCAGAATCTAAAGTGCTACTTACATTCATAGACAAGATTTAAGCACACATTATAAGTTAAATATAGATAACAGAATAAATGATTGAAAATGCTTGATGATTCGTCTAGTTAGCTTCAGCTTGACTGATGATGTTGTAAACTAGTTGGTAATTTTGACCTATAAAGGGAGGAGCCATAGCGCCATCTGTTGTTTAATGTAATGTGGCGTAAACCCAAAATATTTCATTTTTTCAGTAATGCGAGTAATGACCATAGCTTTAATAACACCAGCAAGAACTACAAAAACGGTAGTAATTATAGGTGAGTGATTCAGTAATGAGCAAAATTAATACATTATTTGATCGAAAAAGTTATAATATTAATAAATTATTTAATCGAAAAAGTGGTGGCTGTAAACAGATGATGATTTTATTTGCGTGTGTTTGTCCATTTTCAAGTCTTCTTGGTTTAAGCCGCTTGGTTTTAGTGTTCTAAGGCGGCGTATCCAGTTAGATTCCTTTTTTTCTTTTCCTGTTTTCGGAACTCCAGTTAGTGTTCTGAGCAATTGCAGTCAGTGTTACAATTACAGACACTGTTCACCTACTATCTTACTAGTATCTAAATCTTGAAAAAAACCAACAATGTATTTTTCTTGTGATATTTAAAAACAACCAAGAAATCCAACTCTCCTTAAATATGAAAAGCACATACACATTACGCCGAATTTATAATTTGTAACCTTGTTTTAACAAACTGTATTAATGTTGATGTTGAAATCCTCAACATTCCATTTGAGCAGACGACAAAATATTATTGAATTTCATGGTGGTTTTTGTCTGTAATTAGGTGTTAATTTGTCTGTCTATCCATGTATTCCTTTCCGATGTTTCATTTTCAACATTTTTTCATTAGTTTACTGCATTTTATGTGTGGTAGTGAGCGGAATATTTGTATGTGATCAGTTTACTATAACTATTTTAAGCATATACTCCGTCTGCCTACTTTTTATGAAATTATGTCTTAAACAATTATACTCATAAGCGTCATTCTCGAAGAATAAAAATCTTAAAAGTTTTAAAGTTCAAATAATGACATGGTATATTATGAATTCTTACAATGAAAACGGAATAAAATTTGTACTACCTTATGAATTGATAGATTTTCAGAAACAAAGGACTCAAACGGTTATCTACTAATGTTTTGTTCATTAGCCTTATATCATGCTTGTGGGGGAATATTCTGGCATTTCGTGAGCAATTTCTCATAAGAACTATAGATCGCATAATTCAAATCGAATTGATGTCCTCGAGGATGACCGATGCATCTGAGGTTTTATATATTGTGACAAGTGTCCATATTGAATCTAAGATTAAATCATTACTTGTATTTAATTTTCGGCATGATAACATATAGATGAAATTAGACAAGGTATCTGAGTGCATCTTCGATTGTACATTTCTAAAATTAGCTAAGAGTGACATACTTTCGTTATTTGTCTATTCTATTTAATGTTGTCATTCTTGCTAAAATGATTAAGAGAATTAGTTCGTATTACGGAATTGTATGCTTTAATACAACAAGCGAAACGATTTGCATGTTACCTACATGTCATGATTGATGAATTATAACAACCGAGTTATGTCGGTTCGTAATACATGGAAACTGTTTTAATTTTTAACAGAATACCTTATATACATATAATTTGGACTTTTAAAACAATATTCTCAGTTTTTTCTATATATATGAAAAGAAAGTTGAAAAGCAACTTTAAAACTTTATACATCGCTGTATAAATATAAGAAGAGTGCTGTCACTCTGAACATATTTCCTGGACATAATGCAACTTTTAGTACCTGGATATAATACAACTTTTAGTACCTGGATATAATACAACTTTTAGTACCTGGACATAATACAACTTTTAGTACCTGGACATGATACAACTTTTAGTACCTGGACATAATACAACTTTTAGTACCTGGACATGATGCAACTTTTAGTACCTGGACATAATACAACTTTTAGTACCTGGACATGATACAACTTTTAGTACCTGGACATGATACAACTTTTAGTACCTGGACATAATACAACCTTTAGTACCTGGACATGATGCAACTTTTAGTACCTGGACATAATACAACTTTTAGTACCTGGACATGATGCAACTTTTAGTACCTGGACATAATGCAACTTTTAGTACCTGGACATGATGCAACTTTTAGTACCTGGACATAATGCAACTTTTAGTACCTGGACATGATGCAACTTTTAGTACCTGGACATAATACAACTTTTAGTACCTGGACATGGTGCAACTTTTAGTATCTGGACATAATACAACTTTTAGTACCTGGACATGATGCAACTTTTAGTACCTGGACATAATACAACTTTTAGTACCTGGACATGATGCAACTTTTAGTACCTGGACATAATACAACTTTTAGTACCTGGACATAATACAACTTTTAGCACCTGGACATAATACAACTTTAAGTACCTGGACATAATACAACTTTTAGTACCTGGACATAATACAACTTTTATTACCTGGACATAATACAACTTTTAGTACCTGGACAGAATGCAACTTTTAGTACCTGGACATGATGCAACTTTTAGTACCTGGACATAATACAACTTTTAGTACCTGGACATGATACAACTTTTAGTACCTGGACATGATGCAACTTTTAGTACCAGAACATAATACAACTTTTAGTACCTGGACATGATGCAACTTTTAGTACCAGAACATAATACAACTTTTAGTACCTGGACATGATGCAACTTTTAGTACCTGGACATAATACAACTTTTAGTACCTGGACATGATGCAACTTTTAGCACCTGGACATAATACAACTTTTAGTACCTGGACATAATACAACTTTTAGCACCTGGACATAATGCAACTTTTAGTACCTGGACATGATACAACTTTTAGTAGCTGGACATGATGCAACTTTTAGTACCTGGACATAATACAACTTTTAGTACCTGGGCATAATACAACTTTTAGTACCTGGACATAATACAACTTTTAGTACCTGGACATAATACAACTTTTAATAGCTGGACATGATGCAACTTTTAGTACCTGGACATAATACAACTTTTAGTACCTGGACATAATACAACTTTTAGTACTTGGACATGATGCAACTTTTAGTACCTGGACATAATACAACTTTTAGTACCTGAACATGATGCAACTTTTAGTACCTGGACATAATACAACTTTAAAGTACCTGGACATAATACAACTTTTAGTACCTGGACATGATGCAACTTTTAGTACCTGGACATAATACAACTTTTAGTACCTGGACATAATACAACTTTTAATAGCTGGACATGATGCAACTTTTAGTACCTGGACATAATACAACTTTTAGTACCTGGACATAATACAACTTTTAGTACCTGGACATGATGCAACTTTTAGTACCTGGACATAATACAACTTTTAGTACCTGAACATGATGCAACTTTTAGTACCTGGACATTTTTAGTACCTGGACATAATACAACTTTTAGTACCTATACATAATGCAACTTTTAGTACCAGGAAAAGTCTGAGTTTTCGAGAAAAGGCTTATTTCAGCTTTGAGACCGGACGGCGTACAAATCCAATCTACGCCGAAACAACTACACTTCCCGCATTACCAATCTATATCCTCAATACATCAACAGTTTGTAAATATTTTTACACAGAAGATTATAACCTTTCAATATGACAAGAATTTGAAATGGCATTTTAAGATATGGAAAAATTTATAATTCTTTGTTGGCTCGATTTCGTCCTTTAATGACATGTTGTCAGTGGTTCGCACGCAGGCAGAATGCAGATGATTGGGATTTAATATTTTCATCTTTTATGATATATTTATTGTCTTTGGACTGTGCGTTTCTTCCGACTTGCTAGTTTTATGACCTATCATCGAGACATAGCAAAGTAAAATTGCTGTCAATATTTACCTACAAGGGTAAAAGACACAATAATTGTTCCATTATACCAAGAGCTAGATTAACTTTGATGAAATAACTGTCACACGTGAAGATTTACTAGCGTATAATTCCCACATATTGATCTTCTGGAAAAGCCCCATCGCAATCCTGGGGCTAAGGACGGGCATAAGTCACTCAAGGGTTATGAATAATCGTTGACTAGGTATTAATTTCTTAGCCAAATGTCTTCGCATGCCTGAATTAGATATAAAAATTATGGAAAATATATTCATACTCAATTTCTCCTCTCCTTCTAAGCTAAGATTGTGTTTTGCAGAAATGGTTACCAAAGGATGTAACTGGGATAAGAGGAATGGTACATCAAATTCATTTCCAAGGTGTAATTAACAGAGACAGATTATTATCATATGAACTGTTTAGTGCATATTGGAAAACCCATTGTATCGTTGCGTCTAATGGTAAAGAAAGACTGTTTTAAGGTCAAAGAAGCATGATCTCAGAAATAGTAGACTTGGAGACGTCGAAATTTGATGATTAGGTATCCAGCTCAAAAGACCAATGTGATTTGGATAATTAGTACAAATTCTCTGTTGACTTCAAACAAGTATATTGCAGGGCACATCTTTTCTATCAAGCAGACCACATTAAGAACGTATTATAGTGTCTCTGTACAAGCCGCATTATAATTTCTGATTTGGACGGTAGACTTTATCAGTTAAAACTGAGAGAATAAAGTATTATTGAGCCTTGTTTGTTTCATAAATAACATTTCAATAAAATAACAGTGGACTAACTTCGGTACGATATTCGTTAGAACAGTGGACTAACTTCGGTACGACATTCGTTAGAACAGTGGACTAACTTCGGTACGACATTCGTTAGAACAAAACGTTTGAAATATCAAAGTAGAAATCGGAAAGAAACATCGACATTTGTAAATTGTCTACATGTAACTGAGTTTTACTGATTAAATTCGACACTAAGCATGCAATCGAATTTAAATAATTAAATTAAATCCCTCGTCCTACCGAATAGAATATAAGTTAAAATAAGCGTTCAACAAAACATTTTTCCATCTTTTCTTTTCCTTTTAATAACTTTCTAAATACCCGCTTCTACACACAGTTCCGTTACAATGTACAACACTTTTTTGGATGCACTATAAGAGTGTATCATTGGAATTGCTAAGGGAATATAATTAATGTTAAAAATGTCTATACAAGTTGCCATTGTCCTTTTGTCATAATATCGTCTCTACTAGTAAATTGGGATCTAGATTTATTGTTAAACACCGTTCTTATCCTATCTGTATACACTGGTTGTGGCTTACGTTTTCATCTGGACTTTCTGACTCTCTGGAACGACACTGAATTTCCCTACACAATCGGTGTGTTTTGCGGCAAAAGGCGATTTGTGTATTTAACCTTTTAATCAAATTAGGATGAAACTGAACCAAATACATCACTTCTCGGAAATTACATGTATCTTTCGAAAATGAGCCTATTTATATTCGCGAATATAATCCTTGACTAACTAGAAAGTCCATTGTTTGAAGATATGATTACGAACATTTGTAGTAATGATCTGGGAATCAAAAATGAATTTACTATATATTTTTTTTTACAAAGAATGGGAAAAACTCTTAGATCTCTTGTTGTTTATACAATACAAAAATGATATAAAAGCTATAAATTGATCAATTTCATAGTATACAAAAAATTAAGAGATTTTTAAAATATGGTGTAACCCAACAACATGAACAACACGACGATCATCATCATCATCATCATCATGAAAGAAAAAACAAAAATAACATTAACATGAAAAATGTTACGACTCTAGGTCTTAAATATATGTAACAGAAAGAAAGTAAAACCAATAAAATAAAGTAAAATCAACAAGAAATTTATGTCCAGACAATTAAAGTGAAAATTCAAAAGACACTTACAATATGTGGGTTGAATTCCAAATAATCCTAAATGTCATCATCACAAGTCCAAAATAATAGAATGTCCGAATGAATTCGAATAGCCTAGAATGCCCTGGTGTACCACAAAGATGTAATCCAGAATGTATTTGAATGAGTTCACATAAATCCCAAAATCATGTAATAATGCAAAAGTCCCAAATTAAATGAGCACTTTAGTAGTTCCAGTGAATATTGTAAACAAATAATTCGTCTCAAATTACATCTGATTTCAACAACACAGCTGTAATTACTAAAATAGCTTCCTTACAGACTGATCTTTAGAACCGGAATTCTAGAATAGAAATGAATTTGTTTACCAAAATCTGTATGTAAATACACATGCCTACATCACCTATGTCACGTCAGAATATGAGTAATTCTAATGGAAAAATACTGGTCTACCTGAAATTTGTCACAAAAGTCTAATTGCACAATGCCTATGAAAATACTGGCCTGCCTGACACATGTCACAACTTACAAGCATGGGCAAAAGTTAAGTATGCATTTTCAAATAACCATACAACTTACAATCATATACAAAAGTTAAGTGATCCGACGAGCTGCGCTACGCGTGTTCAATACGCATTTAAACGTTTGAATCTAATTATGTTTACGATGCTCGTATATAATAATTACAAATTAAGGCGAATAATGTATGTATGTATATATATATATATATATATATATATATATATATATATATATATATATATATATATATATATATATTTCTTCATTTCTTCCAGCTATACGTTTATTTCTCAACAAACTGATCTAAATGAAAGTGTCATAATTTTCGTGGAATATTATCTTTAAGAAAACTTAGCAAATCTTGTCTTGATTATGACATTTTCTTATTAACTTATACAAATAATCGCAATGATCATGACTCAGTATATCTTTGATGACCGGAGAGAAGTATTTTTGCAAATTGGACGAATGCAAGTATTTCTCAATACTTAGCCAATAACTCTATTGTTTTATGATGAAGAAAAAAAGCATGCTAATTGATGCTTTAATTATAGATTAACTTAATGGATCAAAAGTACATATATTATGTTATATTGAAAATCAAATGTATTTTATTTATAAGTGAAGCTTTATCATAGCGTATAGATCAACAGACAGTAGTTTTTTTCACTGTATCGAAGCGCGTGAATGTAAAGTGCTACTGTGGATTTCGACTTCACAGTTCTGCATATGTCACTGATATCAATGGCAAGGATTTATGAATGCAAACCAATTTTTTATTATGAAATAAAAATAGATGCTCAAATTTAAATGTTGGGTCTACAAATATCAACACTGAATGTCAAATAATATTCAACAATTGCAGTGCTGTTTTGTTTTGTGTTTAGCGTTGGCTTTAACGGCTGAAATAAAACGTATGTTTAGACGTAAACGTATGTCGTTCCGTGAGTATGACAACGTAATTGAACATATATGATTGTGACGAATATGAACTTAAATATGACAATACGGCAACCCATTGCACACCAGCCACAACGTTAAACCAATGAGGATGTTTCCAAAGGATGTAATAAATCAGTTTATAGATGTAGACAACAGCACCAAAAGACTAATTATTAACATGATTTCTAGCACACAACACATTGTGCTATATAAATCACGTGATTATCATGTGAACAAATCATTGCATGAAAATTGAACCACAGCGCTTACATTAAGAATCAACTTTTACATGCTTAAGACCACGTGTCATCAAAACAAAAAACTAAGACTGTTGCCATTTGTTAGGTTATGCTGCTTGTTAGGTTCATAATCAACCTGGTTCATCCTAATCTGGGTCGACATATTAATGAAAACACTTTTACTAAAAGTTTCAGTAATAATATAAAGGACACAAATAGCAATGCAATGTTGATGAATGAAATAAAGCATGAGAGTAATCAAACTGTTTCTTTCTGCATTACTATGATGTATTACTATGATCAAACTTATTCATTATTAATGAAACCAAAATCACAACAGACAGGAATATCCTAAGGGAGAATCTGCGTTGATATAAATTTGCACAATCACCATTTATAAGAGCAGTAACGGTTAACTTTTAAAGTAAATTTTATGAAACGAAAATGGTTTTGTGCACAGATGGTGCAGAGGAAGGGGATAGGGTTATTTACTCATTACAGAGCAATTTTCAAATTTTGCAGTGATGTTTTAAAAGCTCGTAATATTATGCTATGCAGGCTTAGACATAGCATCTGTACAAACGCATTTAATTGGTGTAAATTGTTTTAGCGAAGAAATGAAAAGGAAAAGGTCTGCTATATCATGTTTGAAAGGGAGAGGACAGCAAATGTCTAAATAGTTAAGTCAGAATTAATTAAAAATGTCAAATAAAAATCATATTCCTGGATCACTGTCATAACTGCAAGAAGAGATAAATTATATGTCAAGATGATAAATGGCAGCAACATCTACCTGTCTACTGTCATCTACTGACATAAGTCCAAGAAGAGATAAATTCTATATCAAGATGATAAGGGCAAAAACGTCTGTCTACTGTCATCTACAGTAATAACTGCAAGAAGAGATAAATTTTATATCAAGATGATAAATGGCAGCAACATCTACCTGTCTACTGTCATCTACTGACATATCTGCAAGAAGAGATAAATTCTATATCAAGATGATACGAGCAAAAACATCTACCTGTCTACTGTCATTTACTGTCATAACCGCAAGAAGAGATAAATTCTATATCAAGATGATAAGAGCAAAAACATCTACCTGTCTACTGTCATCTACTGTCATATCTGCAAGAAGAGATAAATTCTATATCAAGATGATAAGAACAAAAACATCTACCTATCTACTGTCATCTACTGTCATAACTGCGGGAAGAGATAAATTCTATATCAAGATGATAAAAACAAAAACATCTACCTGCCTACTGTCATCTACTGTCATAACTGCAAGAAGAGATAACTGCTATATCAAGATGATAAATGGCAGCAACATCTACCTGCAAGATCAAATTCGAATAATCTTGCAAGTTTTGGTTCTTCTCTATTGGATTAACAGGCCATATGCGATTCATCGATTGTTTCTTATGTGAAATGAAAGCACGCTATTATAGAGTACATTATAGTAATTAATGTGTTTCTGACGTAAATATGAGATACAAAAATTTTATGGTATGACATAAATATGAGATACAAAAATGTTATGGTTCTTTAAGCAACTTTTAGTTCTGAAACATTTGCAAAGAAAATTAAAATCACACAGAATAAACGTAACAGGGACATGTTAACGATTTGCACGAACACAGAACAATATAACAAGATCGTGGCATAAATGGAATTAAATATGACCTGTACTGGGGTATTCGCTAAGGTGAAAATATTTGAATGAGAAACCGTGCAAATACAGCGAGAATAACGTGCTAGTAATTTTAGATATTCCGTTGCATACACGAGCAATTCTGCAAATTAGTAACAGTACAATATAGAGAAAGCTATATATAATATATATGTCAGCCTCGAGTTGATATGGGAATATCGAGTTCATATGGGAATATCGAGTTGATATGGGAGTATCGGGTTGATATGGGAATATCGGGTTGATATGGGAATATCGGGTTGATATGGGAGTATCGGGTTGATATGGGAGTGTCGGGTTGATATGGGGTATGACATAAAAGTTGCCCTTTAATAACCTCTACATTACCAAACTTCGTTTGCTTGACCAATCTAAGCTTATTTTTACTAGACCAATCAAAGCTTACTTTTACTAGACCAATCAAAGCTTTTTTTTACTTGACCAATCGAAGCTTATTTTTACTACACCAATCAAAGCTTATTTTTACTTGGCCAATCGAAGCTTATTTTTACTAGACCAATCAAAGCTTATTTTTACTAGACCAATCAAAACTTATTTTTACTTGACCAATCGAAGCTTATATTTACTAGACCAATCAAAGCTTATTTTTACTTAACCAATCAAAGCTTATTTTTACTTGACCAATCAAAGCTTATTTTTACTTGACCAATCAAAGCTTTTTTTTACTAGACCAATCGAAACTTATTTTTACTTGACCAATCAAAGCTTATTTTTACTAGAAAAATCAAAGCTTATTTTTACTTGACCAATCGAAGCTTATTTTTACTAGAAAAATCAAAGCTTATTTTTACTTGACCAATCAAAGCTTATTTTTACTAGAAAAATCAAAGCTTATTTTTGAACATATGCGTTTTACTCTTTGTAGCCCAAGTAACGGGTTTAAGAACCCTATTTGAAGGAGCACGATGTGACTTCAACAAACAACTTCAACTGTAAGTATTTCCAAGAGTTTGACGCCAGCTCATATGTTAGAATACTTTTTTTAAATATAAATTGCTGAATATTCTCCAGTCGATAAGGAAATCTGGTCTTACCAAATAAAAACTGAAAAGAGTAAATTGTCACAGTGATGCTAAGGTGTATGCAGCTAAAATGGACCCTATTGCGGTGTACAATATGAACCTAATTACAGTGTACAATATGAACCTAAATACAGAGTACAATATGACCCTAATTACAGTGTACAATATGACCCTAATTACAGTGTATAATATGAACCTAACTACAGTGTACAATATAAACCTAGTTACAGTGTACAATATGGACCTAATGATAGTGTACAATATAGACATAATTACAGTGTACAATATGGACCTAATTACAGTGTTCAATAAAAACCTAGTTACAGTGTACAATATGGACCTAATTATAGTATTCAATATGGACATAATTATAGTGTACAATATGGACCTAATTATTGTGTACAATATGGACATAATTATAGTGTACAATATGGACCTAATTATAGTGTACAATATGGACATAATTATAGTGTGCAATATGGACATAATTACAGTGTACAATATGGACATAATTACAGTGTACAATATGGACCTAATTATAGTGCACAATATGGACATAATTACAGTGTACAGTATGGACCAAATAGCCCTTTCAAAGACAGATTTGCTTTGTGTAATTCTTGCATTTGTTTGGTGTTCTTGGACATCAGCAAGGAAGTATTTTGTGATAATTGGATAAGCTTCTGATCTTTAATGTAATTTGCTTGTGCTGTGACCACAATTATCCCATTCTGGCAAGTACTTGTCGTAAGGCACCCGTATGATCTACACTGATTATCTGCTAAAAACACCTCACTGGTAATTTAAATTGCCCTTTCCAAACCTTCGGCTGAATTTCACACAAATCTGTAAAAGCAAGAAGCCTGAGTGAGTTGTACTCACTATATGGGATAA